>JAMBLF010000297.1:0-315664 GCA_030578115.1 Leucoptera coffeella | reverse complement strand
AATTAGTCACGAAATCACGGTTGTCTGTTTTAGGTTGAAAATTTATATAAGGGCCTCTTAAACTGGTAAACACATCAATTGAACAAAAGATTTCAAGTATTTAAAATGAAGACTCATATCTCTTCTTATTTGCTTATTGTAGTAAGTTACATGTGTCCAAATGCTAAATATTTTAGTTAGCTTCACGCATACTCATCATATTAAAGAATAATTGAATTGATTTTAGAACAAACGTTATTTTGAAGTGAAGCTGGCGTAAGATTTGAATAGAAAATAACAAAATAATTTTCTTTTAGACTTGACATAGAGGTGATACAGTACATTCACGCATAGGGCATTATAAACGTGATGCAAAAAATATTTTTTAGTTTAGATTTAATGGGAATGAGTGTCTTTTTGAGAGCTCGATTTTATATTACGCTTTACTTATGCATATAAATTACTACTTAGTTTTTGTTATTGATTTTATATTAATATCAACAAATTTTTAGAGTTTATTATCATTACATGCATAACATATACGAGTACTTTCAAAAGAGCAATCTATAAGACTTTATACAACAGTATTTTGAGTTAACAACAACCCTTCCTATCTCCTTTCAGGTTCTATCAAGTATAACCACCAACGTGATCGCAGTGGTCGCTCGTCAATCAGTCACCGAGACTGGTTACGCCAAGAGAACCGTTTCAGAAGGAAATTCCGTAGACCAAATAGGTCGGGTAGACCAAGTAGACCAGACAAGAGGCCAAGCCATAGCTACTGGAGTTGCCGTAGATCATGACGTAACTCCGTCTATAGCACGTGGATCTGTTGGTATAGTAAATTCTGGAGTGGCACGTGGGGTTAGTGGAATAGCTCGTCGTCCTGTCCAGGCTCAAGTCCAGGTTCAGCAGCAAAGCCAAAGTCAGGGGCAAGGGTTGGGCCAAGGTCAAAGCCAGAGCCAGTCCCAGGGTCAGGGACAGATCTACAGGCGGTTGGGATTCTTTTCCTTCTTCTAGTTTTGGATGAAATGTTGCCTTAGATATGTCATCAAATGATTGATTGTGAATAAATATGTGTATATGATACAGTTTTGTTTTGTTTGTAGAACCTCTTTGTTTATTAATAGAAATACGAGTAGTATTACATAACAGTATAATTAAATTTCCATGTTTGTTTTTGAATGATATTCTAAAACTGCTCATACTGTCAAAACATCGACAAACCTTCTTCTATGTACTACATAGTTATGTTTTTTTTGTAAAATCTACAGCTACTAGATTACTATTTTATTAAATAAATCTAACAAAAACCTATGGCTGTTTGCCCCAGCCATACGAGTAAGTCATTTTTTACTGTAACGACATTGTATTTCAGCTTAGCTTACCCATGTAATCAATAATAAAATCTAAATAATTATGTATGCCACAAGAGACTACTTTGAAACTTGCCTTCCATTTTACAAACAAATGAAATGTTCATTGAGAATGTATTTTCTACCAACCCTTATGGATAATGTATACGCAATTGTATTGTCTTTGAAGAGTTGAATTCAGAAGCCTTACAACTGCTAGCACTTCCGGAATGGTCAGAGGTTTGAGTTAGCACTATCGATTTTGCAAATGTTTGTCGCTATTTAAATAATGAGTGTATTCTGATTCATATTGCCGACTATTTTCCATTAAAAATAATATATTATAGAGCTAAGCCGGATATAAAGAGAATGGTAACTTAGTTCCCTCAAAATTGTATTTTGTAATCAGTGGAAAAATGAAATTGGATGAATAAAATAAAATTCGGCGTAGCTCAGTTGTTTATGGTTTGACTTTGTATCAGTGGGTAAAGGGGCTCATATCCCTCTTGAGCTTGTACCAATGGAAATGAAGTTTTTTAAATTTCTATGAACGTTTTCGTAATAAACATACACTTGCGAAATACCACGGTGACGGAAAACATCTTGAGGAAACCTACCTGTTTCCCGAACAGGTAATAGTTAGTGCTTGTTAGTGGCGACATGCGTTACCACCTGTCACATTGAGCACGGACTATCTCATCAAGACGCGGATTCGAGGTGGCCATAGAATTACTACCTCCGCTATTGCGGAGATGTACATCTGAACCTCTGACTACTCGCAAGGGTTAATGGGACGTAAAAATGCTAATTAGCTGCTGTTTTTTCTAACATGTCGCATGAGGCGACTAAGGGAGTAGAGGTAAATGAAATCTATTGGGCGTAGAGTTAACAACCAGTTACTATTGTTCTGTATGACATATTGACGACCTCCGTGGCGCGATTGGTTAACCACCTTAACACTAATCGTGGGGTCCCGGGGTCGATTCCCGGTGGAGGCAGAGTTAAGAACTACGCTTTTCGTCTGCTTTTCAGTCTGGTTGTTGATTCTATATATTATATTTGCATGTATTTATCTATATAATATATTAAGTATATATTTCTTAAATATACGTTGACCCTTAACGCAAGTCGTAAGTGCAAGGGGCGAGTTCTTTTGTTGTAATAATGTCCAAATGTTATTATTATATTATGATCCCTATATTCAAGATAAAAAGGAAATGTTTTGATGTTTCCAAGATTCTATCCACCCCGAAAGGGATTAAAAGATATAAGTGTATAACATATACTCTAACAAAACCTTAAGACATAATTTTAATACGTAGTATAAGTGTCACCTTAAAATAATAACATTCGTAAATAAATAATTTACGAGGAAATTTATAAACATACGGTTCTTGTTAAAAATGACTGACGAGATACTATGTATATACGTTCAAGGTTATATCCATTGCTTTTGTCTATTGTAAATGTATATTTTTAAACTACTTGTTCCATGCAAGGGACAACGATCAAGATACTTTAACATCATATGAGTAGCTTGTTTCTTTGGGCACTAGTTAGGTAATGACTAAGACTCCTTGCTTTAAATTAGAGAAACATAACCTTTCATAATCAACACGAATGTAATTCCTCAAAGGGTAGTTATGGGCTTCATAGACTTATACATCATGGTATCACTGGCTGGTTAGTCTTGGTACTTTTTGTAATGTAACTTTACGGAGGCAATATAATGAGTTATACGAGTTCTTTTCTCCGGTGCTTTAATAATCCAGAATTCGTTGGACTATACGGTTATGAATCTAACAGATACTTTAAGTTTACTCCTTTCAGAGTGAACAGAAAGTCTGATACATTTGCCGAGTCACCTTTAGTAGGTATATATAGGTAGTCTTCGACCAAACCACAGATAATATAATACTATAAAATAAGGAAAACTTCTTAACATTTTAGCTACGTCTTAGAATATCTAGAATGTTAATAGGTTTGAAAGGATCGTAATAGAAACTTTTCTATAAATATTAAGAATCTATTGTGGCACGTGGTGAGACAAAGCATATTGTAATATTATGTTTACCCAAATTACAGCAAAACAAAATGTAAGGACTATTTTTGCTGTTACTCCGATGTTGTTTTACTACCTTAGTTATTGTTTCATCTGCCCTTGAGATTTTCAGCTAAGCAGATTTAAACAAAGCGAAATTCGACGGCGTAGTAATATGTGTGATTTTCCGTGAATTATCCATTGAATTTGATTCTAGGTCGTCAAAAATATTATTCATCACGATTTCACACCTCACGCATATTTAATTACTTGATTGGTATAAAACGCGAATGTTTTTCTCACTGAACATCATTGGCTATTGGTAGCCATACAGCTAATATTTACCAGGAAAACTATATTCAACCATGAAGCAATTCGTCGTTTTCTCTCTCTTCGCTGTTGTGAGTTGTAATATTCATTTCTCTTCGTTACTTTGCGGTTAAAACTTATATTGCGATTGAATTCCTTTGCTAAGCAAATATCTTATTGTAACAAACACTAATAGAACATGGCATAACACATCATTATACCTTATATATAATGATGAGTTCCCAACTTCACGTTAGCGTTATCATTATCTTGCTATTAAGCAGAGGCTGCACGTATCTTTCATCAAAAACATAAATAGAGTAAAAATATTGATTTCTGTTTCTGCAGGTACTAGCAACATGCATCATGACCACCAGTGCCATTCCTAGGGAAAGAGATACATCAGTCCCAGAGGGTGCCAATGAAGACCAACAACTGTCGCAATCCCAGAACGAACTACAGGGTGAAAGGCAGGAGCAAAAGGAAGGAGAAGAACGTGGACAAAAACAAGATGAAGAACAGGATCAGAACCAAGGTCAGGAACAAAGAGAAAGGCGTTCGGGTCAAAGGGAGACTGAGCAACAAGACCAGTCTCAGAACCAGAGGGAGAATCAAAGGCAAGGACAAAACCAAAGGCAGAGAAACGGTCAACGCAGAGGATTCGGTCAACAGCAAGACCAGGATCAAGGTCAGCAAGGAGAAGACCAACAAGGGTTCAGGCAGGGTCGCCGATTCCGTCAAGGACGAGATGAAAATCAACGTCAGTCCCAAAACCAGGGGCAAAGGGAAGGACAAGACCAAAACCGTAGAAACGGTCAACGAAGAGGATTTGGTCAGAACCAGGGGGAACAACAGGGTCAGGCTCAGAACCAAGGACAGCAACAAGGGTTTAGACAGAGAGGTTTCCGTCAAGGTCAAGAAGACAGACAAGATCAGTTTCAACAGCAGAACCAGAGGGGCGACCAGCAAGAGATTGGACAAGATAGGCAAAACAATTAGAGGTTAATTGTATAGTAATGTAATAGTTTATAAGAAGTTTTCTAATAGTTTGTTTTCATAATAGTGTACACTAATATTCGTAATAATAAATACATAATGATATAATAGGTTTTTTTTATATATTGATAGTTTACTATACGCTTTGTAACTAGATATATTCATAGACGAAGTAATATAGATCTATGCTGGTCTATCTTGAAGTACCTGCAACCCTGCAAGTACCTACAAGTATTACAAATAATTCAAACAATCATGGTTGAATTCAGAAAGTACATATACTTAATGAGCATTTATGTTATGTTTATACGTCTGTGATGCCTTAATTAGAGTTTAAGAGAAAAAAATGCTCTATTAATCTTAAATTTATTTGACCAAAATCTTACATACATAATTTTGCGTCCTTTAAGCTCTTGCGGGGTGCCCAAGAACCTCGGGAATGTAATAACTCCTAGGTCACTGTTTAGCTTGAATATTGGGGTTCCGATGTCATAATGGAACATTGGTAACAAAAGGTTGTGTAGCCTATCGCCGAATAGATTCTTTTTATCCCTAGTCCCTTAGTCGTCTCCTACGACATTGCGGGAAGAACGGCAGCTAGTTAGCATTATTTTACATCATAGGCTAGCACGGGACAAAAATTCTTTATAAATTATGCTGTGAAGCTTACGTTTAAAGACAAAGGTCAAGTATGTACTTCACGTATTAACGTTAAACAATACAAACGCATTATTACACATCTTCATAGTCACTTGTTAGGATGAATGCTTGTGATGTCATATGAAACATTGGTGTTAGGTCGCTAGCCAATCGCCAAATCCATTTACTCCGTGTCCCTTAGTAGCCTCCAACTACATGCCGGTAAGAACGGCAGCTACTTATCTTTCTTTTTACGTCCCAGGCAGCAAGGAACATACTTACTACAGGACAATAGTTTAACTACTCCGTGAAAAAGTAAAGTTTACTTACTAATTTTCTACATTAAAGATACGTTCAAAATTTGGGGTCATTTATCAATGAAGCGCTGAAATGAAAGTTTTTAATGGTTATACGCACCTTAAAGCACATACTATATCACGAAAATAAAGGATTCATATGATTAAAGATTACACTGCAGATCACTCTTTCTTCTGCCTATCATAATCACGCTTCTTATTTTGCGTGTAAATATTGAATGCTTCTATATATTTAGGTAAGATGAGTATGTCCGCCTTTTCAAGGTTTACTTATACACCTCTGAATTTAGGAGGAAGCGCTGTACACTCACAACTCAACCTTTTGTCATCAGATAATAAACTTCAGCCATGTCTCAATACGCAGGCTCATACTGCATAATTTAACAAATGTAGGTTTCTTTCTTAACCCTAATTATAGAAAGGTTTAGTTATGCCAAAAATACAGAAATTGTATGTAGTAATGCGAATAAGAATAATCATTGGTACATACTCCGTTGAGCATCGAAAGCGAAACCTTAAAGTTCAAACATCCTTCCAAAACATTGACATTTATTAAATTTTCATATATTTGTGATCTTAGCTAGCTTAGCCCAAAACTTCTTGAATAAAAAGTACTGTTGATTAAATATGTATTTATCTATAAATAGTATATATTTCCTAAATATACGTTGACTAGTACCCACAAGAGTCGTACATTAACTCTCTAATAGTGTCTCAATCATTATTATACTGTTCATAAGTGACCTCCTTTAAGATGTCAGGAAAAAGCAGCTAGGCACATTTTTATTAGCCATTATATCATTTGGCATACCTAGGTAATTATATAAGGCAAGGAACGTGTATGTCAGGATGCATCTAAATGTAGTTAAGAGCTATAAAAGATTTTATGATTATTTTAATTTGTTGTTTATTGTTTTTGCAGCCTTAAGATAGAATATTTCTCTACAATGTTATGCTATCATCTAATCTTATTGCCTGAAACAATCTCGACACGTGTAACTCTCGGTATTAACAGTTTATTAGAAGTTTTTAAGAGTGGAATCGTGAACCTATTAATCCACGCATCACGAATTCAGAAATCATGTCTCTTTTAATACCTTCAAGGCATTTATATACTGAGAATTTCTTCCCAAGATTCATTAACATTGTGATTGTAGCAATAGTTACAACAAGCTTCCAAAAATGAGGCTGATGACATTGTTTTCATTCGTCGTTGTGGTAAGTTGCTTAAAGTTTTTATAAGATATTTAAGTATAATTCAAAGAAGAATATTAGCGGTTACTAAAAGGTAATCAAGTAAAACATTTATACTTCTGCACTTACAATGATCATTGATAAACTTACAACTGACAACTTTACAATTAGGCTTTGATTGGACAAATACGTTCACTGCTTCTGAAAGAGATCAAAATGTAGTAGTGTAAGAAAACTACACAGCTAACATTGATCATTTAATATCTATTTGAATATTATCTAATAATTTTTAAAATGAATAGATTTTGCAATTAGCATTTTTAAGAATTGCCGTTGTATACACAAATACGTAGTGTCGAAATAGATTTGGATTGGATTTATTTTATTCAGTTGATAGCAACATGTGCTGTATCGACGAAAGCAGCTCCGCAGCCTCACATTATCCATGATGTAGACATTGGAGAGGAGGTCCAAGACCAGAGTCAGCTCGAAGTTCAGTCCCAAGATGAAGTGCAGAGCCAAGGTCAGTATCAAGTAGAAGAGGAATCCCAAGAAGAGGATCAAATAGAATCACTGCAACAGACTGAAGACGAAATTCAGGCACAAAAACAAGCCCAAGCGCAAGCTCAATTACAACAACAGAGCCAAGCGCAGTCACAGGCTCAAAAGCAAGCACAGGCTCAGGCACGTGCACAAGCTCAAAAGCAAGCTCAAGTAGCAGCGCAGAGCCAAGCGCAGTCACAGGCTCAAAAACAAGCACAGGCACAAGCACAAGCTCAAAATCAAGCTCAAGTAGCAGCGCAGAGCCAGGCGCAGTCACAAGCTCAAAAGCAAGCACAGGCACAGGCACAGAAACAAGCACAAGCGCAAGCTCAACTACAACAACAGAGCCAAGCGCAGTCACAGGCTCAAAAACAAGCACAGGCTCAGGCACAAGCACAAGCTCAAAAGCAAGCTCAAGTAGCAGCGCAGAGCCAGGCGCAGTCACAAGCTCAAAAGCAAGCACAGGCACAAGCACAGAAACAAGCCCAAGCGCAAGCTCAACTACAACAACAGAGCCAAGCGCAGTCACAGGCTCAAAAACAAGCACAGGCACAAGCACAAGCTCAAAATCAAGCTCAAGTAGCAGCGCAGAGCCAGGCGCAGTCACAAGCTCAAAAGCAAGCACAGGCACAAGCACAGAAACAAGCACAAGCGCAAGCTCAACTACAACAACAGAGCCAAGCGCAGTCACAGGCTCAAAAACAAGCACAGGCACAGGCACAGGCACAAGCTCAAAAGCAAGCTCAAGTAGCAGCGCAGAGCCAGGCGCAGTCACAAGCTCAAAAGCAAGCACAGGCACAAGCACAGAAACAAGCACAAGCGCAAGCTCAACTACAACAACAGAGCCAAGCGCAGTCACAGGCTCAAAAACAAGCACAGGCTCAGGCACAAGCACAAGCTCAAAAGCAAGCTCAAGTAGCAGCGCAGAGCCAGGCGCAGTCACAAGCTCAAAAGCAAGCACAGGCACAAGCACAGAAACAAGCACAAGCGCAAGCTCAACTACAACAACAGAGCCAAGCGCAGTCACAGGCTCAAAAACAAGCACAGGCACAGGCACAAGCTCAAAAGCAAGCTCAAGTAGCAGCGCAGAGCCAGGCGCAGTCACAAGCTCAAAAGCAAGCACAGGCACAAGCACAGAAACAAGCACAAGCGCAAGCTCAACTACAACAACAGAGCCAAGCGCAGTCACAGGCTCAAAAACAAGCACAGGCACAAGCACAAGCTCAAAATCAAGCTCAAGTAGCAGCGCAGAGCCAGGCGCAGTCACAAGCTCAAAAACAAGCACAGGCACAAGCACAGAAACAAGCACAAGCGCAAGCTCAACTACAACAACAGAGCCAAGCGCAGTCACAGGCTCAAAAGCAAGCACAGGCTCAGGCACAAGCACAAGCTCAAAAGCAAGCTCAAGTAGCAGCGCAGAGCCAGGCGCAGTCACAAGCTCAAAAGCAAGCACAGGCACAAGCACAGAAACAAGCACAAGCGCAAGCTCAACTACAACAACAGAGCCAAGCGCAGTCACAGGCTCAAAAACAAGCACAGGCACAGGCACAGGCACAAGCTCAAAAGCAAGCTCAAGTAGCAGCGCAGAGCCAAGCGCAGTCACAGGCTCAAAAACAAGCACAGGCACAAGCACAGAAACAAGCACAAGCGCAAGCTCAACTACAACAACAGAGCCAAGCGCAGTCACAGGCTCAAAAACAAGCACAGGCTCAGGCACAAGCACAAGCTCAAAAGCAAGCTCAAGTAGCAGCGCAGAGCCAGGCGCAGTCACAAGCTCAAAAACAAGCACAGGCACAAGCACAGAAACAAGCACAAGCGCAAGCTCAACTACAACAACAGAGCCAAGCGCAGTCACAGGCTCAAAAGCAAGCTCAAGTAGCAGCGCAGAGCCAGGCGCAGTCACAAGCTCAAAAGCAAGCACAGGCACAAGCACAGAAACAAGCCCAAGCGCAAGCTCAACTACAACAACAGAGCCAAGCGCAGTCACAGGCTCAAAAACAAGCACAGGCACAGGCACAGGCACAGGCACAAGCTCAAAAGCAAGCTCAAGTAGCAGCGCAGAGCCAAGCGCAGTCACAGGCTCAAAAACAAGCACAGGCACAAGCACAGAAACAAGCACAAGCGCAAGCTCAACTACAACAACAGAGCCAAGCGCAGTCACAGGCTCAAAAGCAAGCTCAAGTAGCAGCGCAGAGCCAGGCGCAGTCACAAGCTCAAAAGCAAGCACAGGCACAGGCACAGAAACAAGCACAAGCGCAAGCTCAACTACAACAACAGAGCCAAGCGCAGTCACAGGCTCAAAAACAAGCACAGGCTCAGGCACAAGCACAAGCTCAAAAGCAAGCTCAAGTAGCAGCGCAGAGCCAGGCGCAGTCACAAGCTCAAAAGCAAGCACAGGCACAAGCACAGAAACAAGCCCAAGCGCAAGCTCAACTACAACAACAGAGCCAAGCGCAGTCACAGGCTCAAAAACAAGCACAGGCTCAGGCACAAGCACAAGCTCAAAAGCAAGCTCAAGTAGCAGCGCAGAGCCAGGCGCAGTCACAAGCTCAAAAGCAAGCACAGGCACAGGCACAGAAACAAGCACAAGCGCAAGCTCAACTACAACAACAGAGCCAAGCGCAGTCACAGGCTCAAAAACAAGCACAGGCTCAGGCACAAGCACAAGCTCAAAAGCAAGCTCAAGTAGCAGCGCAGAGCCAGGCGCAGTCACAAGCTCAAAAGCAAGCACAGGCACAGGCACAGAAACAAGCACAAGCGCAAGCTCAACTACAACAACAGAGCCAAGCGCAGTCACAGGCTCAAAAACAAGCACAGGCACAGGCTCAGGCACAAGCTCAAAAGCAAGCTCAAGTAGCAGCGCAGAGCCAGGCGCAGTCACAAGCTCAAAAGCAAGCACAGGCACAAGCACAGAAACAAGCCCAAGCGCAAGCTCAACTACAACAACAGAGCCAAGCGCAGTCACAGGCTCAAAAGCAAGCTCAAGTAGCAGCGCAGAGCCAGGCGCAGTCACAAGCTCAAAAGCAAGCACAGGCACAGGCACAGAAACAAGCACAAGCGCAAGCTCAACTACAACAACAGAGCCAAGCGCAGTCACAGGCTCAAAAGCAAGCTCAAGTAGCAGCGCAGAGCCAGGCGCAGTCACAAGCTCAAAAGCAAGCACAGGCACAGGCACAGAAACAAGCACAAGCGCAAGCTCAACTACAACAACAGAGCCAAGCGCAGTCACAGGCTCAAAAACAAGCACAGGCTCAGGCACAAGCACAAGCTCAAAAGCAAGCTCAAGTAGCAGCGCAGAGCCAGGCGCAGTCACAAGCTCAAAAGCAAGCACAGGCACAGGCACAGAAACAAGCACAAGCGCAAGCTCAACTACAACAACAGAGCCAAGCGCAGTCACAGGCTCAAAAACAAGCACAGGCACAAGCACAAGCTCAAAAGCAAGCTCAAGTAGCAGCGCAGAGCCAGGCGCAGTCACAAGCTCAAAAGCAAGCACAGGCACAAGCACAGAAACAAGCACAAGCGCAAGCTCAACTACAACAACAGAGCCAAGCGCAGTCACAGGCTCAAAAACAAGCACAGGCTCAGGCACAAGCACAAGCTCAAAAGCAAGCTCAAGTAGCAGCGCAGAGCCAAGCGCAGTCACAAGCTCAAAAACAAGCACAGGCACAAGCACAGAAACAAGCCCAAGCGCAAGCTCAACTACAACAACAGAGCCAAGCGCAGTCACAGGCTCAAAAACAAGCACAGGCTCAGGCACAAGCACAAGCTCAAAAGCAAGCTCAAGTAGCAGCGCAGAGCCAGGCGCAGTCACAAGCTCAAAAACAAGCACAGGCACAAGCACAGAAACAAGCACAAGCGCAAGCTCAACTACAACAACAGAGCCAAGCGCAGTCACAGGCTCAGGCACAAGCACAAGCTCAAAAGCAAGCTCAAGTAGCAGCGCAGAGCCAAGCGCAGTCACAAGCTCAAAAACAAGCACAGGCACAAGCACAGAAACAAGCCCAAGCGCAAGCTCAACTACAACAACAGAGCCAAGCGCAGTCACAGGCTCAAAAACAAGCACAGGCACAGGCTCAGGCACAAGCACAAGCTCAAAAGCAAGCTCAAGTAGCAGCGCAGAGCCAGGCGCAGTCACAAGCTCAAAAACAAGCACAGGCACAAGCACAGAAACAAGCACAAGCGCAAGCTCAACTACAACAACAGAGCCAAGCGCAGTCACAGGCTCAAAAACAAGCACAGGCTCAGGCACAAGCACAAGCTCAAAAGCAAGCTCAAGTAGCAGCGCAGAGCCAAGCGCAGTCACAGGCTCAAAAACAAGCACAGGCACAAGCACAGAAACAAGCCCAAGCGCAAGCTCAACTACAACAACAGAGCCAAGCGCAGTCACAGGCTCAAAAACAAGCACAGGCACAGGCACAGGCACAGGCACAAGCTCAAAAGCAAGCTCAAGTAGCAGCGCAGAGCCAAGCGCAGTCACAGGCTCAAAAACAAGCACAGGCACAAGCACAGAAACAAGCCCAAGCGCAAGCTCAACTACAACAACAGAGCCAAGCGCAGTCACAATCTGAAGAACAGTTGCAAAGCCAACGCGAAACAGAAGATCTGTTGCAACATGAAACAATCCTGCATTAATGAAAATTTTAACATTGTACCCTAGTAACATATAGTTGAATTATACGAATGGATTTTAATAAAATTATCATGTCTAGCTATATTATCTTTTCTTTTAAGACAGTCATTAAAGTGACCCCTTTTGTTCATACATAATGACAACAGTACATATTATTGAAAGCACATCAAAAACACTGAAATGTACACTAAAATATAGCTAAACGTACACCAAATGTTAGGTTTGGGTTGATACTGTATTATTTTGGTGTACAATCCATCTATATTGGTGTGCACTTTCGTACTATTAGATAGTCCTTTAAATAGTACTCAACGGTAACATGCCCCATATATATACGTACATTGCTTACTACGGCTATCTTTTGTCCCGTAATCCCTATGTCACTCTTACCATTACTATTGGGTTGATTATGTCAACAATGGAGGTTAATTTATAGGCTGAACCCAGTAGATTATATTTACTATATTATAAATATAACTTAATAGAAAACGAAAACTATGACTTTCTACTTGCATCTCTGGTGATGTTGGAACAGTCATACGACAATTCGAAAAACTGGATTTTGCCAGGATTGGGTTCTACTGTTCTGAAATTGAGGAATATTTTGAAATTATATATGCAATATAAACGTACTTATAATTAAAAAAAATTACAGTTTTCGAAAAACACAATATTATGGAATAATGTAAATGATAACAATTATCATAAATGAAACAGTTGAAGTTTGTTATAATTTATTTAGGTGAGGAAGCCAACGCGAGATTAATATTGTAAGGGATCTGTTTGAGTTAGAATATGCATGTCGTGGTAGTAGTTATTAGAAGATTTAGTCACAGATTCAAGCACACTTTTTCTGTGCATGTAAAGAAGACATACTGATCAAGAGGTTATTGTTGATCAACAGTTTATTTTGTTGTATGCAAAAATAGGGCGTGTACAGGTTAGGTTAGGTTTATAGCTTTTAACAAAATACTTATTATACAGGGTGGCGCATTCAAAACGGTCAGTATGGGAAAGTCTGAAACTATAAGAGATACGAAGATTTGTTCTTAGGAACCATGTCACCGATTTAGATAAAAAGAATAACTGCATTCACACTTTCTTTGAAAAATCAACTGTGTCCAGTACGGGAATCGAACCCGGTCGCTTTGAAAAAATAAACTTGGCCTTTTCACTTTTTCTTTTTAAATATCGTTTGTGTAGGTCTTAAGTTGTAAATGTCTCTATGAAACATGGTGTCGAAAATGAATTAAATGCATTGTATTGGCATACTTTAGTTTATCATAGTAGGTTTTCTAAGTGACCACCGTTGTTTTCAATACAATTTTCAACACGTTTAGATAGTGATCTTACTACTGAATTTTGTATTTTCATGTGATGAATTTGCGTTAAAATTGACTTTATTGCTACTTTTAGGTTTTCAACGGTGTCATAGCCTGTTTTGTAAAATTCGCCACATAAAATTTTCAAATATGGTTTTTGGACTTTTCAATAGATTGTTAGTGTTTGATTACTGTAGATAACAAAACCTCCTTAAAGGATTAATGCAATGCTAATGCAACATGATATGGTGTATGTAACAAGTAGAAAGGTATAAAACTACAAACAGCCATAGCGACAATTTTACATATTTGAACTTGTTGAATATTGTATAACGGTGTATGTAAAATATGTACTATGATAAACTAAAGTATGCCAAAACAATGCATTTTATTCATTTCCGACACCATGTTTCATATAGACTTTTAAAGCTTAAGACCTACACAAACGATATTTAAAAAGAAAAAGTGAAAAGGGCCAGTTTATTTTTTTAAAGCAACCGGGTTCGATTCCCGTACTGGATACAGTTGTTTTTTCAAAGAAAGTATGAATGCAGTTTTTCTTTTTATCAAAATTGGTGACATGGTTCCTAAGAACAAATTTGCGTATCTCTTATAGTTTCAGACTTTCCCATACTGACCGTTTTGAATGCGCCACCCTGTATACATAATATTCCTAACCGACTATTCATATATTTCATTAAATGAAGCATATATTTCATATAGTTCATTTATTCATAAATTCAAATTAAGTTATATACAATAAAACAAGGAATTAAAACTAACAAAATATTTACAAACTTAAAACTAATTAAAATAAATTACCTATAAATTAAATATGTCTAAAAAATTGTCGCTGTCATTGGAGCGCAGAGTGCCCAATATGCTGGCAGCATTCCCCCTCTGAATAGCCAGACTAATTCTCTGGCGGAGGAAGCTACCAGCCCTGCAATCCCCACTGGACACTTGCAGGCGATGGGCAAGATCCCTTATGACCCCATGAGCCGCGCCCCCCCAAGAGCCGAGAGTTTCAACGGCGAAAGGAACAAAACTATATTCCCCACCAAGTGAAGAATATTTTCGCCGCTTCAAACTCTCTGCCGCAGCAGCAGCAGATCCCGCCTCGACAGCGCTCCGGGAGACATGACAAGGCGCCAATGTGTCAACGCAGGTGGCGTCCCACACCAGAGCCTTGCCACTCTTCAATGGAATGAGCGTCATACCATCCGGTCTCTTGCCATTGTCGCGTACCAGACTGGAAGGCTCCAGCACTGCAGGTACACGAGCGCTGACAAGAGCGCGGCGTATGACGTCATTCAGAGCCGCGTGACGTGACAGGCGACCTGCACTGCGCTGGCACGACAGCCCATGATGCCCGAAGGGATCGACATCTGTCCCACAACGACAGCGATGTGTCCCAAAAATCTTAGCGCCTACCCTGAGACATACTGCTAGACAAAAGCTGGTTCTATCTAGCAGTGTGCCGATAACTGCGGAAGGCAGGGCGTTTAACCAATACCCCGACTCTGGCCTGGCAGCCGCTAAGAGTCGAGCACGCTGTGTAACACAAGAAACTGAATATAGTTGTAGTTTAACATATTAAATCAGATTACTTATAAAAATTATATCGTTAGAGTCTATAATGCCAAAAATATTTCTATTCTTTCTGTCGATTCGAAATTTTTCTGGTCATTAAAAGCTGTTAATTCAAACATTTTGAAAATTCGAGAAAGCATTAAAAAAATGACATGACGTGGATGACGATCAAAGACGTATTAGTTTCACAAAAAAGGCATAAAAACCATCACGTCAATATAATATATTAAAATGATTTAATGTGATTTTAAAAGTCACGCTTCTGATAAGCATTCCTACATAAAGAAAGTTAGAATGAGGAAGGAATCAATAGCATTTCGAAGTGGAACTGTAGTAGTGATATTTTCGAAATGAAATCATACTCGAAAATCTTTTTTCTTATTGTTGTAAGTCAAGTAAAATTTTTTTAATTATATTTTTTTGTTTAAAATAAAAATAGACTACGTTTTGCTACATTAACCGCAGGGGTTTATTTTTCCTGATAATTTTTAAAAATTTAAGACTACTTATCTAAATTAATTATCGAATGATGGGCTTGCCATCTAGGAAGTGATTCTTAGATTTATTTATATTCTCGATTTGCAAAGTAACTACGAGTACATATATACGTCGATGGGAACGTGTGATTTGCCGATAAGGTTTTCTTCTGTTTTCTTCGTAAATGAAAAAATATACTGTCATAGTATTTCACATACATGTTACTTCTTTTCAGGTGTTAGCATCATGTGCAACCATCATCGCGGCTTCTCCTGTGCTAACAATTCAGGCAAACTCTCAACATCAGGAAAACCAATCATCACAGACCACTACTAAAACACAATCAGGATCTTCAAGTCAAAGTGCGCTACTGGTGACATCAAATGTAAGTCCTTATGTACTCAGTCACAATCAGGGGCAACTTCCAGGACTGTCAGGAGGCTCATCCCAGAGTCAGACCATAGACAAGTCTGGAGGATTGTCTCAGAGCCAGAATGTCGGCCAGGGACAAGGCGCAAGTCAGAACCAGACCATAGACAAGTCAGGCGGATCCTCTCAGAGCCAGAATGTTGGTCAGGGTCAGGGAAGCAGCCAGAGCCAGAATCAGACCATAGACAAGTCAGGAGGGTCCTCTCAGAGCCAGAATGTTGGTCAGGGACAGGGAAGCAGCCAGAGCCAGAATCAGACCATAGACAAGTCAGGAGGGTCCTCTCAGAGCCAGAATGTTGGTCAGGGACAGGGCGCAAGTCAGAACCAGACCATAGACAAGTCAGGAGGATCTTCTCAGAGCCAGAATGTTGGTCAGGGCCAGGGCGCAAGTCAGAACCAGACCATAGACAAGTCAGGAGGGTCCTCTCAGAGTCAGAATGTTGTTCAGGGTCAGGGAAGCAGCCAGAGCCAGAACCAAACCATAGACAAGTCAGGAGGGTCCTCTCAGAGCCAGAATGTTGGTCAGGGACAGGGAAGCAGTCAGAGCCAGAATCAGACCATAGACAAGTCAGGCGGGTCCTCTCAGAGCCAGAATGTTGGTCAGGGACAGGGAAGCAGCCAGAGCCAGAACCAAACCATAGACAAGTCAGGAGGGTCCTCTCAGAGCCAGAATGTTGGTCAGGGACAGGGTAGTAACCAGAGCCAGAATCAGACCATAGACAAGTCAGGCGGGTCCTCTCAGAGCCAGAATGTTGGTCAGGGACAGGGAAGCAGTCAGAGCCAGAATCAGACCATAGACAAGTCAGGCGGGTCCTCTCAGAGCCAGAATGTTGGTCAGGGACAGGGAAGCAGCCAGAGCCAGAACCAAACCATAGACAAGTCAGGCGGGTCGTCTCAGAGCCAGACTGTCGGCCAGGGACAAGGCACAAGCCAGAATCAGACCATAGACAAGTCAGGAGGGTCTTCTCAAAGCCAGAATGTTGGTCAGGGACAGGGAAGCAGCCAGAGCCAGAATCAGACCATAGACAAGTCAGGAGGGTCCTCTCAGAGCCAGAATGTCGGCCAGGGTCAAGGCACAAGCCAGAATCAGACCATAGACAAGTCAGGCGGGTCCTCTCAGAGTCAGAATGTTGGTCAGGAGCAAGGCACAAGTCAGAACCAGACCATAGACAAGTCAGGAGGGTCTTCTCAGAGCCAGACTGTCGGCCAGGGGCAAGGCACTAGCCAGAATCAAACCATAGACAAGTCAGGAGGGTCTTCTCAGAGCCAGAATGTTGGTCAGGGTCAGGGAAGTAGCCAGAGCCAGAATCAGACCATAGACAAGTCAGGAGGGTCCTCTCAGAGCCAGAATGTCGGCCAGGGTCAAGGCACAAGCCAGAATCAGACCATAGACAAGTCAGAAGGGTCTCCTCAGAGCCAGAATGTTGGTCAGGGACAGGGAAGCAGCCAGAGCCAGAACCAAACCATAGACAAGTCAGGCGGGTCGTCTCAGAGCCAGACTGTCGGCCAGGGACAAGGTACAAGCCAGAATCAGACCATAGACAAGTCAGGAGGGTCTTCTCAAAGCCAGAATGTTGGTCAGGGACAGGGAAGCAGCCAGAGCCAGAATCAGACCATAGACAAGTCAGGAGGGTCTTCTCAGAGCCAGACTGTCGGCCAGGGGCAAGGCACTAGCCAGAATCAGACCATAGACAAGTCAGGAGGATCCTCTCAGAGCCAGAATGTTGGTCAGGGACAGGGAAGCAGCCAGAGCCAGAATCAGACCATAGACAAGTCAGGCGGGTCCTCTCAGAGCCAGAATGTTGGTCAGGGACAGGGAAGCAGCCAGAGTCAGAATCAGACCATAGACAAGTCAGGCGGGTCCTCTCAGAGCCAGAATGTTGGTCAGGGACAGGGAAGCAGCCAGAGTCAGAATCAGACCATAGACAAGTCAGGCGGGTCCTCTCAGAGCCAGAATCTTGGTCAGGGACAGGGAAACAGCCAGAGCCAGAACCAAACCATAGACAAGTCAGGAGGTACCTCTCAGAGCCAGACTGTCGGCCAGGGACAAGGCACAAGCCAGAATCAGACCATAGACAAGTCAGGCGGGTCCTCTCAGAGTCAGAATGTTGGTCAGGAGCAAGGCACAAGTCAGAACCAGACCATAGACAAGTCAGGCGGGTCTTCTCAGAGCCAGAATGTTGGTCAGGGACAAGGCACAAGTCAGAACCAGACAATAGACAAGTCAGGAGGGTCTTCTCAGAGTCAGAATGTTGGTCAGGGACAAGGCCAGACAAACTCGCAGACGAAAGGACAACCTATATCCCAGGGAACATTGCAGAGTCAGGGACAGGCACAATTACAAGGGCAACAAGGACAAGGGCAATCTCAGATTCAAATCTTAGGACAGGGCCTTGGTAACCGAAATGGAATAGCTTACCAAACGCAGTCTCAAGTACAACAAGCATCGTCAACCTCAACAAAGAATGCAGCGCAATCGCAAAGCCAAAGTCAATTACAGGTGGTTTCAAATGGAAGAAGACGTGGAATTCCTTCATCATTACTGCGATCAGGTCAGGTACAGAACCAAGCTCAGGCTTCACTGCCAGGGCAACGGAACATCGCTGTACAAGCACAGGGTCAACAACAATTGCAAGGATTGAATCAGGGTCAAGGGCAATCGCAGGTACAAGTATTGAACCAGCTACAAGGATTGGGTGACAACGCCATTGCTTACCAATCTCAATCTCAGTCCCAACAATCATCCGAAACTACGAATGACTCTCGCAGTCAATCGCAAAGTCAGAGTCAGTTATCAGTGACATCTTTTGATGATTATCCATTCATTGGAATAGTACCTAGGCGAGGGTTGGGTGGAGATCAGGCTCTCCCTGTTGGACGTCTACAAGACATTGATGATGATGACGAAGAGGGATGCTGAAGATATGAATCAGACTTCCTTCTGAATTTCATGCACGGATTTCTATTGTAAATTAATGCAGGCACGTTACATTATTGTGTGAAAATAAATCGTTTTTGCAAAGCAACGTATAATTTGGAGTTTTTCTTGATTATTTAAGTTATGTTTAATATTTAGATAACTGGCGTATTGGTATAATACAACACAATGTTTATATCCACTTTAGAAACAATATAGATATGTAGGCTGTAAAAAAATAATTGTTTGGCTAAAAAAAATTAAGTAAAGCTGCACGATTCTATTGTAATAAAAACACTAATTTAGTATGCACCCATAATACATATAAATGAAAATTTTATTTTAACAACAGTAATGTTACAAATTAATTTGGATCATATCATACTAGGAGTAGGTGGTCACTCAACCTCTGACTATTCCGAAAGATATACCTAAGAGACGTACAAACTGGTCACCGAATAAATAAACACTACGCTAGAATCTAAATTAATCTTAATTACTGTAATGAAAATAGTTTAGGCTCAACAAAAACTTCATTGAGTATATCAAGGTCAGCCTTCTTAATATGTTATTATGTGATGACATGACTGAAACACCTGTTCTAAAATAAAATTAGAACATAAAAAGACCGTAATTATTTTACTTTGGGAGAGTGTTTTATTTATAGCTTAAGAATTACTGCGATTCATTATGCCAAAATAGAAAAGGTTTTGCTGCATGAAAATAATGTATCATTATGTTCATGGATTTAATCTATAAGGTATAAAGAAAAAAAGTAAAAAGTTATACCTATTTCTATTATGACTTATACAAAATAGAACTAAATACATCCAATACAAAATAGCACCGGTATCTGTGACACACGGATCCTTATTACGAAATCCGTGTCAGCAGAAGATATAACACCTTTTTTGCATTGCACAATAAACCCTACGCCCTAGGCATAGAAACCTAACTCCTAACTAAAGTAGAGCACCAGTACACATTGACCCGTGGCCTAGTGGCCCTGCGTTGTGCAGGCGGGTCACGTTAGAGTGGAGGGTGCATCGTCCCTAGTCCGCTTGCGTAAGTTACGTAAACGCGGGGGGAGGTTGGCGCGCGATCGATTCGGCCGGCAGTCCGGCTCAACCAGCGATCATGGCGGACAAAACCAAAGTCGCTGAGCAATATTATGCTCCACCACCTGAACTGGGCAAATGGGAGTCCTTCCGCACATTCCTCTATGACTCCGAGACCGGACAGGTTCTTGGCCGTACCGGATCCAGTTGGGGTAAGTTTTGTAACTTTCGCCTTGGGTGACGGAAGTGCTTACCTATAGGTGATTTTAAGGATATGTCGTAGTCTCTTTGTTTGAGTTGTAGAACATTTTAAAGTAGATTTAGATACTGTATTAGAAAAATACAAGCAATTTTTTTTTGGCTGAAAGGCTGAAACGTACATTTCATAGTCCTTAAAAGAACAAAAAAAAACACAATCCCCAAATCAAATCTCTATTTGACCTAATTTTGTTTAGAACTTATGTAGGTATTTATAAAACAAGATAAAGCAAATTTAAGAATTCTTTAAATATCCAGACTCGATAGCGCAGAATGATATCTCGGCATAATAAATTATGTTTAAAACTGTCTTAGTAACTAATATTTTCCCGGGAAAATCTAGTACGTTTTCATTGCATGATATCTTCATGATGTTAAGAAATTTCAACTATATACTTATTATCTTAATTAAAAAACGCTTCAATCTACATTCGATTTAACGATTTATTTAAATTCATCACTTACCCAATTGTTTTTTTTCTGAAGTGAAGGGCGGGCTAATAGTCTGGCAGACATCATGGCGCCGAAATGTCATAGCAGTCTGAAAATTATATAATACCTGATGCTTTCAGCCAAAAAGAATTGACAAAGAAGTTTGCATACCTAGGTTAAATTAAAATTAATTTTATAAAATTGTAATACGTTATTTTTTGTGATTGTAAAACTGTAATTTAGAATTGAATATAGCGTAAATATTATATCTTAAATATGTATCTTAATTTTTGGCTTAAAGGCCTAGTAAATATTTTTTCGCTAAGTGTGTATAAATTAATAAGTATATAGAAACTTTTTGGAGAAACCCGTATAAATCACTCACCAAAATCTGCGCAATCTGCGCGCGCTGCAACATTTCATCGATTCCAAGTCTTATGTTTACGAAAAACCACAATTTTTTGAATAAGAACGATACAAAGTGTCATTATATTATTTCATACAAGTCTGGGACGTAATAAAATTCTACTTTATAAGCCTTTTACACAAGGCCTAGCTGTATACTAGTATTGACCGATGGGCTAGCAACATATCAGCTCTATAGTGCTATATGACAGAACCTCTGAAACAAATATTTCTTTTGATTTTTGTGTCCAATTTTCTGCCATACTTAAAAGGTATTAAAAACATTGACATGCGTATTTATTAAATTGCATAAGTCACTGAGATCTTAATAACCTAACTGTTTACCAATACGGGACATCTTGCCATGAGTGCATGAACATTTAGGAAGGGTAATACTGGTTTGCCTTGCTTAGGGTTGAACAAAAGAAATCAAGGTATAAGGAATGAATAGTATGCAGTTTCGTGCTGTTCGGGGACTGTAATAAATGGGAACAGCTGCCTTATTTCACGCATACCTATAGGTAAATGGAGTAAAGCATCAAAGGGACTAACTAGTGTTTTTAGAAGGAAATATTAAATGCGAATATGAATGTTGTGTCAAGTTTATCCTAATTATATCGAAAATATATCAATCTAAACAAAAGTTGTTAACACACACTCACATTTATTGTTTTACACATAGTATATACGTCCACAATTGTCGAAGCATTTCCTTTCATTTTATTTTTTACGGGCTATAATAATGACGGTTATGATGGGTAGACAGAACTTCAGGGATATACCAGTCTGTCTTGAGGTTTGTTATCGAGCAGATGATGACAATATTAGACGACAAATTATTCTGTGGGTTAAAGGCCAGTAGAGACTATTTATCGTAGTTTCTTAGTCAGCTTCTACGACATTACGAGAAAAACTTCGCCGGTAGTCACTCTGTGTTCCCCGACAGGGTTAACGGTCTTGAAGCGTGACCCATTACCTAAGACCAGGATACATCTATTTAGATCAGCGGTGGCCTGAATAATGTGATGATGGCTAATTATCCGTCGGTGCCTAATTGTGTATGCAATTAACATTACCGTGCTGACTGACGCAACGATTAGTGACTGACAAGTTGACTAAGTTTAGACATCTCTTACATACACATTATAACTAATATCTCTTGCGGGGTTGTCAAAGGTTCATAAGTCTATTTGTGCAATTAGTTAATATAGCCACATCGAACTCCAGTTTTACCAGTTAGTTAGCCTTTATGTGTCTTAAGTGACATGTTATGGCACATGTAAAATAAACATGTTATTTACATACATAGAGTACTTTCTGTGCTGGCAACCTGTTACTAATGTATCATATAACATCACAGGTTTAATTTTCATGTTAAAAGCCAAGTAAAAGTAACCCAAGTCTCGTGTTCGGGGTTCTGTACTCCTTGACAGGAATTGAAGTAGTCGTGTGTCTTAGGTTCGGTACTCTTCGAAAGGAAAGGAAGAAAATTAAGACTCCTTTCTTTCTCTACTATCTTAGACTCACAATATCTACTCGGTTATCTTTATGGCTATCGGGGTAGGGATGCCATTAAAAATGATAATACATAAAAGCGAACATACTCGTAACATCGAAATCGTGATAGGTTTTTTTAAACATTTCCTTTAATTTATCCTTCTATCCTTAGTTGCCTCTTACAGGACAGGAAGAAAGTCAGATTGCATTATACTTACGTCCCACGGTACGATATTACCAGAATAAAATAGACTGCTGCAATGAAATGAAATCAGTTGCTTTTTTCAGGCATGTCGTAAAAGGCGCCTAAGGAACTTAAATTATTCACCTGTAGGCGTTTGACGTGTTAATGTATTAAGGAGCTTTCGACTTTTATAGACATTATTAAAATAACCACATAGATGTATTTTCTTTGATTCTGTCCACTCTGCAAGAGATTAAAAGACCTAAATACACGAGTACGGTAGTTGAGTTATTTCTTAAGTCTGTTTCCTATATTCATTACATAAGAGGTTGAACCTAGGTCACCTAAAAAGGGCGAGTCCTACGCATGCGCACTGAAGTCCTACCTTAAACACTGAAATCTAGTGTTAAAAACAAAGCTTCAAATTTGAGTATAGCATAAAATGTTATAGCAGTAGTGCTATCCACGCCTGTAGGTATAAAAAAGAGTGCATATAACCTTTGTACTTATATATTGAGATGTTAATACCTAGAATCCATGATTACTACATACTACAAAGACATATACTACTACATTACTGTTAAAAATTAATTCAAACAACTAGAATTATTGTTAGTCTGTGACAATTGTTTTCCTCGGAAATGATATTGTAATCATCTGTTTCATACGTAGACATAAACATTTAGTACAGTTACCTTTCGTGATGGACGGAAATATGCAGACGTGATATCTACTCAGCCTCCTTTACTATAAAGGCTCTCACCTCACTAATATGGCATCACATCATTACCATTTGATTGGCGGAGAAGACAGTGACGGTAACTATAGGCTGGCGACTTGTCGCCAATCTTCCATATGATATCAAATCCACAATATTTATGCTAAAAATTCATTATATCTCCAAGGTTTTCACCCAGAAAGAATTTGTACTTACAGTCAGCGCTAAAAGTGCAGTCTCAGTAACTTTTGATAAGGTTTAAGTTTATAAGAACAAAATACAATATTTTACATTTAAAAACTGGCGCCACTATGTTTTATCATGGTCACATGGTTCGAACATGTATGCAAACTTTAAGTAATGTAAACCTCTTTTTCTTCTGCAGCCAAGATCCTGCTCTTCTACCTGATCTTCTATGCCGTTCTGGTGGGCTTCTTCGCTGCCATGCTGGCCGTCTTCTACCAGACGCTGGACCAAAAGGTGCCTAAGTACCAGCTGGACTCATCCCTTATAGGGAACAACCCAGGTGAGCTAATTACAAGGTCTATTTAAACCTATAAATATGGGGATAACTGATCCTGGCCTATTATTCTGTAGGGAAATGGGCGTGTCGTGCAGATATGTGAAGCGTTGTTACTTTAATTCATTAGTAGCGGCAGAAATTAGTTATTGTGTGGTCCACCATTGCGAAAAGAACAGAGATAGAGGTTTGAAAAGTTGTTAGGTTAATATGGATAGAAATATGTACTTCAGTCATACATATATTCACCTCTATACTAACCTTACAAAATAGGCAGCAGAGTGATTACCTCCTTGAACTTTCTTAACAAATCTCCCGCTATCACTCACAACAATTAGGTTTAACCATTTAAAGGGAGTCTCCTGGTTAGTTTAAATTTAATATTTGGTTAAAATATGACAAGACCTCTAGAAAGAGTTGCTACCAGCTGTTACCAAACGTAGGCAACAGGACGCGACGCGTACAATATTTCTATTTCCTAACGTTGGTAACTGGACGTTTGACAATCTAACTCTATATCTATTTTTATATCCAATAATAGCTATGAAAGTTTGTAACTAAATATTTTTCTCTATTCCAGGGTTGGGCTTCCGACCTATGCCGGAGTCAGACAACGTGGAGAGCTCCCTGATCTACTACAGGGCCAACGACAAGGGCTCCGTGCTCAAGTGGGCCACCATCATCGACAAGTTCTTAGAACGTGAGTATACTAGCTCTAGTGTAGTACAGTACAGTAGTAGAGCTGAAGTGCTGAAGAAATAAGCATGTTTGGGAAGCATACAGATAACTAACTAATTTTGCTAGCCATAAAGAACAGCTAAGGGTAGGATTCAGTGATATAAGTATAACGTGTTTGTTACGAATGATGCTTAACTATCTCAGGATCTTGTTTAGGTTAAATTATTAAATAGAAAAAAATAGTGTATTACGATGAGCAAAATCAACGTGAAATTAATTACCTTTGCCTCTATCATGTAGCTAAGATTACTGAATCTTCTCCCTAGAAGCATAGGTCTGCAAACGACATTACACTATCTACTAGTAATAGCCTAAAATCAGAAACAATACAAAAAAGACAAAGACGAACACGTACACGACCATTAACCCTCGCGAGGTAGTCAGAGGTTCAGGTGTCCATTTTTGCAATTGCGAAGGTAGTAATTCTATGGTAACCTCGAACCCACGTGTTGACCAGATAGTCAGTAGGTACTCAATGTGTTTCACTGTTTGGGAACAGGTAGATTTCCTCACGATGTTTTCCCTGCCTATCAAATGCACAATGTTCCTCAAACGTCGTCTAACTGACCCATACCTTTTCAGCGTACCGCAAGAAGGGCCGTGGCAAGGGAGAGATCGCCGGCGCAGAGAACAGGGTGCCTTGCTCCCCCACCTCCGCCAACCTTGGGGAGAACCAGGTCTGTGACGTGCCCGTGGACGACTTCCACCCCTGCACCAGCGCCAACCAGTACAACTACGAAGAGGCCGGCCCATGCGTCTTTTTGAAACTCAATAAGGTAAGCGCAATCACTACATAGTATAAAACAAAGTCGCTTTCTTTGTCCCTATGTCCCTTTGTGTGCTATCTTTGAAACTACGCAACGGATTTTGATGCGGGATTTTTTAATAGATAGAGTGATTCAAGAGGAAGGTTTATATGTATAATAACATTCATTCAATAGTGGAGTAAGCTATATATTTTATACCCGTGCGAAGCCGGAGCGGGTCGCTAGTAGAATATAAGAAGCTAGAATAACAAACATACATACACATCACACTTACTCCACTAATCCATTGTAGGCACAATACTACTTCTGTATCGATACAGTAATACTTCAGTAGCCGTAATTTGACACTTTGGCCCAGAGTGGAGCGCCAAAAGTGTCAAATTACGGCCACTGAAGTAGTACTGTGCCTACAATGGATTAGTGGAGTAAGGGCCCTGATTCGCTGTCCCTGTAGCTCCTCTACTAGTGGAAGATCACGGAGCCCATTTGTCTCGATCCTGTCAAACCACTTTCGATTCATTGACACTTATACACCTCCTCATAAGCACTTGGCGGTTATAATTACTTCTAACGTCACCCTTCTTCAATATGGCGCCTCTCTGATTGTCATATGTCCTATCGGGCTAGAATAAATACTGTGAAAGATAACAGCTGCTTTATTCTTTTGTTTCACCAGATAGTTAGTTTCGTATATGACAGTTGAAGACCCACTACCTCACGTTTACTGAAAATAAATTTCTTCTCAAAGTTTGTCCCTATAAAAAAAAAGAAATGATAGTAAATTTGTTGTAAACTGTTTTTTGTTCTTCATGAATGTGGAATTTTCCTTCATGCGCAAATTACGGGTTACATGAATCGACATATAATTACTCCCTTTGATGCAATTAATAAATTACTACGTACAATGAGATCATTTTTCTATTTATATTATAACAGCTATTTCCTGATGTAACAATTGGTACATTATACCGTTGTGTACAATATTGAGATATAGTAATTGATAATCGCTAAGCATTGAAACTTTTACTCTTCTACAATCTAATAACGAGACAAATAACATGAGATGTAATTGCACATTCCAGATCTACAACTGGAGACCAGAGCCTTACAACAACACCGAAGGTCTGCCATCCAACATGCCTGATGACCTGAAGCAACACATCAAAATGGTGGTAAGTACTCTAGTCTTAACCTACACCTTTTTGCTGCTGTTGGTGACTTTATTTTTACTCAAATTCTTCGCAAATTATGATTGCGAAACAGCGTATGAGAAACAATAAATTTTCAACATGGCGATCGAGGCTTCTAAATAAAGTAATGATCATATTTCTAATCATTACGAACACTAAACCAGCATGCATACACACCTGTATTCATGCCTGTACGACTTGGATAAGCAGACACTATTAATCCTACACACAAACACATCACACCTGTTTCCCTCTAGAGCGAATATGCAGAGCTCACAGATACTCATCCCGATTCTGAGAAAACACTTTCACTCCATTGACACTCATACACCTCCTCATACATATTTGGTGGTCTTAGGTATTAATATCGATCCTCTTTGAATAATTCTTAAATTTCTCTTATTTCATTCACTCTTCATTACGCTATATTCTCTTCCCTTAAGATAATTTCAACAACAGTCTCTGAATTTATTATTAATCATTCCACATTTCTGTAACAGTCCGGCAAACCTGAATCGAACACTGTCTGGGTATCTTGCGAGGGAGAAAATCCAGCTGACGTGGAGAACGTGGGGCCCATCCAGTACATCCCTCGGCGAGGGTTCCAGTCGTTCTACTACCCCTTCACCAACAAGGAGGGGTACCTCAGTCCCCTCGTGGCTGTGCTCTTCGAAAAGCCCAGGAGTAAGTAATAATAATAAAATCTTTATTGAGACATCCACATCAATTACATACAATATTCAACATACAATAGAATTCATAGACAATAGTTGAATCACACGATACACAACACATAAAATTACATTTCATTTAACTTAACATAAATTCATTTATAAATTCCAATAATTTCTATTTAAATTGTATAACAATAAATTTAATTAACATTTCAAATATGATAAGTAGCTACGTTTATGTTCTAGGCAGTAATACGGTAAAGTAACAAATTAATGGATGGAAATTTACGATTTCTTAACGGCTAGTAGGTTGAGAATGGCGATAAGCTTACAATCTACGAGTAATAACTATTTTGTATGCCGGTATTTCACGTTGTGAAGATTGATAAGAGTTTGTTGATGGTTTTTTTAATAATAATGCCAACTATAGGCTTAACGTTGTTAGAATTCTATCTCCTCTCTTCAGAGAGTAATTGTATATTAATTAAACTAATGCCGAGGACCAAGCATTGACACAGTTGAGTTGCACGAGCTCTTAAGCCTTTTACGCCAGTGACTATAAACAAACACTGACAAGAAACTTCACGCGTTTTCCCACAGAGGGCGTGCTCATCAACATCGAGTGCAAGGCGTGGGCCAAGAACATCTTCTACGACCGCTACGAGCGACGCGGCTCCGTGCACTTTGAGCTGATGGTGGACCGCTCCTAAGCAGTTAGCAGCAGTTACGGTAGATGGCGGCACGAGCACCTCTAGACGCGCCGCTGGTTGTTTTGTTTCCTTACACGCTTGACATTATGGTAACGGTGTGCCTGACTGGTTGAGAATGTATTTATTATGTGGTTAAATTGATTGTTTTCGGGACGGACGTCAATAAACACGCAATAGTTGGTTTCATTTGTGTTTTATTTTCCGTGTAGTTAATTACACCTTGATATAATAATGTAATATGGGTTTCACTATTATAACCAATGCATCTGTTGAACTTAAATATTTATCTGTATATAAATATATGGCACACTAGTGCATACAGTGGTTTATTGCCAGAGGAAGTTTACTAGATATACATACAATCATCGAAACTTATTCCTTCAGTACTACAAATCCGTGTGAGTCTACGGCGTAGCAAAAAACTACCATATCTGCCTGATTTTACTAAATATAATTCATTAATGAGATGAGCTAGCAATCTAACAGCAATATTTCATTTGAAGATCTTTTTTTCTATAATGTAACATGAGATTAGGCCCACTTCAAAATACAAAGGAGATATGTATCCAGTGGATATATATGGCAACCCTTGCAATATCGACCACCATAAATCAGCAAAATGCATTCTGACAACAGCCATAATGTCATCGTTCTACTTTCAACGCCCTCATAAAATGCAACAAAGGGAATAGTAGAAATGGGTTTATGACATATTACTACCCGGTAGTTGTTTGTGGGGGGGTTTTATAGTGTAGAGTTTTATAGACGGAGGCTTCAGTTGAACTCTTTACTGTAGAGATTTACTATTATATATTCATTCATATGCTTTAATCTTTTTTGAGGGAGCTGTAACATCTCATTGGTTTCACGCCTCTGTGTCCTTAACAGACAAATAGAGAATTTAAATCGCTACCTAGACCGATTCGGACTAATCTCTCTTACTTCACTCACACCCATTAATCTTGTCATACATGTTCTTCTATTCCCCACACTACTTACACCGTTATATAAACATACTATTTAAATAAAATCTATGTGTTAAACAGTTAGTTGCGGAAAGGGTAATAACTACCAAATCAGAACAGTTATATAGTATTTCAATGAAGTGCACGTGATTTACTACAATCGGAACAATAGCCTCTTAAATCTATTACGCTAACAAAAACGATACGTACATCCGTATTTCGTCACACGAATTTGCAAATAACACAAGGCTTACCCCAAATTAGGTTATTGGCGTAGATTCACCCCCGTGGGGTCAATGGATTCAGATTTCGCGACACTCTGGCGCCTGGGGCTGCGAATTGAGACGAGGGGCGACGCATGCAGACGCCCTGTGACTTTTTGCTCGTCGTTAATGGGTAGGGGTAATGTTATTTGGGCTTTGTATTCAGTGCTACGAATCATGTGCAATTATATATACGTACATGAAAGTTATTTCAGCTATTTCAGTTTAAAATATTAAAGACAAAATACTGTAATGCACCTATTTTACATAATAATTACGAAAACACCAATTTCACGTAATAAAATTACAATAATATGCATAGATTCATAAATTATGAAAGACTTTAACTTTCGTCAAATGCAAAATTATTTACTACAACCTAACAATGAGTCGCACAATATAATTATGCTATGAAGTATTAGTATACCTAGATAAATGTTCAAAGTAACATTAGAAATTATGAGGTTTTTGCCATCCTTTAAGAACGCATAATTGTTTACATCTAAGAGCCAAAATAAGTCACCTTAACCCCGATTTCTATGCCTGGAGCGTCCACCCCTAATAGTATCATCACGGTACCCTTATCTAGGTCAGAGTCTCAGACCCTTGCTGCCACCGCGACAGAGTGGCGCCTAGCGCAGGGAGAACAGATTTTGTTTAGTCAGATATTTGCGACAGCCTCATGTCAATACGGAAGGTATAAGAGAAAATGAGTGGCTCGGGACTTATATAGTGGTTGTTGGCAACAGTGGGTAAGACCTCTGACTCCTTATGAAAAACGTGGCAGGTTCGAATCCCGGCTCAGGCATGTACCAAAGAATGAAATTTAAAATGTGATTTTACATAACATAACTTACCTTACAGTCGTTAATGGTGAAGGAAAACTTCGTGAGGAAAGCCGCCTATCCCTGGGTAAAAGTCAGTGCCTATATACGGCGATACGGTTCACTATTTATCTTTGGGTGGTGTCTATCTTGTGAAACAAGGGCTTCGAGTGACCTAAGCCTAACATGCCTTCGAAATTTCGGAGATGGGCACTCAAGCCTCCACCCCACCACAATAAAAAAGGGAGTGGGTATACATAAGTCGTTTAGTGTATGTTATGTAAGGTTTTTGGTTGATTTTCTCCGATATTTGGACACAGATGGAGTTGAAGCTGGAACAAGATGATAATAGCTGTTCACTGGGCTTCTAAACACAAGAGTTATGTCTTTATAGACATCTTACAATAAAAAAATAAAAACATATATGCCTACTATATTTACATACTACCTGTAAATAAGTTTTACTGATTATATAACATATTATTAAATTATTGTATATTACACACACACTATACGGTCAAAATATTATTATAATGTATCCCACAGTTTTGTTTCTAAAGTCTGTCCCTGTAGTGATTATTCAAATGATTATGATAAACGTAGTATTGTGTTATCATTGAATAAGAATATCGTATTCGTAAGAAGATATCCGTTTTAACGAAATTGTTTCTTGTTAGATCATTAGGCATTAGCTACAGTATAGGATGTTTCAAATTGTTTTTCGGGAACCGTATATATGTATGTATACAGTGCTTACTGCCCATTCAAATCTTGGTAGAAAATAAACATAGATTTTTTACAGTGTTGTGAAATTATCATAATAGAAAAAAAATATTATTCTGCTTTATCCCTTATGGAGCAATTATGAAGTACTTATTTGTAATTACGTTAAATCCCAATCTGATCATTTTATCAATCAGCCAATAGCAGTACACTGCTGTATATAGGTCTCTCAAAGGGTAGGGCACAAAGCAAAAAGTAACTACTCCTTTGTACCTACTTTTCAATATACTTTCGAGACAACTTCAACTTCTTCATTTTTGTCCTTTAGGTTCACTAATATTATATTAGTAATTGTCATTTATGACCATAATTCAACCTACTTTTTACTCACATTTTGTATTTTTAATAGATATTGGTATGAAATAAACTGTGCTTAATGAGACTATGAATGTAAGTGAGGCTTCATTATAAAAATAACTTCAAAGACTTATTTTCCTTCTTGTGTCCATGCATTAAAAGGTATTCGTTCAACAACTTATTTTCCAGTTTTAAGAGATTCGCGATTAATACTCATGAATAATAACTAACGGGACTTATCGCGTATGTTTTTATATAATAAAGTTACTTTTATTAAACGTCGGGTTAATAAAGGTAACTTTATTATATAAAAACATACTCGATAAGTCCCGTTAGTTATTAATCATGAACTTATTTTCCTTTTTGCAGCACTCGATAGTAAACAAAGGATATGCGCAATCTCTCCCCGCGACTCCGACCAGACTGCTCTGGCGCCAGTCTGCCCCCCCTGTCTAGGAAAAGGGGGGGACGTCGTTTGGGATGGCTATGGTGGGTATACATTGCGGGTTTTTGCTATTTCGGCTTATTCCAAAAATAGCCTATGTTAAGGAGTAAAATGAATGAATAAATGAATTTTGCGATTCATTTGTTAAAGAATGTGTTATTTTTTCCGTTTCTGCATCTTTGTAGGTAAACGAGCGTAACCTTATAGTTTTTATACGTAAAGAGTCATGTCTAGTAGATCAAAGAATACAGAACGAAAAGTTGCAAAGGAACCACACATTTATTCTTATTATTAGTAACAAATATAGGTACACAAAAATATTTTGTCTTACATGTAGATTACGGAAATGAAATATTTATATATAAATTTTGTTAAGACCCATGCAAAATGTGAAGAAAAAAAGGACTTCAATTTTATAAACAAAGTATTACCTTTGCTACCCAACATTTCTGTCATATTGCAATGACCTTGGTCACAGGTCAACTTAATCAAATATACGCGAAAAGTCCCGTATTCTTGTTTCTCAAAAATATTTAAAAATATCATATCTCGAAAACCAGCAATGTATAGCGTCCACTTGCAATAGTTTTAGGCCCCGCCCCCTCGCGAAAATCCTACAGGAATACACAGTTACACAGCGACCTCTCACCGAGGAGGGTGTCCAGTGAAACGGGATCATTAAAGTGCCAACATGGGTTTGGAGAAACGAACGAAGATTATCATTACTATTATAGGTGTATTGGTTTTGCTGGGTAAGTAGAATTTTAATGTGCAGTGCTAGTTTGGGATTTATGTTGAAGGTGAACAGCTGCCTTACTCATGAGGCGGTACAGTAGTTTTTGATAGCTTTGGTTCTATTATTGAAGAGAATATACCTACTTAATTAAAAGAATAGGAATATTCTTTTTAATAGTAGAACCAAAACTATTTGTTTCCAAATAAGCTAAATGTGACGAAAGTTACTTATCATTAAATTATAGCCAGAACTATGCATATTCAATATACTATTACTCAACAATAAATTATAAGACTATATTTCTTTCACTAATATGTCTTGGGAAAAGCTACTCTTTTTTCTTAACAAATTCGCACTAAGCGCTAATTATAAACTTTGTTGAAGCTTTTCATAATTAATTCTATTATTCTACATTAAAATACTTAGTGATACCTAGTATAGTATTCTTATATCTGTGGTTATACTAACTTGACTATTGAAAGAGTAGCAACGGAGGTATAAGCAGAGAAAGGATATTCCGAAACCACAATCAGGATGTGAGAATCCTGCCAATTGACCAAGCAATAAAAAGTAGCTTTAAGTTAATGTACCTTACTTGTAATAGTCTGAAGTAGGTGGAATAACTAGCTGTAGTTCTTTTCGACACTTTAGATATACATAATAATAATATTTGGACATTATTACACCAATTGAACTAGCCCCTTGGTAAGTCCATTTAAGACTTGTGTTAAGGGTAGTCAACGTATATTTAAGAAAATTATACTTATTATACATAGATAAATACAAATATAGCATATTTAAACATCGACCAGACCGGAAAGCAGTAGAAAAACGTAGTTCTTAACTCTGCCTCCACCGGGAATCGAACCCGGAACCTCACTATTAGGGTTCAGGCTGCTAACCGATATGCTACGGAGGTCTACATACATATACATTTACATCCTTTTGACCCAATCGGTTCCCTTTGTATTGTAGTTGTGTTGTAATGTGAACCATTGGTATCGTTTAATGGATTTCATCTACCCCTAGTCCCTTAGTTGCCTTCTACAACAGGTTGCGAAGAAAGGCAGCTAGTAAGCATTCTTTTAACGTCCCAGTCATTGCTAGGACTTCAAATTTATAGTATGCTAAGTATATATAGTATGCTTTATTTTAAAATACGCTACTATACTACCCTCTGTGAGCTGCCAGCTGAAAATCGGTAGATTTACTGAGCCCGCACTCGTAGATTCCCGCCACAGATTCCCGCCGAGCTGGACGCCATTTGGGATCTCCACGGCACACCACACTAATTGAGTGACATTTAATTCTTATTGAATAATTTTAAAATAATAACTCATTCGTGTATAACATTTTTCTCGTTTAATTTTCTAATGTATTTAACTTCATTTTTCTCATTTAATATTATAGATTACAAAATTAAATATAAAAAAGTATAATACTATAACATGCTGTCATTACTGCATATTAGTCAATGACATGAGTCCACTGAAAATTATAAATGAGAATTGAGGTACTATTTAATTTTATTCGAGCGTCTGTCTATGAAAAACTCCTGATTTTAATCAATGTTTGAATTATGTTTAAGTCTTGGATTCTGCTATATTAGTACGACATTACGTGTACACACAAACCCCTCAGTCACGTTTGGTATGTAGAAAACTTTCGTAAATATTTTAGCCAATGAACGACGGATGGTTATATATTATTCTAATTCATAAAAAAATTCTTGGTAAGGCAGCTAAAAAGAAAACAGGAGTAACCTTTAAGAAACAGTACGGGAATTCCTATAGGTCATTCAGCAAGTATTTATTAAAATGTCGTGAAGGAAATTAATGAAGCAAGACAAGTTTTAGAAGGACCGGGAACTATAGACATCGATTTTATTGATATTTGTTATATATGCTACACGATTAAAGGAAGTGCATTGTCTAGTGTTTATGATTCATGCAGTACGGTCGGTTAAGTTTTTAATTAACGTATTTTTGTAAAAGGGGATTTAATGTTAAATAGTAAAGCATACATCTGTTAGGGTTAATAAACCCTTTTTATGACTATTTTGCAGATTTTATCTACAGCTAGTAGGGTAAATATAGCGTAAAACAGTAAGGGTAATATAATGTTATAGTGGTACCTTTATAAGGTACATTAATGCTATGGTCAAAGTTATTACAAAGTAGTACAGATAAGAAGAAAAAGTATGAAATAATTTTGTAAATAACTAATCCGTGCATTGTTCAATTGACATTTAGAATGGCTTACAATTAAATTAGATTAGTTCACAATTAGAAGTCTACTAGCATTTCATGTAAAATATATAATTCTAGCTACGTTTCTTCCTGGCGCATCGTAAGAGACGACCAATGAAGTAGGAAGGAGCTTTCATCGATATTTCAAAGTGACGCTATCATAGCCGTAATTGTAAATCTAAATAGATATATCTCAAAAAGAAAATATGTCTCCCAGGTTCTGTCCACCTCGAAAGGGGTTAGATAACGTATGTATTCATAAGTTTTCGTCACGTTTGGCTTTAAAAAGCTTTATAAAGCTAGAGGGTATTGCCCTGGGAGTAGTATTTCAGCGGCTAGACTTGGCAAATGCGATTGAGCGGAACTCAAATAAGCTTCCTGTTGCAGGCGCCGTTGTGGGGATTCTCTTGGGCCTCTGGCTGAGTATGCGGTATGTTGGTAAGTATGAGTTTTATCCATGCATTTCTGTAGTATTTCAAACACTGTCAGTTCTCTTTAAGTTCACTGGAGTCATAGATAACATACCATGGTATTAATATTTTGGTCGAAGTTAAATAATGCTGGGCTGATAGTGTTTATGTAATGACCATTAGTTTTAGCTACGTGTGAAGAATGTGGGTTCACTATTTGACACTTTGGGTACTTGTTATCTGGTGAAATAAGGACATAGAGGCTACAAAGATTTTAGGAGTTATGATATTTTATTTTAAAGAGTACCCTAAGGGTTAATAGTTGTGAAGCAAATAGGTATACATATTATCCCCTGCTCATGATTAAGGTTAATAGATTGGATTTTTTTACCTGGCCCTTTTATTTTTGACAGTACATAGACCTGGTCATTCATAAATAAATCAAATTAATTCCGGAAAGAGTAAGTTTAATTTAATTAGTGTAATGATATCTTCAACTAAGATTAAACAATAAAGTGTACTTAATAGCACGCTGAATCTTTCATCTCGAAATGTCGGAGGAGGCGACTAAGAGAATAGGCGTAAGTGAAATTGACAATGTGACCCTTCAACGCAACACGTAATAAAGTTTCATGGACATTTTCTTACATTCGCTCGACCATTTTTTGTTTCTTTTTGTATTACTCCATTTTCTTTTTGCATTTTTATTTATATAATAATCAGATTGATAAAGCGACCAAGATGTCGAGTCCGTTTCGGCCAACCTGACAGGAATATAAGCACATGCATGTTCTTTGTAATGTATAAATGTATAAAATTGTTCCTGTTTCCTACCTTTGACATTTTTTTGCAGACCTCGAAGTATGGCCTCGGTCAGAAGATTCCTACAACTGGGAGGAGCCGCTGATTCAGTTCCGGGTCAATGATCCAGCTACATGGCACCCCTGGGTCAAGAGGATCAATGAGTTCCTCTCCCGTAAGTCCTCTAGTTCCTACTTAGATGAAAGAAAGAACAGCCACAGAACCAGTGACAGAGACAGCCAATTACCTGAACGTTTGTCAAACATTTTTGAGAAACAACTAAAATAATACAAGAAAATACTCGTACATAACTGTAATTCAGAACAATGCAAAAATCTGCTGAGCAAAGGATTAGTGTCCAAGGGTATTTGGCAACGTAATTAGAATGCTAAATGCTTGGATTGCGATATGTCGTAACGATTGAGGATTAGAGGTAGAATTAATTTTATTTTTATATAGTCACATATCGTAAAAATACTTGTATCTAAAAGAAAGGCAATGCGCAATCTGTTTAGTACCCCAATAGTATGCTAGTTCTTCCATATCCCAATAAATATGAAAAACAATTAAGTTACACCTTTTCTTATCATCAATTGCTCCTAATAGTCTATTTTCCCCATTAGCTTATGACACTCCAGTGCCGGAAGAACCACCTCGAGCCCCTTGCAGCACCCATCACCGACAGGAGCAACCCATGAGGTCACCCAGCTGTGATATGGCCATGAGACTATGGCTACCTTGCAACGCTGATAACTTCTATGGATATGCTGAGGGGAAACCGTGCGTCTTTCTGCGGTTGACTCATGTAAGGAAGAGAACGTAGTGAAAAATTGTTTATAAAATACACTTTACTTCTATCTCTTTTAGTTGAGATTCATGTGGTCATGTACACAAGTTTAGTAAGCGATCTATGGTCACATTTCTCCAGACAGTCAGCACTCAACGTAAAAAAATCTATGTGTAGAGTACCCGCCACATAAGGTGGCAGTTGGAGGCGTCGCCACAGTCGCGTAATCCAGTGTTGCCAGTAAACACGCCAAAACTAGCACTTACTGTGCCATACGGCTCGGTACATTATAGGTTTCATTTGTAACGATCTTTGGTTGCAGAGCTATAAACTCAAATAAAACAAATTAATATACCAAAGTCAAAAGTCAAAATATTTTTATTCAAAATATCAGCCCTATCATAAGCTCTCTTTGAAAGTTATTTTATGATCTAAGTACAAATTAAAAAAACTATATATTGACAAAAGGAATATATATGAGTGAAGTGGAAGGGCGGTTACGTAGGGGCCGGCCTAATAAGACATATATGTAACAGTCAGATAGACGCTATATTGAAAAAAGGTGACGTTAGGAGTACCTATAACCGCCGAGAGTGTATTAGAGAATGTATGAATGTCAATGAAGCGAAAGTGGTCTGTCAGGATCGGGACAAATGGGGATCCGTGATCTCTGCCTACCCCTCTACAGGGAATCAGGCGTGATGTGTATGTATGGATGTAAAAAAACTATTTCAAACATGGCACTGAGCATTGTCTTTACATATTTTTACCGAGGTTAGTTCACCAACCATTTCGGCTGCTCAAGATGCCACCTCATGAAGACCACGACCGCTCTGATAAGTGCGTAACGATTGAGAAGAAGAAGTTCAGCGGAGACCCTTGGAGAAGAACTAACAAGAAACTCCAGAAATCAATTTATTATAATCACCCTTAACAAACATAAAAATTACAAAGAGTGGGCAAAAAACACAACGCTGGTAATACTAAATTTACCTTTCATACAAAATAACACGCAATGGCGGAAACGTCAAATTTAGTTCCAAGTTTGGCTACTGCCACCTTATGTGGCGGGTACTCTATTTTCCAATTAGAACGTCGGTGTCTTACCCCCTATACAATTGTACATGTTCTTAACGTATGTTCTAAATTATGCCACGTTGTTTCAGATTCACTATTGGGTACCTGAACCCTACAACCTTTCAACGCATCTCCATTTGCCTAACGATATGCCCGTCCACTTGAGAGAAATCATGGTAAGCTATAAACAATATCATATTATTTAACACTTTTTGAGTGGACATTACTATGGATGTAATATCACTTCAGTTACCTTAAGCTGCAGGATTGACGACTATTGAAGTTCGACGCTTTAATTGCGTGTCATAATATGCTTTTCGAAGCATTCATAAGATTAATTTCATTATGAAATTCATAAGACCGCTGTAGTTGCTTTTACGAAGGTATTGTGATCCCATATGCCCCATAACCTTCAACCTCCGTGACGCGATCGGTTAGCCGCCGGAACGCTAGTCGTGAGGTCCCGGGTTTGATTCCCGGTGGAGGCAGAGTTAAGAACTACGCTTTTCTACTGCTTTTCAGTCTGGTCGTTGATTATAAATGTATTTATCTATGCATAATATGTATAGTATATTTCTTAAATATACGTTGACTAGTACCCTTAACACAAGTCTTAAATGAACTTACCAAGGGGCTAGTTCAATTGGTGTAATAATGTCCAAATATTATTATTATAGCCTATTCATCAACGTCACTGATGGCTAGTCAGTACCTGTTCTATGATATTGTCTGTACCTCTTTCCATTCCACACCTACTAATCTTTTAGCTTTTCTTCTATAATATAATGTTCATTTTCAGAACCAAAGACCAGCCCACACCTTCGGAGATTACATTTGGGTGACATGTGACGGGGAGTTCCAGGGTGATAAGGAGAATATTGGACCAATTCAATACGTGCCCATCGGTCTACCTCCAGGTAAAGTTCATTAAATTATAGGCTAGTTATAAATATGTATATTGTATAAATTAACTTAATTACTACGGTGAGGGAAAACATCGTGAGAAAATTCACCTGTTCCCCGAACAGGTAATAGTTAGTGCTTGTAAATGTCGACATGGCTTACCACCCGTCACATTGAGTTCTAATTATCTGGTCAACACGTGGATTCGAGGTGTCCATAGCATTACTACCTTCGCAATTGTAGTGTAATAACAGATGGAAACTTGAACCTGTGACTACCTCGCAAGGGTTAAGGGTCGTAAATGCGTTTCTTTTTGTCTTTCTCTAAATTATTCAAAATTTACCGATAGTTATTTTCTCTTCTTGAAGTCCGTCTTTCTATAAGATTATGTCAGACAGAACGTTTATTTGAAACAAGTTATTATTATGGTTTGCAATCGCAGAGAGGTCTATAACTACATTTTTACCAAATATTCGAAACTCAACGTGAGGACTGGTTCAAGTTGCCAAGCTTAAATTTGCAATTTTCCTCTTACAAAGAACAGTCACGTTTACTTCGGTAGTAATAAGTGCTTTTTTCTACATCCTTCCTATTAAATGTGTATGCTTGGATTTTTTTACGTACAGGATATACCTATAGCTGTCAAAAACCAGAAACTTCAGCTAACAATTCTTATAGGTTATATTATAAGCTGTTTATAATTCTTTTGTTTTGCGATTAGGTTTCCCTACCAGTCGTCTTCAAACAGCTGACAGAATCCCCAGATATGCCAGATCACTGCCGGACCGAGTATCGCCGCCTCTCCTTGCTATATACTTCGAAAATCCAAGAAGTGAGTATAAAACGTATTGGAAATTAATGTTTTAATACATGTACACTCACTTTCTTTACTCCCTTTCGGTTTGTACAGAACTTCGAAGATATAACGCCTATCCTAAGTCACTTTTCAGCATAAATATTGACGTTCCGTTGTCATAATTGAACATAAGAGATGCTAGTCTATCGCCCAATAGATTTCATTGAACCCAAGTCCTTTAGTCGCCTCATACGACATGCCGGAAAGAACGGAAGCTAGTTAGCATTCTTTTTACGTCCCAGACTAGCACCGGGCAATGTGTAGTTAATTAACGGGAGTAAAGTTAATATATAACATAATTTCTACGTCAATATACTTTAATGGCTGAAGCTCCGTTATGATACCTACCAGTTCCAGTGAAATCACTAAACTTTTTGCATTTACCGTGGTGATATTATAGTCGAGGGATGTGAATGTATGTAACCATTTCTTTTTATTTGCAGGAGGTGCAGTCATTAACGTTGAGTGTCGCATTTGGTCCAGAGACATCATTTACGATCCCAGAAGCCGAGTTGGAAGGACTCGATTTGAGTTATATATCGATTAAAATAGTTATTAATTAATCAAGCACATGTCTTAGTTGTGTCTAAATGAAGCAGGAAAATGTAGTTTACCCGCCTTATGTCGTATTTTTTAATTATATATGTAGCATTTCAGTCTTAAACATAAGTTTGAATTAAAATCTACAATAGTTATTCATATTTAATTCCTTCATAATTAATTAAAAGCATTAAAGATGAAAGAATATCAATCATTCAATTGGCTACCAGCTAACAATACCAAAGGGTATTTAAAGACGCTTTTGTAAGTACTATTTTGTGTAATAATTTTTGTAAATATGTCAAATTGGTAACTTTTACCTTCATGCACCTGTAAAAATTATTTATTTTAACATAAAGGTGTGAAAATGAGTCAGCATAGAACCTGGGAAATTATGATCGATTTCTATACCGATTACTCATAAGATGGTGTATTATTTATAAAATCTAAGTAATTGTCGAATGTTTGCGTGTGCTAATTATGTCTTGAATGTTTTAATTATGGCAATTTATATGTAATAAAGAAAAAAAACACGTTTTGTTTTATTTACCTTGTCGATATTTTTTTTAAGCTAACGATGAAACTTTATTAATATAAATGAAATTTCATATAATATCAGAAATTAATAAAAAACATTATATGATTAGTTATCAGAATTCCAAAAGTACACAATAATAGAAATGCAGTTAGATTCTGTAAGTACTTATGTAAATGTAAATAATTAATATGTTCGGTTGAGTATTGGAAAGTTCATAGATAACGCAGAAAAATTAAACATTATTAATGAAAAATTATTATCTTTGACTCCTAAAACTTTAAGAACATTATGTCGTATGTTCAGTTCTTAAGAAAATATAATATATTAATTGAATATTATATTTTTTGAGACACATCCATCTTATCTACATGTTACCTGTAACTGGCAATATTGTTAGCACACGTCCGTTTCAGTCGCTGTCAGTTTAATGTTGCGTCAGTTAACTAATGTCAGTTTGTCAATAGAGATCGCGCCACATAAATTGGCAGTTGGAGGCGTCGCCACAGTCGCGTAATTCAGTGTTACCAGTAAACACGCCAAAACTAGCACTCACTGTGCCATACGGCTCGATACTTTACAGGTTTCATTTGTAACGGTCTTTGGTTGCAGAGCTATGAACTCAAATAAAACAAATTAATATATCAAAGTCAAAATATGTGTTGCTAAATGTGATGCCGAACTGGCTAAATATCTTCGCTTTGGGATAACATTTGGATCCTCAACTGGAACGAACCGAAGAACAAGGAAGAAAAGAATTGGAGCTTCGATTTCGTTTTTCTTCGGTTGTAGCGGCTGGCGGAGTTAGTGTAACCATGGCGATGGAATAACAAGAAGTTCGAACGCCGTGGCATCAGTGTTTGTTCTTCGGCCGACATAACTTTAGTGGTGAATGGCTTAATAAAGAATTGAAAAAAAAATTAACGGGACTTATCCTTCTTATTATATATTACATATATTATGTGTTCCTTCACTCTGTCCGCAATAGACCGTTTAGTCTGTCCGACGTAGGATTTCCCACAGCTGCAATCAATCTTATACACACCCTTATATCTTATATCATGAGTATAAATCGCGAATCTCTTAAAACTATTATTTCAAACATGGCACTGAGCATTGTCTTTACATATTTTTTACCGAGGTTAGATCAGCGGAGACCCTAGCTTGGAGAAGAACTAACAAGAAACTCCGGAAATCAATTTATTATAATCACCCTTAACAAACATAAAAATTACAAAGAGTGGGCAAAAACACAACACTGGTAATACTAAATTTACTTTTCATACAAAATAACACGCAATGGCGGAAACGTCAAATTTAGTTCCAAGTTTGGCTACTGCCAATTTATGTGGCGGGATCTCTACAATTGTTTTGGTTTCGCATTTGCAGTGTCAACTTGAACAAGTTATCATTTTCTGAGGATTTTCGTATTAATTAGTTGTGCAAGTGCTGTGTTAAGTGAATTAGCGTGTTACAATTGTATTTGTTTTAAATAGTGGGTATATAACGTTCCCAACATGTTTCGTTCGGGTGTGTCCCTTATATTAATGTTATCGTGCGCATTCTTTGTATATGGTAAGTGACGGTAATATCGTAAATACGTGAATGCCCGCATTGCATCGCTTTGTTTGGATCAATCATAATATTGCGTGATGTCTTTTTTGTTGCTTCCCTCACTTTCCGTTGCGTCATTGGCTATTCAATAAGAATAATTCACGATTAACTACAGATATTTCTAGAATGAAACGTGAATTCATGATATCTATTTACAGGCGCTGATGTGACGACATCTAAACCTAGTATTATTCCAGTACCATCTCCCAAGCCTACTCCTACCCCTACCCCTACTCCTAGTGATCCAACAACACCTATCACTGAGACTACCACTGTCCTTCCAGACACTACCACTCAACCTACAACCACTCCCCCAGTTCCTGATACCACAACTACCCAGGCTCCTCCCGCTCCTACTCCTAAGCCAGGCCCTCTACCGGCTCCAGAACAAGGCAAATGGATGTGGGTGGAGAATAATGTGACTTGCATCATCCTTCAGTTTGCGATGCAGATCAACGTGACATATTCCAAGAGTGAGAACAATAGTAAGTGTTTTGTTTATTTTAAATCATTTCTAAATAAGGTGACTGGCCTCCTTTTGTTTATTTTGTAGCAGTGATAAGATTGTGCTTTTTATTTAGTTGACTGACAGTCTAGCGTGATCAGTAGTTGACTTCATGACTCACTGAAGATGGCCTAGACTAAATAGAAAAGTATGTAGGTACCTATTAAGCAATATGCTTGGTGATAAAGCTCTCCATGTTTCTTTTCACCTGATATTGAAATACAGCTATGTTGCAGTGATCAATCTGATGGCATAGGACAGATATAATTTTTTGAATAATAGGCTGGTTCCCTAATATTGCGTATTAAATTTTCTTTGATGGGAACTAAACCAACTTGGATGATTAATTTTTACACAGTCATTCAGGTCTGATGTGGCCTCGTTATAATCCAACAAGTTTGTCACTTGTTATTATAGTTATTTATTTTTCTAATAATGATCACAAAAAAAATAAAAAATATTTTTGAAATTAAAAATTCATATTATGGATTTAATATGTGATTCAACATAAAATAACAATTCTTATTATGATTCTTATTAACTATTTAAGAATTAAATTGGTTAGTTTTCACAGTTTTGGGTAGAAGTTTTTTCTTGCGCATAACTATTACAGAAACTTACGAAACAAAATCATTGGACATAGAATTATTTTAACATTAACTACCTAGCTGAAATAAAATTTATAGTTTTAAAAAAAGAAACTTTTATAACCTTCATTCTGTAACAACATTGCTCTACCAAAATCATTGACTTAGGTTACCAGGTCACCATGGTACTGTGTCACAACAGTAGACAGTCATTTTGTTATTGTTTTGAAAGAGACATAAAATTGTGTTAGCAAAGGTTGGACTGTTGTGTATTTGTCAATGAATTTTGAGGACAATGCTAGTCTGGCATGTAGCCAACTGCTATCTAGCTGTCATTCTTCCATGGCTGTTGTCAGAGGCGACTAAGGGATTAGGATATATTGAATTTATTGGGCATTGGGCTATGAACTTGTCAACTTGTCAAGTTTTATATGGTATCACAGTACTAATATTTATGCTCAAAATTGACCTAGGGGAATTACTATTATTGTGGTTCTGAGGATCTATCCACCCGGACAGGATTTAAAGGATGTGAATGTTTATGTATGTGCAAAGAGCTTTAAAGAGAATGAATTGACTTGGTAATATTTACTGACTAGCATAATTTTGTACAAAAATATTGTTGTTCCATGATTTCAACTTACGGTATAGAGTTACTTTGATACTGTTATGAGTTGTGGGTTGTTTATAACTTAACTGTAGAACAGAATTTGTCAAACATGTGAACATTGATGGATTCATTCAGTCATTATTTGGCATGTAATTGTTGAGTGATTTTAATGTAATTCAAGATATGCACTAAAAATGTTAACAGAGCTGCAAAATGAATGTAGAATTGTTTTACTATAAAAGGTATTTGAGAATTGTCTTTTTGAAACAAACAACATAATATTCTTTGTAAACAACTTAAGTTACATACTTGTATGGGAGAAGTATTTTGTGTTTGAATGACATTCATTTTTTAACAACCATAAATTCCTATGCTCTGATACATTTGAAAAAATCTGTATATTGTTGACAATGGCATGATTCAATGAGCCATAACTGTCCTTAATTATTTAAATATAAATTCTATTTACGTCCTAATAAAATTGATTTCCGTTAATTGCCACCCGTTGTCAGATATGTCTTATCATCGGCGTGTTATCACACCAGATAGGCGTGGACGTGACTGGATTGTGACAACCTAAACACGCAATCAGTATGTCATGCTAAATATGCAACAAGCATTAACCCTTCAAAGCTGGAGACTCGCGTGTTCCTCATAGTTAGTTGTTGACTAGGTCATTTTACACTAACTCAGCATCCAACGTGATGGATGGTTTTCGCGTACGCCGTATAGACGCTGACTATTGCCTGTTCTGAGATTAAAACAAGTTGTTCACGATGTCTTCTAAAAGACAAACGCATTCACATTCACGACCATTAACCCTTGCGAGGTACTCAGAGGTACAGGTTTCCATCTCTGCAATTGCGAAAGTAGTAATTCTATGGACACCTCGAATCCACGTGTTGACCAGATAGTCAGTACTTAATGTGACAGGTTATTACGATGTCTTTTCTCATCGTATTAATGCTTAATAAGGATCAATTAGAAATGTATTGAAGCATTACTAGTAATTAGTGACCGCGACGAATGATGACTGATAGAGCTTAGAGATATAATGTTTCCAAGCTGGTTTATATCTTTGGGAAGAGATAAATGTAAACCAGCGAGATAACTACGTTGGTTTAGTATTTATGGAATCATAACAGGGTCCAAAAATCTACAGAATCTTTTTTATGACTACGATAAGGGAGTTCCCCGTGGACAAACCGCCCTATTCCATAGAAAAGTTAATAGTCAGTGTTTGAAATGACGATGTAGCTTACCACCTGTCACATTGGGCACTGACTGTGTGGTCACGTGGGTTTGATATGGTCGTAGAATTCTACCTCGTCTATCGCGGAAATGGTATTGAAAGTGGTTGTCTTTTCTGACAATCAGTACAGGGATTATTGACGTCTATGTGTATTTAACTATGCAAACATTCGCAGACACTGATAAAGTTTGACATTGTAAGTGGTTTGTCAAATAAAGAGAGGTTATATGTAGGGTATAGGGTTTAATCTGAAACCAGTCTGATGATTGCAAGTGACTAAGAAATTAGTTAACTAATCATACGATTAAAAATAACGTAAGAGAGTAGACTAAAGTAGTAAATTAAGGTACAATCTTGTGTTCAATCTTGCACGTGCTATCGTGGTGTGTTATGCCCAGAGAAATCTTTATGATCACGAGGAAATCTTTTTGTCATTTACATCGACGGTCATTATTTTTTAATGTTTCGGAATTTTGTACTATTAATGATATGGCGTTTTATGGTATTTAATATACATAAAAAGTTTTGTTTACTATTAAACAGGTGTTAATTTAATTAAGTTCAAAGTATTATTAGAACTTTTAATTCATTAATTTATACTTTTATTGACGTGCATATGTTGTCCATTCCCGTTTCTGTGGCTATAGTACTGTATAGTATATTATCTGTGGCTATAGTATATTATACAATTATTTTTTGATAGAATGATAAAGATTAACATTAACCTAGCTTTCATAATTATTCGAATTATTGTGTTACCTTTTGAAACCAATGTGTACTCAATTAAAACATTATCTAGAAACTAGTTCAAGACCACGTTTTACAGTGTGATTAGGTGTGATAACTGGGGTCATTGGAAGTCGAATCGATTTGTCTTTTCATTAATTATTAAGTTTAAAAGGTTATTTATAGAAAATGAGATAAAGCTAATCTAGGGAATGATGTTAGTGTTTAAGGATTTTTTATACATTCTGCCCGTAAAGCAGATTTAATTTACTAAAGATCAAAAATAACTAATTGTTACTATGACTATGTGTCAGTGGGAACCGAAGCTTGCCTGCCTTGTGGCAAACGCTCACAGTATAGAAATCTAATTGTATGAGACTCGTTTGGAAAGATAACTTAGGTAATGCGTTTGACATTCTAATATAATTAGATTTTCTTACCCTTTTGCCACTTGTTCAAAGACCCTTAGGGTCTTTGAACCCTATGTTTGCGGTTCATTTGTCCAACTGACCTTGATGTATTATTACAATCTTAATAATTATATGTATATCTTTTACGTCAGTCACTTATGGTTTGGTACAAGTAAAATATAAGTATCAGTATGTGAATGGCGTATTGGACCATCGCTTGTCACGTTAGGTATTTACTATCTAGTGAAACATAGGCATTGAGTGTTCAGATACCTGCATTGACACGATAGTGGTCAGTCAAGCCTCTGACAAAAATGACAAACGCGTTCACGACCATTAACACTTGCGGGGTAGTCAGTGGGTCAGGTGTCCGTCTCCGCAATTGCGAAGGCAGTAATTCTATAGCCACCTCTAACCCACGTGTTGATCAGATAGTTAGTACTCAATGTGTACGTCATGGTAAGCCATGTCGCCATTTACAAGCACTAACTATTACCTGTTGGGGAACAAGGAGGTTTCCTCACGATGTTTTCCCTCACCATACTATTTGGTGCATTTCTAGCCTTTGACTACCGTAGATATAATTTGAATATTGATATGAGTACTTTGTGTTAAGTATTTCACATGAATTTAATATGGCGAAAATAAATGAAACAAAGGATTGCGAAAATGATTAGGTAAAAAGTTATTGACTCAACCACAAGTATGAATCATTGTGGCCAGACAATAACACATATTTCGCATTCACATGTGGTATGTATGAATCCTTTGTTGTGTATTACATGAGCTATCTATTAGGTTTTTACCCCATTTGATAATAAAATAACACGTCAATTAGAACATAAAACAACAAGGTAAATAAAATACGTTGTTTTGTGTTGTTGGTATAAGTAAACATATTTTAAGATTAATTTATATGTACGATAGAAGATTGACAAAAGACGTGGTGTGGAGGGGCCGTTACGTCGGGGAAGGCCCAATAAGACATATGACAGTCAGATAGTCGCCATATTGACTCATTCCCAGCTAGCACGTTACGAGGAACAATACGAGGAAAATGTTAAAATAATATATTTACTTACCAGCATATGTAACAGATAATGGTGCTCGGTTTGCGTACTTACAAACACTTCACGACTCTGAACTGTTAAGGTTATGCAGTTGCTTAAGTTACCACCTTTGTGGAACTATGAAGGTACCACGGTATCTCGGTCACTCAAACGTCTCAATAAAAGTTAAAATTCTGAGACCCATTTCTACTAATGCGTTTAGGCACAATCTTAGTTCAATATTACTTCAGTTATAGTGTGATGTTGGTAGCGGATTAGCGAGTTAAATTTCACCGTCATTGTCAGGAAAAGTGTCAAATATCGCTTTTGAAATGCGAAATTTGTCATCTGCTAATCCACTAACAACTTCACACCGTTACTTAAATCCTTGAATCCCTCATTATGATCATAGGGCCTTCAATAAAGCACGCCACTTGTTCCTATCTTACGCGATGACTTCAATCTCAGCCCAGTATAAACCAAGACCGAGAGCCTTCTTTTTGCCGGATCGGCGCCAGGTCTGTTTCGGCCTACCGACCTTTCGAGAACCTTTAAACCGTTACTTAACTGATATCACTACATAGTATAAAACAAAGTCGCTTTCTCTGTCCCTTTGCATGCTTAAATCTTTGAAACTACGCAACGGATTTTGATGCAGTTTTTTTTAATAGATAGAGTGATTCAAGAGGAAGGTTTATATGTATAATAACATCCATTAAATAGTGGAGTAGGCTATATATTTTATACCCGTGCGAAGCCGGAGCGGGTCACTAGTTTAACTATACGGCGTCTGGAGCGTTTTAGAGAACAAATTAACAACAAATTAAGATTGTTTAATATTCACAGTAGCTGTCCTAACAAAATGTTCCAAACAGTTTTTGATCTAATTGATGGGGAACATAAATCTGTTTTTATTCCAAAAACTTTAGATATAGATTCAAGGAAAAAGTTTAGTGATTGGGCAACACCGGGTATCCATGTTAGTAGGACAAAATTGTATCAATTGTATGAAGCAAAAACAACAAACTTTAGTGTAGCTTTTAGAAACTATGTAAAATTGTATTCAAAGATATTTAAAAACGTTTGTGTCCAGGCTAAGTCGCTGTATATTAGGAATAAAATACTTATCTAAAAATATAATCAAGGAAACGTGGGATGTCATTAGATCTGAAACTGGTAGAGTTAAAACTTATAATCAAAATAATCTAAAGCTGAAACTTAATAATAAAATTGTATGTGGCGAAGCAGATGTTGCTTCATGTTTTGAAGAATATTTTGGAAACCTCCCTTTGATTACATCCAGCTCACTAAACAGTTGCGCTGAGAAGGCTTGCGATCTGCTTGCGTTGTCGGCCCCGTGTTGTGATGGTGAGTTCCGATTTAGGCCTACAACTCCATTAGAAATAATAAAAACATTCAAAACTTTTAGTAAGAAAAAAACTGTGGATTTGTTTGGACACTCGGTCAAAACAATTAGTGTTATTATTGACTTGTTGGCACCTTATCTGGCATCGGTTTTCAATGCCTTGATAGAATCAGGTTCGTACCCTGATTTAATGAAACTAAGTAGAGTAACACCGATATATAAATCTGGTAGTACCTTGGACCCATCTAATTACCGTCCAATATCCGTGCTACCAGCATTAAGTAAAGTATTCGAGAAAATCTTGTTAAATCAGATGTTGTACCATTTTAATTTGAACGGACTACTACATTCTAAACAATTCGGCTTCACAAAAGGTTTGTCCACCACTGATGCTGGTGTAGAACTAATAAAGCGGATTTTTGATGCCTGGGAACGGTCACAGGATGCATTTGGTATCTTCTGTGACCTTTCTAAAGCGTTCGATTGTGTCCGACATGATTTAATAATAAGAAAATTAGAGCATTATGGAGTTAAAAATAATTCACTAAATGTAATAAAATCATATTTAAGTAATATAGTACAAAAAGTAACTATTGGTGTGGAGCAGTCGTCGGGTCGCACAGTCCAGATGGGGGTGCCTCAAGGTTCAATATTAGGTCCGTTTCTTTTCCTAGTATACATAAATGACTTACCTTTTGTAACTAAAGATAGGTGCAGGACGGTCCTTTTTGCTGATGACACATCCCTAATCTTTAAAATCAGCAGGAAGATTGATGAGTCGCAAGCAATAAACTCGGTGATAGGAGATGTAGTTCAATGGTTTCAATATAACAATTTAGTTCTTAATAATAATAAAACAAAATGTATTAAATTTACTTTGCCAAATGTTAATGGTGTCGAAACCAATCTAATAATAAATAATGAGAAAATTGATAAAATAAATACTACTGTCTTCTTAGGGATAACTTTAGATTCAAAGCTGCAGTGGGGAGACCACATTTGCGTTTTATCTAAAAAACTTAGTTCCGCGGCATATGCTGTTAAACGGATTCGGGAATATACTGACGAGTACACGGCTAGGATTGTTTATTTCAGCTACTTTCATAGCATTATGTCTTATGGCATCTTGCTGTGGGGTTGTGCTGCTGACATAAACACAATATTCGTTTTGCAGAAGAGGGCTGTTCGCTGCATTTACAGAATGGGCCCCAGAGAGTCACTTCGCGAAAAATTTAAAGAAATTGATATTTTGACGGTTGTTGCTCAGTACATACATGAGTGTGTCATTTATGTACATAAAAATATAAATATTTTTAGAAGAAACTGTGATTTTCATAAAATTAATACTAGGAACAAACATAAGCTGTATGTGGCGCCCTCGAGGCTTCAAAAGGTCAAGAAATCTTTTGTTGGAAATTGCGTGCGTTTTTATAATCATTTACCGGACTGGATTACGCGATTGTCCTTACCTAAATTTAAGACTATAGTTAGAGGCCGACTAGTCCGGGGCGCTTACTACGCGGTCGGGGACTACCTCGCCGATGCTCAGGGTTGGCAATGAGTGCATCTAAGCTATATGTGCAAAGATAATTTATGTTAATAAGTGTATAAATTTTATGTTTCTTTATAATTTGTTTTTGTAACTGGCACTGGGCAAAAAATCCTGAAAGCCGGAGTTTCTTGTTGGTTCTTCTCCGAGCCAGGGCTTCCGAACCAACGGTAGAATTTCAATGCCAAGAGACAACCAGTGTCAGGCAAATGTTTTGACTTTCAATGAATGTACTGTTCTTGTACTTATATTGAATAAAAACATTTGACTTTGACTTTTTGACTTTTATAATTTGCAGAAGGTATTAGTAGACTTGGCCCGTGGTTGCAGGAATCTTGACTAGTTATGCGTCTAATTGAATTATGTTGTTATAGGTACATCATACGGGCATACCTTGTTGAATGTGCCCAAGGATGCTAAGGAAATCGCCGGATCATGCGGGGATGAGACTCAGTGGATTATGGTAAGGAATACTATGCATTAAAAACTGACGCGTTCACGACCATTAACCCTTGCGTAGTCAGAGGTTCAGGTGTCCGTCTCCGCAATTGCGAAGGTAGTAATTCTATGGCCACCTCGAGCCCACGTGTTGATCAGATAGTCAGTAATCAATGTGACAGGTGGTAAGCCATGACCCGATTTACAAGCACTGACTATTACCTGTACGGGAACAGGTAGGTTTCCTTACGATGTTTTCCCTCACCGTATCATAACAAATGTATATATATAATTATAACGTATCAAACGTTTATTATCTTTAGCATTAAAAATATGTATACTTATGTACACATTCACGTCCTTTAATCCCTTTCGGGGTGGACAGAACATCGGAGATATAATATTTTTAGGTGTATGACTGTTTAGCATGAATATTGAGGTTGCGATGTTATAACGGAACATTGTTGACAGGAAGAACGGCATATATGTACATATATAGCCTATATATCTATAATATAGCACATTACATGTTGAATCGTATCGAGTGACCCGTTCCTAACAAGAACGGAATTTCGGAGATAGGCACTCAAGCCTCTGACTACTCCTCAATATAAAAGGGACTGTGTACACACAAGTCGTGAAGCGTATGTTATGTTTAAGTTTTATATTGCAGCTTTCGTGGCCAAACACGACGTGGGCGAACAACTTGACCGTGGAATTCATCAGGAATGAGACCACACACCAATATGCGATGGCACGCCTCAACGTGTCACTCACGCCCGACCCTGTCATCTTCCCTAATATATGTGAGTACTGTAACTCTGTCTTCCCTCGAACTAATCGGCAAAAGCTAAAACCTAGTAAGACCTATTTAAAAAATTTTACAGGAGAAGCTGAATTAAAGACCATTTCACGTCCATTAACCCATGCGGGGGTCAGGATTCAGGTATCCATCTCCGCAATCACGGAGGTAGTAATTCTATGGCTGCCTCGAACCCAAATGACCAGATAGTCAGTACTCAATTTGACAGGTGGCAAGCCATATCGCCATGTACAAGCACTATTACCTGTTCGGGTAACAGGTAGGTTTCCTCACGATGTTTTCCCTCACCGTAAACTAAATTACTTGCCTGTCAAAATGTATAAAAGTAATAAGTATAAAATTTGGTTCAGGTTAGCTCAATCAAATGCTCGTGCAAATGCTCAGTTAATAGTGGACACTCCACCTCTAACTACACCATTGGGTATTACGTTCATGTATATTAATTCTACCTTTCTTGCAGCGTCCAACGCAACTATATCACTAAGCCACAGTTCCCCTGAATGGGTGACAGCGCTGGGTAATTCATACAAGTGTATGCCGGCTACCAAGCTGAATTCTACGGCCGAGGCAGTCGATGCTGTGGCTACCCTCACGGTGACACAACTGCAGGAAGAAGCCTTCAGGAAAACCTCCACGACCGGGTTCAGTCTAGGTAGAGTAGAGATATAGTGCTACAGACACGCGAGCTTCTGACTACCCCGTATGGGATGTTAGTCGTGTTATATGTTATGTTGGTCAATTGAATGTATGTTGAGTGATCTTTTATATGGTAGTTTATGTGTATTTGGTCGTCAAGAGATTTTGATTCTCGAGATAATTTGTACTTTATGATGGTGGAAAAAAACTAGTTTTTGAAGTAGATATGTATTTAGATACTATTTATATATATATCCCTCTATAGGGACATATAGTGACGTGTATGCGAGTAATGAATAAAAAATTTTTTGAATTTTTATCTCAGTACCGTGTGAAGCCTTATTTATCCAAATAATTCTACGTATTCCAAAGATAAATTTCGGCTAACGAAATAGTTACATGATTTCGTAGAAGTTAGCATCGGCCCATTAGCTCAGTTGGTTAGAGCGTCGTGCTAATAACGCGAAGGTCGCGGGTTCGATCCCCTCATGGGCCATTATTCCTTTTTACTTTTTTCATGTGTTTTCGTTATTTCTTTTAGTCTTAATTTTTCCGTACAAATATTCAGTAATTTATTGTGAATAAATTTAGTTAATATTTTTTATAATTATTATCGTGTATCATTTTATATTTTTATTTCGTTAATATTATAAACAAAACAGCAACGAATGGAAATTTTCAACTTTTTTACTATATTATTCGTAATAGAGTAGTAATAAAACTATATTAAGGGTCGTATAAAGTTGGTCCGTGTTCATAGGTGGCGTTAGTTACTATGCTATTGAACTGGATTATGCATTAGTTGAATAAAACTAAATTTATATTGCTTTGCGTTCCTCACGGCATATTCTCATTTCTTTTCATTGTTACAAATAACACTAATTATTTTTCTAGTTCTATTTGGCTTCTACATAGGGAATTAAAGTGCATAGACACTAGCGCCACCAATGTTATGTTATGATAATACTAATCTTAAAGAAAGTAAATTTCTTCCCGTTCTTAATAAAATGCTAACAGCTGCCATTCTCTCAGGCATGTCGTAAGAGGCGACTAAGGGACTAGCATCAATATTGGGAGATATTCTATAAGGACGACGTTGTAATAACCTATGCATATCAGTAATAACGAATGTTCCACCAAATATTGGCAATACCATAATAATACAAACAAACATAATAATATGTTAAAAGTTTTCATGATATAAAGGTCATGATTAATAACTAACAGGACTTATAGCATATAATAAAGTTGCTTTTATTATATCAAAACTTACGCGACAAGTCCCGTTAGTTATTAATCATGAGTATATATCGCGAATCTCTTAATACTATAATATAAAGGTGTTCATAATACATATATGAATTTCTTGTATGCCAATAACCACCATAAACCACTCAGTCCCTTCTTTCCTATTCCAGCTCAAGAATGCAACGGCGGGAACCTGCCTGACGCGGTGCCTATTGCCGTGGGGTGTGCCCTTGGAGCGTTGGTCCTCATAGTCTTGGGTGCCTATCTGGTGGGCAGGCATCGCTCGGCTGCCCGAGGATACCTCTCCATGTGAGGGGATTAGGTTAGTATAGTAATAGAGTGTGTGTGAAGAGGTATAAGGCCAATGGATAAGTATGATTTGGGTTGAGATAAATGGGGAAGCTTGATGTATGCCTACCCCTATGTAAGGAAGTGGTCGTGATGTATATATGTCATGATTAATAACTAACGGGACTATCGCAAAGTTTTTATACAATAAAGTTACTTTTATTAACCCGACGTTTCGCGCTAAGTCCCGTTAGTTATTAATCATGAGTGTAAATCGCGAATCTCTTAAAACTATGTACATATATATGTGTTGTATTTCATATATTTATCATTCATTATTTCATTGGACAAAAAGAGGGTGTATTTTTTGGGGATATACTGTCAGCAGTTTTTATTTTCGTTATATTCATTCATAATGAGACTAAAAATATCTATGGTTATTTGCAAATTATCAGTTCTACATGAAAATATTGGTAATCTGATTTGAATTATATTCACGGCGCATGGCATGTATCGGTCAGTATGAGAAAGTCTGAAACTATAAGACAAACGAAGATTTGTACTTAGGAACCATGTCACCGATTTTGATATAAAAAAAAACTGCATTCATATTTTATTTGAAAAATAAACTGTATACAGTTCGGAAATCAAACCCGGTTGCTTTGAAAAAATAAACTTGTACTTTTCACTTTTTCTTTTTAAATATCGAATGTTTAGGTCTTAAATATTATATTATCATATTGTGTAAAAATAGTGTGATAAGGGAAGGTTGCGGTTTGAAAGAAAATGTAGTGACTAAGATTGAAAAGAGCATGCTTCGATGGTTTGGACATGTCATGCGGATGAATGATAGCAGATTGACAAAAGGAATATATATGAGTGAAGTGGAAGGGCGGTTACGTAGGGGCCGGCCTAATAAGACATATAAAAGTCAGATAGACGCTATATTGAAAAAAGGTGACGTTAGGTGTACCTATAACCGCCGAGAGTGTATGAGAAGAAGTATGAATGTCAATGAAGCGAAAGTGGTCTGTCAGGATCGGGACAAATGGGGATCCGTGATGTCTGCCTACCCCTCTACAGGGAATCAGGCGTGATGTGTATGTATGTATGGTTAGGTCTTAAAGCTGTAAATGACTCTATGAAACATGACGTCGAAAATGAATAAAATTGTTTAGACATACTTTAGTTTATCATTTAAAATTATTATAATTACATGTTATTTACTTTGTTTCAGGTATTAACAACTTAGTGTAGAAGAAATAATTACCCAAATGTATAACAAATACGGAATAGATTAAATGCAATTACATTAGTTATTATTATTGTATACCAATTCGCCTGTATTTGAACAATGTTTAAATGTGTTTTTTTTCATTTATTGTTTTATTTTAATAATTTTATTTCCCTAAAACGACTCAATATGAATATGGTTTAGACTTTAAAATTGTTTCTTTAATTACTCTACTCAACTCCACAATTTATAATATACTAAAAACTAGATGCTGTAATAATGGGCTAATTTAAAAAAGAACTACTACGGTCAAAATATTCAGTATAGTCGTCCGCTTCAATAATTAGCGCAACATGATTTTGAATATTTTAAGTCATGTTCAGTAGAAAACTATTGAAAAGAACGAAACACCAGGCGGCCATAAAATATATAAGCGATGTATTAATTCAAATTCTAACGTCACGCCGTCAACCAATCACGAATAAGTATAATATCCACCTTCTATGCTCACGGCAAATATTCCCTGTTATTTTATGAGTGCCTGGTGCCACATAACAATACGTTTTTAAATAGTTTCGCGACAAGGATAAACAGCCCATTTCACTCCACGCACATTAACCATTTCATGGCGATCTGACTAGCAGTTTGTTTCCCAATTCCATTAATTTTTCTTAAAATCAAATTTGGAAAGGCCATACATGAAAAGATTAAGCCGGCTTTTCCATAAATATCACTAAACTAAACGTGCGTGTAATTATCACGATGGTGATTTCAAATATTTAATGTTTCTTTTTCTTGTTATGTATATTCCTATGTGTTTTACTTTACACTGTATGTTCTAATTTATGCGATAAGGTTTTATTGGTTTGGATATCATATTTTGTATACGTTTGAAGCAGCTTCAAATATTTTAATATTTATCATCACATCTTGGATCATCCGCGATCCTTGCTAACTATTTGAGCTTCATTGGCATATACACCTTCGCATATATAACACATGTACTCTACTATACGTAACCCACAAAAATGTATGGTTGGTATTGTAGAGCTTAGGGTAAAAGTAAGTCTTAACATTTGTGAATTAAACTGCGAGACGAAAGACTTGATTTGTATTGTGGGAAAGTATTAAATAAAAAAATTGGTCACTTAAATGCTGGTTTTTATAAAAACAACCTTAATTACTATTTACAGTATTGTTATATACATTGGAAAGGAGCACGTGGGTAAGTAACGATAGACCTATTTAGGATTATCTTTGAGGGATGATAGTCCTTTTCAGGACTACGTTTCAATACGATAGTCCTTTTCAGGAATATCCTTGGAGGATGATAGTCCTTTTCAGGAATATCCTTGAAGGACGATAGTTCTTTTCAGGAATATCCTTGAAGGATGATAGTCCTTTTCACGACTATCCTTGAAGGACGACAGTCCTTTTCAGGAATATTCTTGAAGGACGATAGTCCTTTTCAGGAATATCCTTGAAGGACGATAGTCCTTTTCAGGAATATCCTTGAAGGACGATAGTTCTTTTCAGGAATATCCTTTTAGGACGATGGCCCTTTTCAGGAATATCCTATAAGGACGAAAGTCTATTTCAGGAATGTCCTTGAAGCACGATAGTTCTTTTCAGGGACATCTTTTAAGGACGATAGCCCTTTTCAGGAATATCCTTGAAGGACGATAGTGCTTTTCAGGAATATCCTTGAAGGACGATAGTCCTTTTCAGGAATATCCTTGAAGGACGACAGTCCTTTTCAGGAATATCCTTGAAGGACGATAGTTCTTTTCAGGAACATCTTTTAAGGACGATAGCCCTTTTCAGGAATATCCTTTAAGGACGATAGTCCATTTCAGAAATATCCTTGAAGGATGACAGTCCTTTTCAGAAATGTCCTTAAAGGGCGACAGTCCTTTTCAGGAATGTCCTTGAAGGATGACAGTCCTTTTCAGGAATGTCCTTGAAGGACGATAGTCCTTTTCAGGACTACGTTTCAAGGATAATAGTCCTTTTCAGGACTACGTTTGAAGGACGATAGTCCTTTTCAGGAATATCCTTGAAGGACGATAGTCCGTTTCAGGAATGTCCTTGAAGGACGATAGTCCTTTTCAGGAATATCCATGAAGGACGATAGTCCTTTTCAGGAATATTCTTGAAGCATGATAGTTCTTTTCAGGACTTCGTTTGAAGGACGATAGTCCTTGTCAGGAATATCCTTAAAGGACAAAAGTCCTTTTCAGGAATGTCCTTGAAGGACGATAGTCCTTTTCAGGACTACGTTTAAAGGATAATAGTCCTTTTCAGGACTACGTTTGAAGGACGCTAGTCCCTTTCAGGAATATCAATGAAGGACGATAGTCCTTTTCAGGAATATTCTTGAAGCATGATAGTTCTTTTCAGGACTTCGTTTGAAGGACGATAGTCCTTGTCAGGAATATCCTTAAAGGACAAAAGTCCTTTTCAGAAATGTCCTTAAGGGACGGCAGTCCTTTTCAGGATTATCCTTGAAGGACGAAAGACCTTTTCAGGAATATCCTTGAAGGACGATAGTCCTTTTCAGGAATATCCTTGAAGGACGATAGTCCGTTTCAGGAATGTCCTTGAAGGACGATAGTCCTTTTCAGGAATATCCTTGAAGGCTGACAGTCCTTTTCAGGAATGTCCTTGAAGGACGACAGTCCTTTTCAGGACTACGTTTAAAGGATAATAGTCCTTTTCAGGACTACGTTTGAAGGACGATAGTCCCTTTCAGGAATATCCATGAAGGACGATAGTCCTTTTCAGGAATATTCTTGAAGCATGATAGTTCTTTTCAGGACATCGTTTGAAGGACGATAGTCCTTGTCAGAAATATCCTTAAAGGACAAAAGTCCTTTTCAGAAATGTCCTTAAAGGACGGCAGTCCTTTTCAGGATTATCCTTGAAGGACGAAAGACCTTTTCAGGAATATCCTTGAAGGACGATAGTCCTTTTCAGGAATATCCTTGAAGGACGATAGTCCGTTTCAGGAATGTCCTTGAAGGACGATAGTCCTTTTCAGGAATATCCTTGAAGGCTGACAGTCCTTTTCAGGAATGTCCTTGAAGGACGATAGTCCTTTTCAGGACTACGTTTAAAGGATAATAGTCCTTTTCAGGAATATCCATGAAGGACGATAGTCCTTTTCAGGAATATTCTTGAAGCATGATAGTTCTTTTCAGGACTTCGTTTGAAGGACGATAGTCCTTGTCAGAAATATCCTTAAAGGACAAAAGTCCTTTTCAGAAATGTCCTTAAAGGACGGCAGTCCTTTTCAGGATTATCCTTGAAGGACGAAAGACCTTTTCAGGAATATCCTTGAAGGACGAAAGACCTTTTCAGGAATATCCTTGAAGGACGATAGTCCTTTTCAGGAATAATCTTGAAGGATGATTGCCCTTTTAAGGAATATCCTTGAAGGATGATAGTCCTTTTCAGGAATATCCTTGAAGGACGATAGTTCTTTTCAGGAATATACTTTAAGGACGATAGCCCTTTTCAGGAATATCCTTGAAGGATGATAGTCCTTTTCAGGAATATCCTTGAAGGACAATAGTTCTTTTCAGGAATATACTTTAAGGACGATAGCCCTTTTCAGGAATATCCTTGAAGGATGATAGTCCTTTTCAGGAATATCCTTGAAGGACGATAGTCCATTTCAGGAATATCCTTGGAGGATGATTGTCCTTTTCAGGAATATCCTTGAAGGATGATAGTCCTTTTCAGGAATATACTTGAAGGACGATAGTTCTTTTCAGGAATATACTTTAAGGACGATAGCCCTTTTCAGGAATATCCTTGAAGGATGATAGTCCTTTTCAGGAATATCCTTGAAGGACGATAGTTCTTTTCGGGAATATACTTTAAGGACGATAGCCCTTTTCAGGAATATCCTTGAAGGATGATAGTCCTTTTCAGGAATATCCTTGAAGGACGATAGTTCTTTTCAGGAATATACTTTAAGGACGATAGCCCTTTTCAGGAATATCCTTTAAGGATGACAGTCCTTTTCAGAAATGTCCTTAAAGGGCGACAGTCCTTTTCAAGAATGTCCTTGAAGGATGACAGTCCTTTTCAGGAATGTCCTTGAAGGACGATAGTCCTTTTCAGGACTACGTTTGAAGGACGAAAGTCCTTTTCAGGAATATCCTTGAAGGACGATAGTCCGTTTCAGGAATGTCCTTGAAGGACGATAGTCCTTTTCAGGAATGTTAAAGGATAATAGTCCTTTTCAGGACTACGTTTGAAGGACGATAGTCCCTTTCAGGAATATCCATGAAGGACGATAGTCTTTTTCAGGAATATTCTTGAAGCATGATAGTTCTTTTCAGGACTTCGTTTGAAGGACGATAGTCCTTGTCAGGAATATCCTTAAAGGACAAAAGTCCTTTTCAGAAATGTCCTTAAAGGACGGCAGTCCTTTTCAGGATTATCCTTGAAGGACGAAAGACCTTTTCAGGAATATCCTTGAAGGACGATAGTCCTTTTCAGGAATATCCTTGAAGGACCACAGTCCTTTTCAGGACTACGGTTGAAGGACGATAGACCTTTTCAGGAATATCCTTGAAGGACGATAGTCCTTTTCAGGAATATCCTTGAAGGACGACAGTCCTTTTCAGGAATATCCTTGAAGAACGATAGTCCTCTTCAGGAATATCCTTGAAGGACGATAGTTCTTTTCAGGAATATCCTTGAAGGATGATTGCCCTTTTAAGGAATATCCGTGAAGGATGATAGTCGTTTGTAGGAATATCCTTAAAGGACGAAAGTCCTTTTCAGGAATGTCCTTAAAGGACGACAGTCCTTGTCAGGAATGTCCTTGAAGGATGATATTCCTTTTCAGGAATATTCTTGAAGGATGACAGTCCTTTTCAGAAATATCCTTAAAGGACGATAGTCCTTTTCAGGAATATCCATGAAGGACGATAGTCCTTTTCAGAAATATCCTTGAAGGACGATAGTCCTTTTTAGGAATATCCTTGAAGGACGATAGTCCTTTTCAGGAATATCCTTGAAGGACGACAGTCCTTTTCAGGAATATCCTTGAAGGACGATAGTTCTTTTTAGGAATATCCTTGAAGGACGATAGTCCTTGTCAGGAATGTCCTTGAAGGACGAAAGTCCGTTTCAGGAATATTCTTGAAGGACAATAGTCCTCTTCAGGAATATCCTTTAAGGACGATAGTCCATTTCAGAAATATCCTTGAAGGATCATAGTCCTTTTCAGGAATATCCTTGGAGGATGATAGTCCTTTTCAGGAATATCATTAAAGGACGATAGTCCATTTCAGAAATATCCTTGAAGGACGATAGTCCTTTTCAGGAATATCCTTGAAGGACAATAGTCCATTTCAGGAATATCCTTGGAGGATGATTGTCCTTTTCAGGAATATCCTTGAAGGATGATAGTCCTTTTCAGGAATATACTTGAAGGACGATAGTTCTTTTCAGGAATATACTTTAAGGACGATAGCCCTTTTCAGGAATATCCTTGAAGGATGATAGTCCTTTTCAGGAATATCCTTGAAGGACGATAGTTCTTTTCGGGAATATACTTTAAGGACGATAGCCCTTTTCAGGAATATCCTTGAAGGATGATAGTCCTTTTCAGGAATATCCTTGAAGGACGATAGTTCTTTTCAGGAATATACTTTAAGGACGATAGCCCTTTTCAGGAATATCCTTTAAGGATGACAGTCCTTTTCAGAAATGTCCTTAAAGGGCGACAGTCCTTTTCAAGAATGTCCTTGAAGGATGACAGTCCTTTTCAGGAATGTCCTTGAAGGACGAACAACTTGAAGAGTTCAATAGTACTTTTAATTATTTTGATCTAGTAGACCAAATCAGGCGTGTTGTTCTACGCTGCCAGCATACTAATATCATAATTTGTACTCCGACTTACAAGCTTTCACCTAATGCAATGATGTACAATTGTAGAGTAGAGACATTTAACGAAATTTTGTATTTGGATAATTTAAAATTTAACTATGCATTTATTTTAGATAGCAATAGAAATTTGACATGTAATTATTCTAATTTTTATAAAAAAACTGGTATTATTAATAATAACGGTATAAGGATTATTTTAGGGGACTTGCATGATAAAATTATTGACATAAATACTAACTATTTTAAAAACGTAACCTTTAATGACATGAACTTAAATAATTCTCCTGATAAATCTGACATGCTAAATAATAAGAATATCAACCAAAACATAAATTTTTTTCGTGTTTAATTCAATTGGCTTAATCTCAAAATGTGATTTGTTGCAGATTAACATAGAGTCGCTGAAAGATTGTAACAAGTCGGTTGATGTTGTTGCTATAACGGAGCATAACATGGTGGCGGGTGATGAATCTTACATCTCTTTGCAAAACTATACAGTAGCGTCATATAATATGCGAAATAATAGAAGTGGAGGCAGTTGCGTACTTGTAAAGAGTATTCACGAACATATTAATGTTAAAAAAATTGTAGATTTCAGCGTTGCAAATGTGGTGGAGTGTTGTGCCGTAGAATTGGTACGGCTGAACATTGTCATAGTGTGCATATATAGGGCTCCTAAAAACACTCAACATATGCTTCATACTTTTTTCAACATTTTAGAAAAAAATCTTAAATATTTAACTTTTTATCGTTGTAAACAAACTATTATTTGCGGGGATTTAAACATCAACGTTTTGAGTAATAACGTATCTGTGAAAACCCTTATTAATATGCTGAGTATTTATAAATTTAGGATGCGAATACGTGAACCGACTAGATTGCAGAGCGGGACCTGCATTGATAATATCTTAGATAATTTTCCTAACTGTGATGCCACTGTTTGCGATTTTGCTCTATCGGACCACACTGCTCAACTTGCTACATATAAAATTAAGCAAGCTTGTATACGCCCATTTTGGTACAAATTTAGGCGAGACTACTCTAAAGAGAATGTCGAAAAATTTAAGGTTTGTCTTAGTAATCTTAGTTTTTCTTCAGTCTATAATATGAAATTTACCAATGAAGCTTTCGATGAATTTATTGATATATTTAAATTGTTTTATGATTTGTGCTTTCCCGTTACTAAGGTAAAGATGTTTGTTCTCAAAAGACCACAATGGGTCAGCAGAGGTCTGAAGCGTTGCTCCAGACGGAAGAGACAAATGCTTTGGAATTTTAGGAAGCATCCAAGTGAAAAAAACCGAGACATATATAAAAATTATTCAAAACGTTTATAAAAAGTAATTAACAAAACACAAAAAGCACAAAACACATATAAAATAAAAACATCGGACAATAAAGGAAAAACAATGTGGGGAATAATTAAAGATCAAAATAAATGTGTACCAAAAAATATAATAACACAAATTAAATATAATGACATTATTTACAATGAACCCCATGACATATCAAATCTATTTAATATATTTTTTACAAATTTAAATGACATTGAATGTAGTAGTAATATAACATATTGTAGAATTGATAATTCAAGTGGTGATGGGAAATCAATGTTTATGAGACCAACTTCTTTTCAGGATGTTGATAAAATAATTAATAACCTCAAAAATAAAAATAGCACGGGATATGATTCTATCACAACAAAAGTCGTCAAGTCAGTCTCTCAGATTATTGCACCAGTTTTGTCATATCTAATAAATATGAGCATAGAAAATGGAATTTTCCCCGATAAGCTCAAATTTACAATAATAAAACCACTTTTTAAAAAAAAAGACAGGGAAGACATTAGTAACTACCGTCCAATTGCACTGGTACCGGTGTTTTCAAAGGTATTTGAACGAGTTATATATAATAACATTTACGCTTTCTTTGAGACAAATAAATTGTTTGCTGCGGAACAGAACGGTTTCCGCAAAGGATTAGGAACGAGCAGGGCAATATATGATTTTCTACTGCAAATAATTTTAGGTAGGGATACCAAAATGTGCATGTCTGGTGTATTTATGGACATGTCCAAGGCTTTTGATAGGGTTAGGCATGGTCTTCTTTTAAGTAAATTGGAATCTTACGGAATCAGAGGAGTGGCTTTAGCATTGATAAAATCATATTTCAGTAATAGGACTCAAGTGACTCAGGTGGACAGAATTAACGCCAGGACCATGACAAATATAACATATACTTCGAAGCCACTGCATGTGAGAAGGGGTGTTCCACAAGGTAGTATCCTGGGACCCCTTCTGTTCATTATTTATATTAACGATATGCCAAATGCAACAGAAAATAAATGTGTCATATTTGCCGATGACTGTACATTAATTTTTAAAGAAAAAGATAATCAAAGCATAAACTCGGAAATAAAAAAAACTTTGACAAAAATAATAGATTGGCTTACAACTAATGACTTAAAAATTAATTTGGAAAAGACATTTAAAATTAACTTTGACATGAATAAACTGAATAACACTGACATTATAATTGAAAATAGTATACTAAAACATGTAGATAGTACAAAGTTCTTGGGTCTGTATATAGATGGGTCGTTGTCATGGAACGTACACACTGAACATCTATGTAAGAAACTAAATTCCCATGCCTATGCGTTATTTAGACTGAAACATAAGGTGGAAATGGAAGCCCTTTTGGCATCATACCATGGGTACGTGGCCTCAGTAGTGAGATATGGAATATTGTTCTGGGGTAACTCTACTGGATCTGAGGCAGTATTTAAATTTCAGAAGAAGTGTATTCGAACAATTTGTGGCATTTATCCCCCTGACAGTTGTAGGCCCAAATTTATAGCATTGCGATTAATGACTTTGCCATGCATTTATATAATGGAGGTGGGTCTCTTCGTACGAAGAAACTCTCACTTATTTAAGACTCTACAGAGTCAACGCCGTAGGAATATATTAGAATATACAAGGTTCAATTATGCCAAGAGCAAAAAAAGTATTGTCGCTATGATACCTGTCATATATAATAAGCTACCAGGTGCCATTAGAAATGCGGACACATTATACGCTTTTAAATTAAGGCTGTCGAAGTTCCTTCTGGATAAGGCTTACTATACGGTGTCTGAATATTTGCATGATCAGTTAGAGGACTCTTTATATTTCCATTAAGAATATATATCATAAATATGACATTTTATTTAATTAGATATTATTTTATTACTATTTTAATATTGACATTCTAAATAAAATAATTAATAATGCATGATAAATGACAATTATTATTAAATATATCCTAACCTAGACATGTAATTTTTGACTTTACTATAATTCCATAATCAATTTAATAATATGTATTGCATGTTTATTGTCAATTAGGTGAAAAGCATTCAACAATATTATGTTAATTTGCATGCCTGATACGGTCGAACACACTGTACCTTATACCATTTTTGTAACAACAGTGAATAACGTGTGTTTGCAAATAAAATTTGATTTGATTTGATTTGATTTGACGATAGTCCTTTTCAGGACTACGTTTGAAGGACGAAAGTCCTTTTCAGGAATATCCTTGAAGGACGATAGTCCGTTTCAGGAATGTCCTTGAAGGACGATAGTCCTTTTCAGGACTACGTTTGAAGGACGATAGTCCTTTTCAGGAATGTTAAAGGATAATAGTCCTTTTCAGGACTACGTTTGAAGGACGATAGTCCCTTTCAGGAATATCCATAAAGGACGATAGTCTTTTTCAGGAATATTCTTGAAGCATGATAGTTCTTTTCAGGACTTCGTTTGAAGGACGATAGTCCTTGTCAGGAATATCCTTAAAGGACAAAAGTCCTTTTCAGAAATGTCCTTAAAGGATGGCAGTCCTTTTCAGGATTATCCTTGAAGGACGAAAGACCTTTTCAGGAATATCCTTGAAGGACGATAGTCCTTTTCAGGAATATCCTTGAAGGACCACAGTCCTTTTCAGGACTACGGTTGAAGGACGATAGACCTTTTCAGGAATATCCTTGAAGGACGATAGTCCTTTTCAGGAATATCCTTGAAGGACGACAGTCCTTTTCAGGAATATCCTTGAAGAACGATAGTCCTCTTCAGGAATATCCTTGAAGGACGATAGTTCTTTTCAGGAATATCCTTGAAGGATGATTGCCCTTTTAAGGAATATCCGTGAAGGATGATAGTCGTTTGTAGGAATATCCTTAAAGGACGAAAGTCCTTTTCAGGAATGTCCTTAAAGGACGACAGTCCTTGTCAGGAATGTCCTTGAAGGATGATATTCCTTTTCAGGAATATTCTTGAAGGATGACAGTCCTTTTCAGAAATATCCTTAAAGGACGATAGTCCTTTTCAGGAATATCCATGAAAGACGATAGTCCTTTTCAGAAATATCCTTGAAGGACGATAGTCCTTTTTAGGAATATCCTTGAAGGACGATAGTCCTTTTCAGGAATATCCTTGAAGGACGACAGTCCTTTTCAGGAATATCCTTGAAGGACGTTAGTTCTTTTCAGGAATATCCTTGAAGGACGAAAGTCCTTGTCAGGAATGTCCTTGAAGGACGAAAGTCCGTTTCAGGAATATTCTTCAAGGACAATAGTCCTCTTCAGGAATATCCTTTAAGGACGATAGTCCATTTAAAAAATATCCTTGAAGGATCATAGTCCTTTTCAGGAATATCCTTGGAGGATGATAGTCCTTTTCAGGAATATCATTAAAGGACGATAGTCCATTTCAGAAATATCCTTGAAGGACGATAGTCCTTTTCAGGAATATCCTTGAAGGACGACAGTCCTTTTCAGGAATATCCTTGAAGAACGATAGTCCTCTTCAGGAATATCCTTAAAGGACGATAGTTCTTTTCAGGAACATCCTTGAAGGATGATTGCCCATTTAAGGAATATCCGTGAAGGATGATAGTCCTTTGTAGGAATATCCTTAAAGGACGAAAGTCCTTTTCAGGAATGTCCTTAAAGGACGACAGTCCTTGTCAGGAATGTCCTTGAAGGATGATATTCCTTTTCAGGAATATTCTTGAAGGATGACAGTCCTTTTCAGAAATATCCTTAAAGGACGATAGTCCTTTTCAGGAATATCCATGAAGGACGATAGTCCTTTTCAGAAATATCCTTAAAGGACGATAGTCCTTTTTAGGAATATCCTTGTAGGACGATAGTCCTTTTCAGGAATATCCTTGAAGGACGACAGTCCTTTTCAGGAATATCCTTGAAGGACGATAGTTCTTTTCAGGAATATCCTTGAAGGATGATAGTCCTTTTCAGGAATGTCCTTGAAGGACGATAGTCCGTTTCAGGAATATTCTTGAAGGACAATAGTCCTCTTCAGGAATATCCTTTAAGGACGATAGTCTATTTCAGAAATATCCTTGAAGGATCATAGTCCTTTTCAGAAATATCCTTGGAGGATGATAGTCCTTTTCAGGAATATCCTTGAAGGATCATAGTCCTTTTCAGGAATATCCTTGAAGGATGATAGTCCTTTCTGGAATGTCCTTGAAGGACGATAGTCCATTTCAGGAATATCCTTGAAGGACGATAGTCCTTTTCAGGAATGTCCTTGAAGGATCAAAGTCCTTTTCAGGAATTTCCATGAAGGACGATAGTCCGTTTCAGGAATATTCTTGAAGGACGACAGTCCTTTCTGGAATGTCCTTGAAGGACGATAGTCCATTTCAGGAATATCCTTGAAGGACGATAGTCCTTTTCAGGAATGTCCTTGAAGGACGACAGTCCTTTCTGGAATGTCCTTGAAGGACGATAGTCCATTTCAGGAATATCCTTGAAGGACGATAGTCCTTTTCAGGAATGTCCTTGAAGGATCAAAGTCCTTTTCAGGAATATCCTTAAAGGACGACAGTCCTTTTCAGGATTATCCTAGAAGGACGACAGTCCTTTTCAGGAATGTCCTTGAAGGACGACAGTCCTTTTCAGCAATATCCTTGAAGGACGATAGTTCTTTTTAGGAATATACTTGAAGGACGATAGTCCTTTTCAGGAATATCCTTGAAAGACGATAGTCCTTTTCAGGAATATCCTGGAAGGATCATAGTCCTCTTCAGGAATATCCTTGAAGGACGATAGTCCTTTTCAGGAATGTCCTTAAAGGACGACAGTCCTTGTCAGGAATGTCCTTGAAGGACGACAGTCCTTGTCAGGAATGTCCTTGAAGGATGATAGTCCTTTTCAGGAATATCCTTGAAGGCTGACAGTCCTTTTCAGGAATGTCCTTGAAGGACGACAGTCCTTTTCAGGACTACGTTTAAAGGATAATAGTCCTTTTCAGGACTACGTTTGAAGGACGATAGTCCCTTTCAGGAATATCCATGAAGGACGATAGTCCTTTTCAGGAATATTCTTGAAGCATGATAGTTCTTTTCTGGACATCGTTTGAAGGACGATAGTCCTTGTCAGAAATATCCTTAAAGGACAAAAGTCCTTTTCAGAAATGTCCTTAAAGGACGGCAGTCCTTTTCAGGATTATCCTTGAAGGACGAAAGACCTTTTCAGGAATATCCTTGAAGGACGATAGTCCTTTTCAGGAATATCCTTGAAGGACGATAGTCCGTTTCAGGAATGTCCTTGAAGGACGATAGTCCATTTCAGGAATATCCTTGAAGGACGATAGTCCTTTTCAGGAATATCCTTGAAGGACGACAGTCCTTTTCAGGAATATCCTTGAAGGACGATAGTTCTTTTCAGGAATATCCTTGAAGGATGATAGTCCTTTTCAGGAATGTCCTTGAAGGATCAAAGTCCTTTTCAGGAATTTCCATGAAGGACGATAGTCCGTTTCAGGAATATTCTTGAAGGACGACAGTCCTTTCTGGAATGTCCTTGAAGGACGATAGTCCATTTCAGGAATATCCTTGAAGGACGATAGTCCTTTTCAGGAATGTCCTTGAAGGACGACAGTCCTTTCTGGAATATCCTTAAAGGACGACAGTCCTTTTCAGGATTATCCTAGAAGGACGACAGTCCTTTTCAGGAATGTCCTTGAAGGACGACAGTCCTTTTCAGCAATATCCTTGAAGGACGATAGTTCTTTTTAGGAATATACTTGAAGGACGATAGTCCTTTTCAGGAATGTCCTTGAAGGACGACAGTCCTTTCTGGAATGTCCTTGAAGGACGATAGTCCATTTCAGGAATATCCTTGAAGGACGATAGTCCTTTTCAGGAATGTCCTTGAAGGATCAAAGTCCTTTTCAGGAATATCCTTAAAGGACGACAGTCCTTTTCAGGATTATCCTAGAAGGACGACAGTCCTTTTCAGGAATGTCCTTGAAGGACGACAGTCCTTTTCAGCAATATCCTTGAAGGACGATAGTTCTTTTTAGGAATATACTTGAAGGACGATAGTCCTTTTCAGGAATATCCTTGAAAGACGATAGTCCTTTTCAGGAATATCCTGGAAGGATCATAGTCCTCTTCAGGAATATCCTTGAAGGACGATAGTTCTTCTTAGGAATATACTTTAAGGACGATAGTCCTTTTCAGGAATGTCCTTAAAGGACGACAGTCCTTGTCAGGAATGTCCTTGAAGGACGACAGTCCTTGTCAGGAATGTCCTTGAAGGATGATAGTCCTTTTCAGGAATATCCTTGAAGGCTGACAGTCCTTTTCAGGAATGTCCTTGAAGGACGACAGTCCTTTTCAGGACTACGTTTAAAGGATAATAGTCCTTTTCAGGACTACGTTTGAAGGACGATAGTCCCTTTCAGGAATATCCATGAAGGACGATAGTCCTTTTCAGGAATATTCTTGAAGCATGATAGTTCTTTTCTGGACATCGTTTGAAGGACGATAGTCCTTGTCAGAAATATCCTTAAAGGACAAAAGTCCTTTTCAGAAATGTCCTTAAAGGACGGCAGTCCTTTTCAGGATTATCCTTGAAGGACGAAAGACCTTTTCAGGAATATCCTTGAAGGACGATAGTCCTTTTCAGGAATATCCTTGAAGGATGATAGTCCGTTTCAGGAATGTCCTTGAAGGACGATAGTCTTTTTCAGGAATATCCTTGAAGGCTGACAGTCCTTTTCAGGAATGTCCTTGAAGGACGATAGTCCTTTTCAGGACTACGTTTAAAGGATAATAGTCCTTTTCAGGACTACGTTTGAAGGACGATAGTCCCTTTCAGGAATATCCATGAAGGACGATAGTCCTTTTCAGGAATATTCTTGAAGCATGATAGTTCTTTTCAGGATTTCGTTTGAAGGACGATAGTCCTTGTCAGAAATATCCTTAAAGGACAAAAGTTCTTTTCAGAAATGTCCTTAAAGGACGGCAGTCCTTTTCAGGATTATCCTTGAAGGACGAAAGACCTTTTCAGGAATAATCTTGAAGGATGATTGCCCTTTTTAGGAATATCCTTGAAGGACGATAGTCCTTTTCAGGAATATCCTTGAAGGACGACAGTCCTTTTCAGGAATATCCTTGAAGGACGTTAGTTCTTTTCAGGAATATCCTTGAAGGACGAAAGTCCTTGTCAGGAATGTCCTTGAAGGACGAAAGTCCGTTTCAGGAATATTCTTCAAGGACAATAGTCCTCTTCAGGAATATCCTTTAAGGACGATAGTCCATTTAAGAAATATCCTTGAAGGATCATAGTCCTTTTCAGGAATATCCTTGGAGGATGATAGTCCTTTTCAGGAATATCATTAAAGGACGATAGTCCATTTCAGAAATATCCTTGAAGGACGATAGTCCTTTTCAGGAATATCCTTGAAGGACGACAGTCCTTTTCAGGAATATCCTTGAAGAACGATAGTCCTCTTCAGGAATATCCTTAAAGGACGATAGTTCTTTTCAGGAACATCCTTGAAGGATGATTGCCCATTTAAGGAATATCCGTGAAGGATGATAGTCCTTTTCAGAAATGTCCTTAAAGGACGGCAGTCCTTTTCAGGATTATCCTTGAAGGACGAAAGACCTTTTCAGGAATATCCTTGAAGGACGATAGTCCTTTTCAGGAATATCCTTGAAGGACGATAGTCCGTTTCAGGAATATCCTTGAAGGACGATAGTCTTTTTCAGGAATATCCTTGAAGGCTGACAGTCCTTTTCAGGAATGTCCTTGAAGGACGATAGTCCTTTTCAGGACTACGTTTAAAGGATAATAGTCCTTTTCAGGACTACGTTTGAAGGACGATAGTCCCTTTCAGGAATATCCATGAAGGACGATAGTCCTTTTCAGGAATATTCTTGAAGCATGATAGTTCTTTTCAGGATTTCGTTTGAAGGACGATAGTCCTTGTCAGAAATATCCTTAAAGGACAAAAGTTCTTTTCAGAAATGTCCTTAAAGGACGGCAGTCCTTTTCAGGATTATCCATGAAAGACGATAGTCCTTTTCAGAAATATCCTTGAAGGACGATAGTCCTTTTTAGGAATATCCTTGAAGGACGATAGTCCTTTTCAGGAATATCCTTGAAGGACGACAGTCCTTTTCAGGAATATCCTTGAAGGACGTTAGTTCTTTTCAGGAATATCCTTGAAGGACGAAAGTCCTTGTCAGGAATGTCCTTGAAGGACGAAAGTCCGTTTCAGGAATATTCTTCAAGGACAATAGTCCTCTTCAGGAATATCCTTTAAGGACGATAGTCCATTTAAGAAATATCCTTGAAGGATCATAGTCCTTTTCAGGAATATCCTTGGAGGATGATAGTCCTTTTCAGGAATATCATTAAAGGACGATAGTCCATTTCAGAAATATCCTTGAAGGACGATAGTCCTTTTCAGGAATATCCTTGAAGGACGACAGTCCTTTTCAGGAATATCCTTGAAGAACGATAGTCCTCTTCAGGAATATCCTTAAAGGACGATAGTTCTTTTCAGGAACATCCTTGAAGGATGATTGCCCATTTAAGGAATATCCGTGAAGGATGATAGTCCTTTGTAGGAATATCCTTAAAGGACGAAAGTCCTTTTCAGGAATGTCCTTAAAGGACGACAGTCCTTGTCAGGAATGTCCTTGAAGGATGATATTCCTTTTCAGGAATATTCTTGAAGGATGACAGTCCTTTTCAGAAATATCCTTAAAGGACGATAGTCCTTTTCAGGAATATCCATGAAGGACGATAGTCCTTTTCAGAAATATCCTTAAAGGACGATAGTCCTTTTTAGGAATATCCTTGTAGGACGATAGTCCTTTTCAGGAATATCCTTGAAGGACGACAGTCCTTTTCAGGAATATCCTTGAAGGACGATAGTTCTTTTCAGGAATATCCTTGAAGGATGATAGTCCTTTTCAGGAATGTCCTTGAAGGACGATAGTCCGTTTCAGGAATATTCTTGAAGGACAATAGTCCTCTTCAGGAATATCCTTTAAGGACGATAGTCTATTTCAGAAATATCCTTGAAGGATCATAGTCCTTTTCAGAAATATCCTTGGAGGATGATAGTCCTTTTCAGGAATATCCTTGAAGGATCATAGTCCTTTTCAGGAATATCCTTGAAGGATGATAGTCCTTTCTGGAATGTCCTTGAAGGACGATAGTCCATTTCAGGAATATCCTTGAAGGACGATAGTCCTTTTCAGGAATGTCCTTGAAGGATCAAAGTCCTTTTCAGGAATTTCCATGAAGGACGATAGTCCGTTTCAGGAATATTCTTGAAGGACGACAGTCCTTTCTGGAATGTCCTTGAAGGACGATAGTCCATTTCAGGAATATCCTTGAAGGACGATAGTCCTTTTCAGGAATGTCCTTGAAGGACGACAGTCCTTTCTGGAATGTCCTTGAAGGACGATAGTCCATTTCAGGAATATCCTTGAAGGACGATAGTCCTTTTCAGGAATGTCCTTGAAGGATCAAAGTCCTTTTCAGGAATATCCTTAAAGGACGACAGTCCTTTTCAGGATTATCCTAGAAGGACGACAGTCCTTTTCAGGAATGTCCTTGAAGGACGACAGTCCTTTTCAGCAATATCCTTGAAGGACGATAGTTCTTTTTAGGAATATACTTGAAGGACGATAGTCCTTTTCAGGAATATCCTTGAAAGACGATAGTCCTTTTCAGGAATATCCTGGAAGGATCATAGTCCTCTTCAGAAATATCCTTGAAGGACGATAGTTCTTCTTAGGAATATACTTTAAGGACGATAGTCCTTTTCAGGAATGTCCTTAAAGGACGACAGTCCTTGTCAGGAATGTCCTTGAAGGACGACAGTCCTTGTCAGGAATGTCCTTGAAGGATGATAGTCCTTTTCAGGAATATCCTTGAAGGCTGACAGTCCTTTTCAGGAATGTCCTTGAAGGACGACAGTCCTTTTCAGGACTACGTTTAAAGGATAATAGTCCTTTTCAGGACTACGTTTGAAGGACGATAGTCCCTTTCAGGAATATCCATGAAGGACGATAGTCCTTTTCAGGAATATTCTTGAAGCATGATAGTTCTTTTCTGGACATCGTTTGAAGGACGATAGTCCTTGTCAGAAATATCCTTAAAGGACAAAAGTCCTTTTCAGAAATGTCCTTAAAGGACGGCAGTCCTTTTCAGGATTATCCTTGAAGGACGAAAGACCTTTTCAGGAATATCCTTGAAGGACGATAGTCCTTTTCAGGAATATCCTTGAAGGACGATAGTCCGTTTCAGGAATGTCCTTGAAGGACGATAGTCCATTTCAGGAATATCCTTGAAGGACGATAGTCCTTTTCAGGAATATCCTTGAAGGACGACAGTCCTTTTCAGGAATATCCTTGAAGGACGATAGTTCTTTTCAGGAATATCCTTGAAGGATGATAGTCCTTTTCAGGAATGTCCTTGAAGGATCAAAGTCCTTTTCAGGAATTTCCATGAAGGACGATAGTCCGTTTCAGGAATATTCTTGAAGGACGACAGGCCTTTCTGGAATGTCCTTGAAGGACGATAGTCCATTTCAGGAATATCCTTGAAGGACGATAGTCCTTTTCAGGAATGTCCTTGAAGGACGACAGTCCTTTCTGGAATATCCTTAAAGGACGACAGTCCTTTTCAGGATTATCCTAGAAGGACGACAGTCCTTTTCAGGAATGTCCTTGAAGGACGACAGTCCTTTTCAGCAATATCCTTGAAGGACGATAGTTCTTTTTAGGAATATACTTGAAGGACGATAGTCCTTTTCAGGAATGTCCTTGAAGGACGACAGTCCTTTCTGGAATGTCCTTGAAGGACGATAGTCCATTTCAGGAATATCCTTGAAGGACGATAGTCCTTTTCAGGAATGTCCTTGAAGGATCAAAGTCCTTTTCAGGAATATCCTTAAAGGACGACAGTCCTTTTCAGGATTATCCTAGAAGGACGACAGTCCTTTTCAGGAATGTCCTTGAAGGACGACAGTCCTTTTCAGCAATATCCTTGAAGGACGATAGTTCTTTTTAGGAATATACTTGAAGGACGATAGTCCTTTTCAGGAATATCCTTGAAAGACGATAGTCCTTTTCAGGAATATCCTGGAAGGATCATAGTCCTCTTCAGGAATATCCTTGAAGGACGATAGTTCTTCTTAGGAATATACTTTAAGGACGATAGTCCTTTTCAGGAATGTCCTTAAAGGACGACAGTCCTTGTCAGGAATGTCCTTGAAGGACGACAGTCCTTGTCAGGAATGTCCTTGAAGGATGATAGTCCTTTTCAGGAATATCCTTGAAGGCTGACAGTCCTTTTCAGGAATGTCCTTGAAGGACGACAGTCCTTTTCAGGACTACGTTTAAAGGATAATAGTCCTTTTCAGGACTACGTTTGAAGGACGATAGTCCCTTTCAGGAATATCCATGAAGGACGATAGTCCTTTTCAGGAATATTCTTGAAGCATGATAGTTCTTTTCTGGACATCGTTTGAAGGACGATAGTCCTTGTCAGAAATATCCTTAAAGGACAAAAGTCCTTTTCAGAAATGTCCTTAAAGGACGGCAGTCCTTTTCAGGATTATCCTTGAAGGACGAAAGACCTTTTCAGGAATATCCTTGAAGGACGATAGTCCTTTTCAGGAATATCCTTGAAGGACGATAGTCCGTTTCAGGAATGTCCTTGAAGGACGATAGTCTTTTTCAGGAATATCCTTGAAGGCTGACAGTCCTTTTCAGGAATGTCCTTGAAGGACGATAGTCCTTTTCAGGACTACGTTTAAAGGATAATAGTCCTTTTCAGGACTACGTTTGAAGGACGATAGTCCCTTTCAGGAATATCCATGAAGGACGATAGTCCTTTTCAGGAATATTCTTGAAGCATGATAGTTCTTTTCAGGATTTCGTTTGAAGGACGATAGTCCTTGTCAGAAATATCCTTAAAGGACAAAAGTTCTTTTCAGAAATGTCCTTAAAGGACGGCAGTCCTTTTCAGGATTATCCTTGAAGGACGAAAGACCTTTTCAGGAATAATCTTGAAGGATGATTGCCCTTTTAAGGAATATCCTTGAAGGATGATAGTCCTTTTCAGGAATATCCTTGAAGGACGATAGTTCTTTTCAGGAATATACTTTAAGGACGATAGCCCTTTTCAGGAATATCCTTGAAGGATGATAGTCCTTTTCAGGAATATCCTTGAAGGACGATATTTCTTTTCAGGAATATACTTTAAGGACGATAGCCCCTTTCAGGAATATCCTTGAAGGATGATAGTCCTTTTCAGGAATATCCTTGAAGGACGATAGTCCATTTCAGGAATATCCTTGGAGGATGATTGTCCTTTTCAGGAATATCCTTGAAGGATGATAGTCCTTTTCAGGAATATACTTGAAGGACGATAGTTCTTTTCAGGAATATACTTTAAGGACGATAGCCCTTTTCAGAAATATCCTTGAAGGATGATAGTCCTTTTCAGGAATATCCTTGAAGGACGATAGTTCTTTTCGGGAATATACTTTAAGGACGAAAGCCCTTTTCAGGAATATCCTTGAAGGATGATAGTCCTTTTCAGGAATATCCTTGAAGGACGATAGTTCTTTTCAGGAATATCCTTTAAGGATGACAGTCCTTTTCAGAAATGTCCTTAAAGGGCGACAGTCCTTTTCAAGAATGTCCTTGAAGGACGATAGTCCTTTTCAGGACTACGTTTGAAGGACGAAAGTCCTTTTCAGGAATATCCTTAAAGGACGATAGTCCGTTTCAGGAATGTCCTTGAAGGACGACAGTCCTTTTCAGGAATGTTAAAGGATAATAGTCCTTTTCAGGACTACGTTTGAAGGACGATAGTCCCTTTCAGGAATATCCATGAAGGACGATAGTCTTTTTCAGGAATATTCTTGAAGCATGATAGTTCTGTTCAGGACTTCGTTTGAAGGACGATAGTCCTTGTCAGGAATATCCTTAAAGGACAAAAGTCCTTTTCAGAAATGTCCTTAAAGGACGGCAGTCCTTTTCAGGATTATCCTTGAAGGACGAAAGACCTTTTCAGGAATATCCTTGAAGGACGATAGTCCTTTTCAGGAATATCCTTGAAGGACCACAGTCCTTTTCAGGACTACGGTTGAAGGACGATAGACCTTTTCAGGAATATCCTTGAAGGACGATAGTCCTTTTCAGGAATATCCTTGAAGGACGACAGTCCTTTTCAGGAATATCCTTGAAGAACGATAGTCCTCTTCAGGAATATCCTTGAAGGACGATAGTTCTTTTCAGGAATATCCTTGAAGGATGATTGCCCTTTTAAGGAATATCCGTGAAGGATGATAGTCGTTTGTAGGAATATCCTTAAAGGACGAAAGTCCTTTTCAGGAATGTCCTTAAAGGACGACAGTCCTTGTCAGGAATGTCCTTGAAGGATGATATTCCTTTTCAGGAATATTCTTGAAGGATGACAGTCCTTTTCAGAAATATCCTTAAAGGACGATAGTCCTTTTCAGGAATATCCATGAAGGACGATAGTCCTTTTCAGAAATATCCTTGAAGGACGATAGTCCTTTTTAGGAATATCCTTAAAGGACGATAGTCCTTTTCAGGAATATCCTTGAAGGACGACAGTCCTTTTCAGGAATATCCTTGAAGGACGATAGTTCTTTTCAGGAATATCCTTGAAGGACGATAGTCCTTGTCAGGAATGTCCTTGAAGGACGAAAGTCCGTTTCAGGAATATTTTTCAGGAATATCCATGAAAGGACGATAGTCCTTTTCAGAAATATCCTTGAAGGACGATAGTCCTTTTTAGGAATATCCTTAAAGGACGATAGTCCTTTTCAGGAATATCCTTGAAGGACGACAGTCCTTTTCAGGAATATCCTTGAAGGACGATAGTTCTTTTCAGGAATATCCTTGAAGGACGATAGTCCTTGTCAGGAATGTACTTGAAGGACGAAAGTCCGTTTCAGGAATATTCTTGAAGGACAATAGTCCTCTTCAGGAATATCCTTTAAGGACGATAGTCCATTTCAGGAATATCCTTGAAGGATCATAGTCCTTTTCAGGAATATCCTTGGAGGATGATAGTCCTTTTCAGGAATATCATTAAAGGACGATAGTCCATTTCAGAAATATCCTTGAAGGACGATAGTCCTTTTCAGGAATATCCTTGAAGGACGATAGTCCATTTCAAGAATATCCTTGGAGGATGATTGTCCTTTTCAGGAATATCCTTGAAGGATGAAGTCCTTTTCAGGAATATACTTGAAGGACGATAGTTCTTTTCAGGAATATACTTTAAGGACGATAGTCCTTTTCAGGAATATCCCTTGTTAAAGGATGATAGTCCTTTTCAGGAATATCCTTGAAGGACGATAGTTCTTTTCGGGAATATTCTTTTCAGGACTTTAAGGACGATAGCCCTTTTCAGGAATATCCTTGAAGGATAGATAGTCCTTTTCAGGAATATCCTTGAAGGACGATAGTTCTTTTCAGGAATATACTTTAAGGACGATAGTCCTTTTCAGGAATATCCTTTAAGGATGACAGTCCTTTTCAGAAATGTCCTTAAAGGGCGACAGTCCTTTTCAAGAATGTCCTTGAAGGATGATAGTCCTTTTCAGGAATGTCCTTGAAGGACGATAGTCGTTTCAGGAATGTCCTTGAAGGACGATAGTCCCTTTTCAGGAATGTTAAAGGATAATAGTCCTTTTCAGGACTACGTTTGAAGGACGATAGTCCCTTTCAGGAATATCCATGAAGGACCGATAGGTCTTTTTCAGGTGAAAATCTTGAAGCATGATAGTTCTGTTCAGGACTTCGTTTGAAGGACGATAGTCCTTGTCAGAAATATCCTTAAAGGACAAAAGTCCTTTTCAGAAATGTCCTTAAAGGACGGCAGTCTTTTCAGGATTATCCTTGAAGGACGAAAGACCTTTTCAGGAATATCCTTGAAGGACGAAAGTCCTTTTCAGGAATATCCTTGAAGGACGATAGTCCGTTTCAGGAATGTCCTTGAAGGACGATAGTCATTTCAGGAATATCCTTGAAGGACGATAGTCCTTTTCAGGAATATCCTGAAGGACGACAGTCCTTTTCAGGATATCCTTGAAGGACGATAGTTCTTTTCAGGAATATCCTTGAGGATGATAGTCCTTTTCAGGAAGCCTTGAAGGATCAAAGTCCTTTTCAGGAATTTCCATGAAGGACGATAGTCCGTTTCAGGAATATTCTTGAGGACGACAGGCCTTTCTGAAGTCCTTGAAGGACGATAGTCCATTTCAGGAATACCTTGAAGGACGATAGTCCTTTTCAGGAATGTCCTTGAAGGACGACAGTCCTTTCTGGAATTCCTTAAAGGACGACGTCCTTTCAGGATCCTAGAAGGACGACAGTCCTTTTCGAATGTCCTTGAAGGACGACAGTCCTTTTCAGCAATATCCTTGAAGGACGATAGTTCTTTTTAGGAATATACTTGAAGGACGATAGTCCTTTTCAGGAATGTCCTTGAAGGACGACAGTCCTTTCTGGAATGTCCTTGAAGGACGATAGTCCATTTCAGGAATATCCTTGAAGGACGATAGTCCTTTTCAGGAATGTCCTTGAAGGATCAAAGTCCTTTTCAGGAATATCCTTAAAGGACGACAGTCTTTTCAGGATTATCCTAGAAGGACGACAGTCCTTTTCAGAATGTCCTTGAAGGACGACAGTCCTTTTTCAGCAATATCCTTGAAGGACGATAGTCTCTTTTTAGGAATATACTTGAGGACGATAGTCCTTTTCAGGATATCCTTGAAAGACGATAGTCCTTTTCAGGAATATCCTGAAGGATCATAGTCCTCTTCAGGAATATCCTTGAAGGACGATAGTTCTTCTTAGGAATATACTTTAAGGACGATAGTCCTTTTCAGGAATGTCTTAAAGGACGACAGTCCTTGTCAGGAATGTCCTTGAAGGACGACAGTCCTTGTCAGGAATGTCCTTGAAGGATGATAGTCCTTTTCAGGAATATCCTTGAAGGCTGACAGTCCTTTTCAGATGTCCTTGAAGGACGACAGTCCTTTTCAGGACTACGTTTAAAGGATAATAGTCCTTTTCAGGACTACGTTTGAAGGACGATAGTCCCTTTCAGGATATCCTGAAGGACGATAGACCTTTTCAGGAATATTCTTGAAGCATGATAGTTCTTTTCTGGACATCGTTTGAAGGACGATAGTCCTTGTCAGAAATATCCTTAAAGGACAAAAGTCCTTTTCAGAAATGTCCTTAAAGGACGGCAGTCCTTTTCAGGATTATCCTTGAAGGACGAAAGACCTTTTCAGGAATATCTTGAAGGACGATAGTCCTTTTCAGGAATATCCTTGAAGGACGATAGTCCGTTTCAGGAATGTCCTTGAAGGACGATAGTCTTTTTCAGGAATATCCTTGAAGGCTGACAGTCCTTTTCAGGAATGTCCTTGAAGGACGATAGTCCTTTTCAGGACTACGTTTAAAGGATAATAGTCCTTTTCAGGACTACGTTTGAAGGACGATAGTCCTTTCAGGAATATCCATGAAGGACGATAGTCCTTTTCAGGAATATTCTTGAAGCATGATAGTTCTTTTCAGGATTTCGTTTGAAGGACGATAGTCCTTGTCAGAAATATCCTTAAAGGACAAAGTTCTTTTCAAGAAATGTCCTTAAAGGACGGCAGTCCTTTTCAGGATTATCCTTGAAGGACGAAAGACCTTTTCAGGAATAATCTTGAAGGATGATTGCCCTTTTAAGGAATATCCTTGAAGGATGATAGTCCTTTTCAGAATATCCTTGAAGGACGATAGTTCTTTTCAGGAATATACTTTAAGGACGATAGCCCTTTTCAGGAATATCCTGAAGGATGATAGTCCTTTTCAGGAATATCCTTGAAGGACGATATTTCTTTCAGGAATATACTTTAAGGACGATAGCCCTTTCAGGAATATCCTTGAAGGATGATAGTCCTTTTCAGGAATATCCTTGAAGGACGATAGTCCATTTCAGGAATATCCTTGGAGATGATTGTCCTTTTCAGGAATATCCTTGAAGGATGATAGTCCTTTTCAGGAATATACTTGAAGGACGATAGTTCTTTTCAGGAATATACTTTAAGGACGATAGCCCTTTTCAGAAATATCCTTGAAGGATGATAGTCCTTTTCAGGAATATCCTTGAAGGACGATAGTTCTTTTCGGGAATATACTTTAAGGACGAAAGCCCTTTTCAGGAATATCCTTGAAGGATGATAGTCCTTTTCAGGATATCCTTGAAGGACGATAGTTCTTTTCAGGAATATCCTTTAAGGATGACAGTCCTTTTCAGAAATGTCCTTAAAGGGCGACAGTCCTTTTCAGAAAGTCCTTGAAGGACGATAGTCCTTTTCAGGACTACGTTTGAAGGACGAAAGTCCTTTTCAGGAATATCCTTAAAGGACGATAGTCCGTTTCAGGAATGTCCTTGAAGGACGACAGTCCTTTTCAGGAATGTTAAAGGATAATAGTCCTTTTCAGGACTACGTTTGAAGGACGATAGTCCCTTTCAGGATATCCATGAAGGGACGATAGTCTTTTCAGGAATATTCTTGAAGCATGATAGTTCTGTTCAGGACTTCGTTTGAAGGACGATAGTCCTTGTCAGGAATATCCTTAAAGGACAAAGTCCTTTTCAGAAATGTCCTAAAGGACGGCAGTCCTTTTCAGGATTATCCTTGAAGGACGAAAGACCTTTTCAGGAATATCCTTGAAGGACGCATAGTCCTTTTCAGGAATATCTTGAAGGACCACAGTCCTTTTCAGGACTACGGTTGAAGGACGATAGACCTTTTCAGGAATATCCTTGAAGGACGATAGTCCTTTTCAGGAATATCTTGAAGGACGACAGTCCTTTTCAGGAATATCCTTGAAGAACGATAGTCTCTTCAGGAATATCCTTGAAGGACGATAGTTCTTTTCAGGAATATCCTTGAAGGATGATTGCCCTTTTAAGGAATATCCGTGAAGGATGATAGTCGTTTGTAGGAATATCCTTAAAGGACGAAAGTCCTTTTCAGGAATGTCCTTAAAGGACGACAGTCCTTGTCAGGAATGTCCTTGAAGGATGATATTCCTTTTCAGGAATATTCTTGAAGGATGACAGTCCTTTTCAGAAATATCCTTAAAGGACGATAGTCCTTTTCAGGAATATCCATGAAGGACGATAGTCCTTTTCAGAAATATCCTTGAAGGACGATAGTCCTTTTTAGGAATATCCTTAAAGGACGATAGTCCTTTTCAGGAATATCCTTGAAGGACGACAGTCCTTTTCAGGAATATCCTTGAAGGACGATAGTTCTTTTCAGGAATATCCTTGAAGGACGATAGTCCTTGTCAGGAATGTCCTTGAAGGACGAAAGTCCGTTTCAGGAATATTCTTGAAGGACAATAGTCCTCTTCAGGAATATCCTTTAAGGACGATAGTCCATTTCAGAAATATCCTTGAAGGATCATAGTCCTTTTCAGGAATATCCTTGGAGGATGATAGTCCTTTTCAGGAATATCATTAAAGGACGATAGTCCATTTCAGAAATATCCTTGAAGGACGATAGTCCTTTTCAGGAATATCCTTGAAGGACGATAGTCCATTTCAAGAATATCCTTGGAGGATGATTGTCCTTTTCAGGAATATCCTTGAAGGATGATAGTCCTTTTCAGGAATATACTTGAAGGACGATAGTTCTTTTCAGGAATATACTTTAAGGACGATAGCCCTTTTCAGGAATATCCTTGAAGGATGATAGTCCTTTTCAGGAATATCCTTGAAGGACGATAGTTCTTTTCGGGAATATACTTTTAAGGACGATAGCCCTTTTCAGGAATATCCTTGAAGGATGATAGTCCTTTTCAGGAATATCCTTGAAGGACGATAGTTCTTTTCAGGAATATACTTTAAGGACGATAGCCCTTTTCAGGAATATCCTTTTAAGGATGACAGTCCTTTTCAGAAATGTCCTTAAAGGGCGACAGTCCTTTTCAAGAATGTCCTTGAAGGATGATAGTCCCTTTTCAGGAATGTCCTTGAAGGACGATAGTCCTTTTCAGGACTACGTTTGAAGGACGAAAGTCCTTTTCAGGAATATCCTTGAAGGACGATAGTCCGTTTCAGGAATGTCCTTGAAGGACGATAGTCCTTTTCAGGAATGTTAAAGGATAATAGTCCTTTTCAGGACTACGTTTGAAGGACGATAGTCTTTTTCAGGAATATACTTGAAAGACGATAGTTCTTTTCAGGAATATACTTTAAGGACGATAGCCCTTTTCAGGAATATCCTTGAAGGATGATAGTCCTTTTCAGGAATATCCTTGAAGGACGATAGTTCTTTTCGGGAATATACTTTTAAGGGACGATAGCCCTTTTCAGGAATATCCTTGAAGGATGATAGTCCCTTTTCAGGAATATCCTTGAAGGACGATAGTTCTTTTCAGGAATATACTTTAAGGACGATAGCCCTTTTCAGGAATATCCTTTAAGGATGACAGTCCTTTTCAGAAATGTCCTTAAAGGGCGACAGTCCTTTTCAAGAATGTCCTTGAAGGATGATAGTCCTTTTCAGGAATGTCCTTGAAGGACGATAGTCCTTTTCAGGACTACGTTTGAAGGACGAAAGTCCTTTTCAGGAATATCCTTGAAGGACGATAGTCCGTTTCAGGAATGTCCTTGAAGGACGATAGTCCTTTTCAGGAATGTTAAAGGATAATAGTCCTTTTCAGGACTACGTTTGAAGGACGATAGTCCCTTTCAGGAATATCCATGAAGGACGATAGTCTTTTTCAGGAAAATTCTTGAAGCATGATAGTTCTGTTCAGGACTTCGTTTGAAGGACGATAGTCCTTGTCAGAAATATCCTTAAAGGACAAAACTCCTTTTCAGAAATGTCCTTAAAGGACGGCAGTCCTTTTCAGGATTATCCTTGAAGGACGAAAGACCTTTTCAGGAATATCCTTGAAGGACGATAGTCCTTTTCAGGAATATCCTTGAAGGACCACAGTCCTTTTCAGGACTACGGTTGAAGGACGATAGACCTTTTCAGGAATATCCTTGAAGGACGATAGTCCTTTTCAGGAATATCCTTGAAGGACGATAGTCCTCTTCAGGAATATCCTTGAAGGACGATAGTTCTTTTCAGGAATATGCTTGAAGGATGATTGCCCTTTTAAAGAATATCCGTGAAGGATGATAGTCGTTTGTAGGAATATCCTTAAAGGACGAAAGTCCTTTTCAGGAATGTCCTTAAAGGACGACAGTCCTTGTCAGGAATGTCCTTGAAGGATGATATTCCTTTTCAGGAATATTCTTGAAGGATGACAGTCCTTTTCAGAAATATCCTTAAAGGACGATAGTCCTTTTCAGGAATATCCATGAAGGACGATAGTCCTTTTCAGAAATATCCTTGAAGGACGATAGTCCTTTTTAGGAATATCCTTGAAGGACGATAGTCCTTTTCAGGAATATCCTTGAAGGACGACAGTCCTTTTCAGGAATATCCTTGAAGGACGATAGTTCTTTTCAGGAATATCCTTGAAGGACGATAGTCCTTGTCAGGAATGTCCTTTAAGGACGAAAGTCCGTTTCAGGAATATTCTTGAAGGACAATAGTCCTCTTCAGGAATATCCTTTAAGGACGATAGTCCATTTCAGAAATATCCTTGAAGGATCATAGTCCTTTTGTAGGAATATCCTTGGAGGATGATAGTCCTTTTCAGGAATATCATTAAAGGACGATAGTCCATTTCAGAAATATCCTTGAAGGACGATAGTCCTTTTCAGGAATATCCTTGAAGGACGACAGTCCTTTTCAGGAATATCCTTGAAGAACGATAGTCCTCTTCTGGAATATCCTTAAAGGACGATAGTTCTTTTCAGGAATATCCTTAAAGGATGATTGCCCATTTAAGGAATATCCGTGAAGGATGATAGTCCTTTGTAGGAATATCCTTAGAGGACGAAAGTCCTTTTCAGGAATGTCCTTAAAGGACGACAGTCCTAGTCAGGAATGTCCTTGAAGGATGATATTCCTTTTCAGGAATATTCTTGAAGGATGACAGTCCTTTTCAGAAATATCCTTAAAGGACGATAGTCCTTTTCAGGAATATCCATGAAGGACGATAGTCCTTTTCAGAAATATCCTTGAAGGACGATAGTCCTTTTTAGGAATATCCTTGTAGAACGATAGTCCTTTTCAGGAATATCCTTGAAGGACGACAGTCCTTTTCAGGAATATCCTTGAAGGACGATAGTTCTTTTCAGGAATATCCTTGAAGGATGATAGTCCTTTTCAGGAATGTCCTTGAAGGACGATAGTCCGTTTCAGGAATATTCTTGAAGGACAATAGTCCTCTTCAGGAATATCCTTTAAGGACGATAGTCTATTTCAGAAATATCCTTGAAGGATCATAGTCCTTTTCAGAAATATCCTTGGAGGATGATAGTCCTTTTCAGGAATATCCTTGAAGGATCATAGTCCTTTTCAGGAATATCCTTGAAGGATGATAGTCCTTTTCAGGACTACGTTTGAAGGACAAAAGTCTTTTTCAGGAATTTCCATGAAGGACGATAGTCCGTTTCAGGAATATTCTTGAAGGACGACAGTCCTTTCTGGAATGTCCTTGAAGGACGATAGTCCATTTCAGGAATATCCTTGAAGGACGATAGTCCTTTTCAGGAATGTCCTTGAAGGATCAAAGTCCTTTTCAGGAATATCCTTAAAGGACGACAGTCCTTTTCAGGATTATCCTAGAAGGACGACAGTCCTTTTCAGGAATGTCCTTGAAGGACGACAGTCCTTTTCAGCAATATCCTTGAAGGACGATAGTTCTTTTTAGGAATATACTTGAAGGGCGATAGTCCTTTTCAGGAATATCCTTAAAAGACGATAGTCCTTTTCAGGAATATCCTGGAAGGATCATAGTCCTCTTCAGGAATATCCTTGAAGGACGATAGTTCTTCTTAGGAATATACTTTAAGGACGATAGTCCTTTTCAGGAATGTCCTTTAAGGACGACAGTCCTTGTCAGGAATGTCCTTGAAGGAAGACAGTCCTTGTCAGGAATGTCCTTGAAGGATGATATTCCTTTTCAGGAATATTCTTGAAGGATGACAGTCCTTTTCAGAAATATCCTTAAAGGACGATAGTCCTTTTCAGGAATATCCATGAAGGACGATAGTCCTTTTCAGAAATATCCTTGAAGGACAATAGTCCTTTTTAGGAATATCCTTGTAGGACGATAGTCCTTTTCAGGAATATCCTTGAAGGACGACAGTCCTTTTCAGGAATATCCTTGAAGGACGATAGTTCTTTTCAGGAATATCCTTGAAGGATGATAGTCCTTTTCAGGAATGTCCTTGAAGGACGATAGTCCGTTTCAGGAATATTCTTGAAGGACAATAGTCCTCTTCAGGAATATCCTTTAAGGACGATAGTCTATTTCAGAAATATCCTTGAAGGATCATAGTCCTTTTCAGAAATATCCTTGGAGGATGATAGTCCTTTTCAGGAATATCCTTGAAGGATCATAGTCCTTTTCAGGAATATCCTTGAAGGATGATAGTCCTTTTCAGGACTACGTTTGAAGGACAAAAGTCTTTTTCAGGAATTTCCATGAAGGACGATAGTCCGTTTCAGGAATATTCTTGAAGGACGCCAGTCCTTTCTGGAATGTCCTTGAAGGACGATAGTCCATTTCAGGAATATCCTTGAAGGACGACAGTCCTTTTCAGGAATGTCCTTGAAGGACGACAGTCCTTTTCAGCAATATCCTTGAAGGACGATAGTTCTTTTTAGGAATATACTTGAAGGACGATAGTCCTTTTCAGGAATATCCTTGAAAGACGATAGTCCTTTTCAGCAATATCCTTGAAGGACGATAGTTCTTTTTAGGAATATACTTTAAGGACGATAGTCCTTTCCAGGAATATCCATGAAGGACGATAGTCCGTTTCAGGAATATTCTTGAAGGACGACCGTCCTTTTCAGGAATGTCCTTGAAGGACGATAGTCCTCTTCAGGAATATCCTTGAAGGACGATAGTCCTTTTCAGAAATATCCTTGAAGGACGAGAGTCCTTTTCAGGAATATCATTTAAGGACGATAGTCCATTTCAGAAATATCCTTGAAGGACGATAGTCCTTTTCAGGAATATCCTCAAAGGATCATAGTCCTTTTCAGGAATATCCATGAAGGACGATAGTCCTTTTCAGAAATATCCTTGAAGGACGATAGTTCTTTTCAGGAATATACTTTAAGGACAATAGTCCTTTTCGGGAATGTCCTTGAAGGACGATAGTTCTTTTCAGGAATATCCTTAAAGGATGATTGCCCATTTAAGGAATATCCGTGAAGGATGATAGTCCTTTGTAGGAATATCCTTAAAGGACGAAAGTCCTTTTCAGGAATGTCCTTAAAGGACGACAGTCCTTGTCAGGAATGTCCTTGAAGGATGATATTCCTTTTCAGGAATATTCTTGAAGGATGACAGTCCTTTTCAGAAATATCCTTAAAGGACGATAGTCCTTTTCAGGAATATCCATGAAGGACGATAGTCCTTTTCAGAAATATCCTTGAAGGACGATAGTCCTTTTTAGGAATATCCTTGTAGGACGATAGTCCTTTTCAGGAATATCCTTGAAGGACGACAGTCCTTTTCAGGAATATCCTTGAAGGACGATAGTTCTTTTCAGGAATATCCTTGAAGGATGATAGTCCTTTTCAGGAATGTCCTTGAAGGACGATAGTCCGTTTCAGGAATATTTTTGAAGGACGACAGTCCTTTCTGGAATGTCCTTGAAGGACGATAGTCCATTTCAGGAATATCCTTCAAGGACGATAGTCCTTTTCAGGAATGTCCTTGAAGGATCAAAGTCCTTTTCAGGAATATCCTTAAAGGACGAAAGTCCTTTTCAGGATTATCCTAGAAGGACGACAGTCCTTTTCAGGAATGTCCTTGAAGGACGACAGTCCTTTTCAGCAATATCCTTGAAGGACGATAGTTCTTTTTAGGAATATACTTGAAGGACGATAGTCCTTTTCAGGAATATCCTTAAAAGACGATAGTCCTTTTCAGGAATATCCTGGAAGGATCATAGTCCTCTTCAGGAATATCTTTGAAGGACGATAGTTCTTCTTAGGAATATACTTTAAGGACGATAGTCCTTTTCAGGAATGTCCTTAAAGGACGACAGTCCTTGTCAGGAATGTCCTTGAAGGAAGACAGTCCTTGTCAGGAATGTCCTTGAAGGATGATATTCCTTTTCAGGAATATTCTTGAAGGATGACAGTCCTTTTCAGAAATATCCTTAAAGGACGATAGTCCTTTTCAGGAATATCCATGAAGGACGATAGTCCTTTTCAGAAATATCCTTGAAGGACAATAGTCCTTTTTAGGAATATCCTTGTAGGACGATAGTCCTTTTCAGGAATATCCTTGAAGGACGACAGTCCTTTTCAGGAATATCCTTGAAGGACGATAGTTCTTTTCAGGAATATCCTTGAAGGATGATAGTCCTTTTCAGGAATGTCCTTGAAGGACGATAGTCCGTTTCAGGAATATTCTTGAAGGACAATAGTCCTCTTCAGGAATATCCTTTAAGGACGATAGTCTATTTCAGAAATATCCTTGAAGGATCATAGTCCTTTTCAGAAATATCCTTGGAGGATGATAGTCCTTTTCAGGAATATCCTTAAAGGACGATAGTCCTTTTCAGAAATATCCTTGGAGGATGATAGTCCTTTTCAGGAATATCCTTGAAGGATCATAGTCCTTTTCAGGAATATCCTTGAAGGATTATAGTCCTTTTCAGGACTACGTTTGAAGGACAAAAGTCTTTTTCAGGAATTTCCATGAAGGACGATAGTCCGTTTCAGGAATATTCTTGAAGCACGCCAGTCCTTTTCAGGAATGTCCTTGAAGGACGACAGTCCTTTTCAGCAATATCCTTGAAGGACGATAGTTCTTTTTAGGAATATACTTGAAGGACGATAGTCCTTTTCAGGAATATCCTTGAAAGACGATAGTCCTTTTCAGCAATATCCTTGAAGGACGATAGTTCTTTTTAGGAATATACTTTAAGGACGATAGTCCTTTCCAGGAATATCCATGAAGGACGATAGTCCGTTTCAGGAATATTCTTGAAGGACGACCGTCCTTTTCAGGAATGTCCTTGAAGGACGACAGTCCTTTTCAGCAATATCCTTGAAGGACGATAGTTCTTTTTAGGAATATACTTGAAGGACGATAGTCCTTTTCAGGAATATCCTTGAAGGACGACAGTCCTTTTCAGGAATGTCCTTGAAGGACGACAGTCCTTTTCAGCAATATCCTTGAAGGACGATAGTTCTTTTTAGGAATATACTTGAAGGACGATAGTCCTTTTCAGGAATATCCTTGAAAGACGATAGTCCTTTTCAGCAATATCCTTGAAGGACGATAGTTCTTTTTAGGAATATACTTTAAGGACGATAGTCCTTTCCAGGAATATCCATGAAGGACGATAGTCCGTTTCAGGAATATTCTTGAAGGACGACCGTCCTTTTCAGGAATGTCCTTGAAGTACGATAGTCCTCTTCAGGAATATCCTTGAAGGACGATAGTCCTTTTCAGAAATATCCTTGAAGGACGAGAGTCCTTTTCAGGAATATCATTTAAGGACGATAGTCCATTTCAGAAATATCCTTGAAGGACGATAGTCCTTTTCAGGAATATCCTTAAAGGATCATAGTCCTTTTCAGGAATATCCATGAAGGACGATAGTCCTTTTCAGAAATATCCTTGAAGGACGATAGTTCTTTTCAGGAATATACTTTAAGGACGATAGTCCTTTTCGGGAATGTCCTTGAAGGACGATAGTCCTCTTCAGGAATATCCTTGAAGGACGATAGTCCTTTTCAGAAATATCCTTGAAGGACGATAGTCCATTTCAGGAATATCCTTGGAGGATGATTATCCTTTTTAGGAATATCCTTGAAAAATGATAGTCCTTTTCAGGAATATCCTTGAAGGACGATAGTTCTTTTCAGGAATATACTTTAAGGACGATAGCCCTTTTCGGGAATATCCTTGAAGGATGATAGTCCTTTTCAGGAATATCCTTGAAGGACGATAGTTCTTTTCAGGAATATACTTTAAGGACGATAGCCCTTTCAGGAATATCCTTGAAGGATGATAGTCCTTTTCAGGAATATCCTTGAAGGACGATAGTTCTTTTCAGGAATATACTTTAAGGACGATAGCCCTTTTCATGAATATCCTTTAAGGATGACAGTCCTTTTCAGAAATGTCCTTAAAGGGCGACAGTCCTTTTCAGGAATGTCCTTGAAGGATGACAGTCCTTTTCAGGAATGTCCTTGAAGGACGATAGTCCTTTTCAGGACTACGTTTGAAGGACGAAAGTCCTTTCAGGAATATCCTTGAAGGACGATAGTCCGTTTCAGGAATGTCCTTGAAGGACGATAGTCCCTTTTCAGGAATGTTAAAGGATAATAGTCGTTTTCAGGACTACGTTTGAAGGACGATAGTCCCTTTCAGGAATATCCATGAAGGACGATAGTCCTTTTCAGGAATATTCTTGAAGCATGATAGTTCTTTTCAGGACTTCGTTTGAAGGACGATAGTCCTTGTCAGGAATATCCTTAAAGGTCAAAAGTCCTTTTCAGAAATGTCCTTATAGGACGGCAGTCCTTTTCAGGATTATCCTTGAAGGACGAAAGACCTTTTCAGGAATATCCTTGAAGGACGATAGTCCTTTTCAGGAATATCCTTGAAGGACCACAGTCCCTTTTCAGGACTACGGTTGAAGGACGATAGACCTTTTCAGGAATATCCTTGAAGGACGATAGTCCTTTTCAGGAATATCCTTGAAGGACGACAGTCCTTTTGAGGAATATCCTTGAAGAACGATAGTCCTCTTCAGGAATATCCTTGAAGGACGATAGTTCTTTTCAGGAATATCCTTGAAGGATGATTGCCCTTTTAAGGAATATCCGTGAAGGATGATAGTCCTTTGTAGGAATATCCTTAAAGGACGAAAGTCCTTTTCAGGAATGTCCTTAAAGGACGACAGTCCTTGTCAGGAATGGTCCTTGAAGGATGATATTCCTTTTCAGGAATATTCTTGAAGGATGACAGTCCTTTTCAGAAATATCCTTAAAGGACGATAGTCCTTTTCAGGAATATCCATGAAGGACGATAGTCCTTTTCAGAAATATCCTTGAAGGACGATAGTCCTTTTCAGGAATATCCTTGAAGGACGATAGTCCTTTTCAGGAATGTCCTTGAAGGACGATAGTTCTTTTCAGGAATATCCTTTTAGGACGATAGCCCTTTTCAGGAATACCCTTTAAGGACGATAGCCCTTTTCAGGAATATCATTTAAGGATGATAGTCCATTTAAGAAATATTCTTGAAGGACGATAGTCCTTTTCAGGAATATCCTTGAAGGATGAAAGTCCTTTACAGGAATATTCTTGAAGCATGATAGTCCTGTTTAGGAATATTCTTGAAGGACGATAGTTATTTTCAGGAATATCCTTGAAGGATGATAGTCCTTTTCAGGACTAAGTTTGAAGGACAAAAGTCCTTTTCAGGAATATCCTGGAAGGACGATAGTTCTTTTTAGGAATATACTTTAAGGGCTATACTTTAAGTCCTTTTCAGGAATATTCTTGAAGGACGATAGTCCGTTTCAGGAATATTCTTGAAGGACGATAGTTTTTTTCAGGAATATCCTTGAAGGATGATAGTCCTTTTTAGAAATATCCTTGAAGGACGATAGACCTTTTCAGGAATATCCTTGAAGGACGATAGACCTTTTCAGGAATATCCTTGAAGGACGACAGTCCTTTTCAGGAATATCCTTGAAGGACGATAGTCCTTTTCAGGAATTTCCTTGAAGGACGATAGTCCTTTTCAGGAATATTCTTGAAGGATCATAGTTCTTTTCAGGAATATCCTTGAAGGACGATAGTTCTTTTTAGGAATATCCTTGAAGGACGATAGTCCTTTCAGGAATATCCTTGTAGGACGACAGTCCTTTTCAGAAATGTCCTTTAAGGACGACAGTCCTTTTCAGGAATATCCTTGAAGGACGATAGTAGAACGTAAGATGATATTCTTATATGTCTTACTTGACACTGTATGCGATAAGGCTTTATTGGTTTTGATATATTTATGGTATATGTTTATATAACAGCTTCAAACATTTTTATATTTATCATCCTTGCTAACTATTTGAACTTCATTCATTCATTCATAATCACCTTCGCATATATAACACAAGTACTCTGCTATACGTAACTTACAAAAATGTATGGTTGGTATTGTAGAGCTTAGGGTAAAAGTAAGTCTTAACATTTGTGAATTAAACTGCGAGACAAAAGACTTGATTTGTATTGTGGGAAAGTATTAAATAAAAAAATTGGTCACTTAAATGCTGGTTTTAATAAATACAACCTTAATTACTATTTACAGTATTGTTATTTACATTGGAAACGAGCAGGTAAGCAAGTTTTAGAAGACCTTTATGATTTCTCGTACAATCAGAGCAACAGAACATAAAAATTAGGACCTCTTGAGGGGCCGACCAATATTTAAGTATCTCAGTAAGATTATTTGTATCTCTGAAAAGAATTTTCTCATCACTTGATAATCTCAAGTGATGAAGTATGTGTCTTATTGGCGTCACTTTTAATTTTTTCTCGATTGAATGATGTCGGTAATTAATTATATATGATTAATTCTGTTAAAATTATAATCAATTTAATAATCCTCGATATAGTTCCAGAATGCATAAAAATAAAAGGAGCTTAAAGAACGTTACCTACGGACTTATAGGTAAACTATGTACAAAATTAGCCTCTTTGAATATAAAACTAAAAACTAAGTTAATGGTACAATAAGTTAAGGCACTTTCTTTGATTAGGAAACGAGTTTAGTCTAAAGTAACTTTTTACATAATATACACAGAGTAACTTATAATAGTCAGCTTTTAAAAACGTAATTATTGACCCTATTAACAAGAGAGGTGCCCAATATTGAAAGTACACAGGTTACCGTAACATTATTATTAAAAGGCCATACATTTGATATTACAATTTTGATGTATGTGACTTGAAACTTTTGAAAGAATCTACACATAAACACGCGCTATTTGCATTTGAAATGGAGCAAATAATATACGTTTTAACTTGACAAAGCTTCTGACATTCAAAATTTTTCATTATTTCTTCTCTCCCTTTAGTAACTTCTATTTTTGTTCTATTCTCCTTTAATCCATCACAGGACACGAGTCAAGCAGCACGTTGTGCAGACCTTCCATCTTCTGCCAGTCCCTTACTTCTCCCCCCACAGCCACTTCACGCAGACACCCCTTGAAGTTCTCCCTGCCACCGCCAGCGCCTTCGGAGATTCCTTCTGGAGGAACAAAATAATGGAATGAGAGGACTGTTACACAGATTTTACTTTTATGATAAATCGTAGACATGCAAATATATTATACAAATACGCTATCCTGTTCGTATATACACTCATATGTCAAAATACTTCTGCATGTGTAATTGTTAAAACATTAACTAGAAATAATAAACATCTCAAAATATTGCAATTGCAATTCGTTGGCAAAAAAACATTAAGAAGACTTTCAGGGATTTTTGTTCTTTGCCGCCTGATTAAGGAAAACAAACTTAGATGTAAGGAACCTTTAAAAAGTTACCCAGTGATATTTATTTAAACCAATACGAACCTGGTAACCCAGCTACATACAGAGGCGCCGGCACAGCCACTACATCATCAGCACTAAGCGCTGTGGTGGTAGACCGTATCTCCGGACCCTCATCCAGAATGAGGACAGCAGTTCCACCAGCTATCCTGGCTCTGATCGAATGCCAATTGCCATCACATGCTGAGGTCTTCGCCCCACCGCCCCACTCCGCTCGAGGGTTGGGCTCTTCTGAGCTTGTGATACGGGTGAGGACCACCTGAAATGTACATTCATATTGGGATAAGCGCGTAGGTTCTTGAAGAGGGAAACATTGTGAAGAAAACTTTGTTTCTTTCGGAATAAGTAATGTATTTAGTGTCATCGAATCACCCGTCATTTTGGTGCTGACATACTCATGAAATGTGACTAATGAAGCGTTAAATGTGAATGATTTGGAATTCCCTCTTCATAATTAGTTTTTTGGTGTTATTGACATTCAATGTTAACATTGTAAACATCAGAAGAAAATGTTTCAAATATATTATACGAGGATATCATTTTATAAGTCTAAACGAATATAGCATGAAGATTACGAATGAATAGGAAGTAAGCTCAAAATGTGGATACGTGTACAAAATCGGTAATTGGTCGCTTATTAGGTAATGAATTATAAACACTTACAGCTCCATCTCTTATTTCAAGTACGAAGTTGTTGGCGGCCAATAAGACTCCGTTTGGCTCAGTAGTTTTGAATTGCAGTCTCACTTCGGATGCTGATTCTGAGCCTCCAGAGAAGCCTGGCCATGAGCTAGACCATATAGCATAGGCATCCCCTGCAAATAATTGCAATTTATATAATGTACTAAATATTTTACTACATTTAAGCAAAACTGAACGTTACGTTAAAATCTTTAAGGAATCTCGCACGGTAACTAAATTCGTAGTAACTAAATTCATACGATTTAGAGAAATATAATACTATACTAGTTCAATAACCATAGATCATGAACTTCCAAACCTCTCGATCCAACGAAACAACTTTCGCTTCATTGATACCTTAGATACTCCTAATATACCTCTAAATAAAGTCTCCAACAAAGTGAATAGAAAACTTACCAGAAAAGTGTGAAGCCTGTTCCACAGCGGGGAAGCACTGGCCTACCCTGTGCGCCGTGCCAGCACGACCAAGGTCCTCGGTTCGACCGTTCACCTCCACACGGCGGACGCATCCTATAAAGCCTTCTGACTTCGCCACCTGTATCATATTAGTATATGAATACAAAGAAGGAACTATTATAGTGGCTTTGAGAAGTTTATGGTAGCTGTACAATAGTATTGGGACAGAAATGTAGAAGACCGAAAAGATAGTGATTCTTTCTGTTTTCGGTTGTAAGTCCTTTTGCTAATGTAAGAGGTTTATATGTAACTAACTTAGATATACTCTTCTTTAGACTTGGTTATTAAAACAATACCATAAAACTGAAATAAAATGGTATATACATTTTTCGGTCTTTAATACATTTCAGGGTGGACAAAACTGTGAAGAAACGATAAATCTCCTAGGTAAATTTAAGTAATATATTGTAACGTCATTTAAATCTTTAAATTAACCTCACATAAGAAAAATTGTCTCTACCTATCCCGTTGGGGACCTAGAGGCCTGAATATTTATAAAGAAAAATAGTTACCTGTTCTGGCAAGAATGGCATGGTGGCAGGATCTGGAGTTCCTCCAATGTAGACCCTGGGAGCCAGAGACAACCTCCGACCAGCCCTCGCTGACACCGCAGACCCTCCTGTTGCAGCCACCAGTCGAGAGTCCCAGATGCGGATTGAGATCTGGAGATAATTACAGAAGTGTTTGTAAAGTTAGGCTGCAAATTGGTTATATTATTATTCAGGTACATACAATGCATTGGGCGTGCATATCATGTTTACAGTTTCCTGTTCATAAGTATTAATGTTGCAAAAGAGTAGATATTGTTCTTTATCTTTAGAGTTAAAGCTAACGTTTTTCAAACATTATTTTCTCGCAATGAGGGAAACAGCTAGAGTAAGAAGTTAAATTATAGGTAAGTCAGTTTTATTTATATAATTTACAAGGACACACAAATAAGTACCTTTATTTAGGGTTTCAAGAATATAAGAATAACTTACCGCTCTCCAAGTTCCATCAGCGATGACTGCAGGCAAAGTGAGGTGTCTTCGTCTCCTGGCCCTCACTGTGACGCGGAGTTTACCGTCTTTCAGAGACGCTGACACGAAGTGACGTGGTTTTGCTTTGGAACCCTATAAAGTAAACATGAGAATAGCAATGTGACCAAAAAAGACGTCACATCATATAACGTTCTGACGTCATATTATGTATAAATATCATGTTTTATTTATAATAAAGGCAGCTCAGTAAAGGTGTGCTGTAGTTAATGAAATTCCTAACGTGTATCTAAAAAATCTGACTTATCAAGACGCATTGAGCACTGTACTTACTGGTATATGTAGAATCAGTCCGTCTTGTCTAAATGTCCTTAGTTGCATTTGCAATGAGAGTTGACCGGCTTTGGCGTGGATCACTACATATGAGAACTTTGCGTCACCAAACTTGACAGCGCCACCTTCCACAGTCCACGAAGACCTCTGAAGGAATTTAGTAGAAACTTGAACTCAATTGTGCAACTCATAAAGACTTATGGATTGAAAATGAAAGTGCATTAAAAAAAATAAGCTGAGACCATGCATGCTAATGATTGAAGCTCATAAACCAATAATGATGAATAATAATGCGTGTGTGTGGTTAAACTTCTGCAGAAAATTACATCTTCCGAGGTAAGTAGGTACATTTCATATAAAACTTATGTATTAGTTCTCGTACAATGAATACACAACGATCATATAAGGAAGGATTGACTTATATAAGTTATACAAATTGATAACTGTTCTAGAATTGACATATATAATTTACTTCGAAAATAAATCTTCGTGGAAATTGAAGTTCAAAATTGTAAGAGCATAATAGTGTTATGATTAATGTTTTTGATGACTTTAATGTTGCTCACTGAATTGTTATTATGTAAGCAAATGTCAATGATTGAAAAAATGTTAAAACTATGAATATTACTTACATGCTTTCTTAATGCGTCCTAAAATATTGCTAAAATGGGTTAGGTGCAATAAAAAACAAACTACGTGCTGAATTAACCTTTATTAGTACTAACATGCATTTGCTTATTTTACAATATTCACGTTAAAATCGGGTTAAGTTTTTACAAATCCTTGACAGAGTTAGTATATGCATTAATAAAGCTTTAAAAATCGATTACTTAATGTTCGAGCATTAGAAAATTTGTTCTTCTACAATGAAAATATGATAAATGAAAATGATTCCGAGTCACATTATGATGTATCTAAAAGTTACTATTTACAAATCTACAACGACCATTATTAACGATGACTATCTACACCATTCAGTACAATCAAAAATGTAAGCATTTACAGATGAATAACTACAAGGAAATCTTTAGCATACACATCAGAATATCTATGATACTATGTCCTACATTTTGGTTAAAAAACTATATACATTATTAATAGCAGACTCTATGCTTTCTTCCTACTACAATCGATTGAAGCAGTTATAGTTTAAATCTCTTTCGTCCTGAACATTATATCAAGTGCAGACTTCACCCTCTAAGCCCCATGTTACCTTGGCACATGATGGTTTGGTCTCTTCTGGAGGAGCGGTCAGGGCTCTGGGCTCTGACCTGAAATCGCCTGTCGGTTCACTGTCAGCCCTGCCGAGCATGGCACCTTTGCTTCTAATGGCTGTCTCCATGCCGATTAAGCTAGAAAAGATATGACATTTGTTCAGTTAAGGCTTAAGATAAAATAAGGAACAGCTTGGATTATCTTTGCGTATGAAAGAGAAAAGTTTGTCCTCAGAGAATTTATACTGACAATTGTGATTGTTAATAGATGCCTCATATCTTAATCAAATCCTATTACTTAAACGCCAGTTTTTAAGAAGAACAAATTGTTTTCAAGATTTTCATCATCAGTGAGCCTATAGTCTATAGAGTTGATCTTATTGTTATACAGATCTAAAAGTTACTCCACATACCTTCCATCAGCAACCACATCCCCAATAGTCCCCACGAAGCCAGGTAACTTTGTAATGTTGCTCCTTCCTTGGTACTCTTCAGGCACACCGCCGAGGAACAAACCTAGGTCTCTGGAAGCCACTGTGGCTCCTCCAGCAGTACCTGCGCAGATTTGGACGTCTGAAAGCCACACTTCCAGCTGTAAGAAAAAATAAGAATGATAGAAGAATAACATCGGCCCATATTTTTCGTGACAATGTTTTTGAGAGCTTCTCTGTCCCCTAATACACCTATGTTATTTTAATAAATTCTTAATACACGTAGAATGCTTACCTCTTTGTGTATCCTAACCAATCGCACTGTGTGTAGGCGACCATCATCAACGTGCGTTCCGTTGCAGAGAAGATTCAGTTCTGTCTTGCCTGACAGGACAGACACTCCCAAAGATCCTGCAAATGAGAAATTGATATTTTCCTCATTTTATTACAGTCCTTGAGGGTTTACCGATAGGTACCAGTTTTATTATTTTATTGATATTCTATTCTGGAAGTCAAAATCTTTACTGTCTGAACAGGTTGACTTTTCTGTTGTACAAATCACAATTTAACAAACAAAATTATCCCAAAGTTTTATCATTTAATAGTGTCTCATCACAAATATCCCAACACAATACGATGTAATAAAAAATATTATTACGTAACTAGGATTTAGTTTCGATGTTACATACCCTCCTGCACCCAAATAGCCACATGGTGGTGGTCATTATCATCAGGTGCCCTATACAGCAGAAGACCAGTGGGTTGGCGAGTGCGGAAGGATAGCCCTAAAGCTGACTTCCTCTTCAGCTGAGGCGATGGCAGCTCTATGAAACCAGCGCCTTGGAGAGTTGATGATCGGAGGACCTGATCAGAAAAGTAAATAATATATATTACTCGTATTTCGATGTAGCTCAGTTGTTTGGGGCTTGACTCTGTATTAGTGGGTACAGGGTTCAAATACCATTTGAGCATGAACCAATGGAAGTAAAGTTTAATGATTTCTAAGTAAATTTTCGTAATAAAAATACATTTACGAAATGCGTCGAATACTACGGCGAGGGAAAAATAGGTAATAGTTAGTGCTTGTAAATGCCGAGATGGCTTACCACCTATCACATTGAGTACTGACTACCTGGTCAACATGTGGGTTCGAGGTGGCCATAGAATTATAATTAATACCTTCGCAATTGTGGAGATGGACGCCTGAACCTCTAACTACCCCGCAAGGGTTAATGGTCGTGAACGGGGTAGTTTTTATTTTGTGTCTTACTAGTATTTGAACAAATATAAAAATCATCGTTTTAACAAGTGCCTTCATCTAAATATGGCTTAAGATGCAAATAAAAAACGAAGAGTTTCCTAAGGTTTGAGGTAGTTTTGGACATATAAAATTATCTATAGTTTTGTCTCCAATAACAAGGTTAACGCAACTAAAAGGTATGTACAAGATTACATATAATAACACTTACTCTATCAACGCAATGAGGCTCGATACCAAGTCGTGATGGAGTATCCAGGGGATCATACCCTTGTCGGTCCACCACCAACGCTCCTAAGCAGCCCAGTAACGGAGGAGGAGCATCTGCCCCAGGAGGGGTGCCTCCCACCCAGTATTTGACGGAGCTGAGGTCTGGTAAGGCTTCCACGTCTTGTACAGCTGGTTGAGGCGACCCCAGGGTCTCTTCCCCGTTCACGCGCAGGCTGCCTGCCAACACAACGCCTCTAAATAACTGCTTATATTTGGATCTCATATTGGAACTTTATTTCAAGAGGTTCAAGGCTGAGAATCATCTTTATTTTTAACATTTCTACTTAAAGATTGATAGGCCATACTGCCGTAAACAGGCACTGGCTGTTATAAATAGTGAGAAGTAGACCAGTTTCGTTACGGTACTGAAAACTGCCTCATTATATTTAAACAGGGATCGTAATTAAACAGAATTTTTAATAGTAGAATCATTCATTTTTGAACAGAAAGTTGAAATTCGTAGGCAGATATTTACTTTTCACCGTAATATGACATTAGTCTAGATTATGCAATGTTATAAATTAGTCCAAATTATACAGCCATGTACTGTCCTATAGTAAATCCACGAATCCCTAATCATAATCTTATTAGAAGAACCCACCTTTCTCGAGCCGGCTGCCGTGGAAGAGCCTGATGGCCTGCAGATGCACCGGCCGCCCGTGGCAGTGGGACCCCGGCGCCGTAATCTGCAGCCGGGAGTCGGAGTACTGCACCGTGAACACTACACGACACTCCCGCACTTCCACCGATACCGAGCGATTCTGGAGAGAAGATACAGGTATAGAGTGACTTGTAAATATTAATACAGAGGGTCGTGTGTCCATTCGTGATTCTGTGGAGTTGTATCTAGTTTTTACTATATAGCGTTCAATGTGTCAGATTATATTTGGATCATCATAAACAGAATTTGAAGCTATTTTCTATAAAGCTCAAGCGATATTATTCCTCAACTTTAATGGCAATATTTAGCAGTTCGAGAAATTTGAAGTCATTCTTTTTTAATAAACAGTATAGCTGTGCTATATAAAAATATTTTCTTTCAAAAAATACTTAAACATATGAGTTGACACAGTACAGCCGAGTTAAATTTCGAAAACTTACTTTATCATCTTTCGCCATGAACAACAGTGCATTCTCGTCCCTGGTCTTGAATGTGAGAGCCAGGCTGAAGTGCTTCCTGTCAGCTGGTCTAAACCCAGACCTCCCAAGTTCCGCGTAACCGGCACCATTGAACCAGATTAGGTTTGGTGAGTTTGTTCTGCTACTTCCTCCCCACCACCTAATTAAACAAACAAAAGGTGAAAAAACTTTTAATTAAGTACACAAATATGGATACGATACTTCAATCAATCAATCAGCCTATGTCAGTCTACTGCTGGAAGTAGGCCTCCCCAAGGTTACGCCACAAAACACGATCACTCGTGGCCCTCGGCGAACCACTACCAGCGACCTTTTTCAGGTCATCGGTCCATCTAGCAGGGGGGCGTCCTACACTAAGTTTACCAACTTACAAAGTTTTAAATACAACGACAAGTTACGAAAAATGATCAATTAATGGTAAACAAAGAAGTTATAAACATAGATGAGCAGATCAAAATTACCTTTGCGTGCACCCCGTACACTCAGCTTCTTTCGGTTGCTCCACAAACTCCCAGAGACCGATTTTCTTCTCATCATATTGTACGGAGTGGACGCAGGCTGGCAATGCTGGCCCATGAGGTGCTCCGAGCCATAGCCTAGTAGCTGGCAACACCACGTGGTGAGTCCCACTGCTGTTGGTGTATGAGGTAGTTTTTCCACCTGCCTGCTCTATGGTCAGAGTTGCTATGTTCCAAACTCTGTGGAGTGTTGTATTAGGATAATTAGGCAGGTAATTAATTATATTATAAAAGTTGTACGGAATGGACTAAATTAAAGACTGTACGCATTTATGTATTATGACGGTAATCAAAACTAATCTGACAACACCCTTCACTTCACTTGCTCTTTTCAGAATGCCACATCACTGTGTACTGGTACTATTTCTTATTTCTACCTAAATAATAAACTGATACCATATTATGATGTTATTGGGAAACAATGGCACATATGTATCACAAGCTGGTCATTATAAATTTGCATATCCGAAAGTGACCTATCCACATACCTTTCAATCACTATCCTGTAGCTTGTATGATCTGCATCATCATGCGTGGGTTCCAAAGTTTTAGTATCCATTATATCTGCTTCACCATCTCCCAGATTCCATTTCAACTTCAACCTTGCATTATGTACCAGGAGCTGCATGTATTTCCCTTCATCTTCAGTTGCTAGATGCATAAGAACTCCATCTCTGACCTCACCGTCGAAGTTAAGGGCCATAATGACCCTAGTCACTGCGTCACCAGGCGAGGGTATTCGGTAAGCTCTGATGCAACCAATTGGCCCAACATTCGAGGTAACAGATACAGTTATCTGAAAGCACATGACTTGCCTTAAGCGTAACTTTTGGAGTAAGCAGAGTCTTTAGCGATTACTGCAGATTATACAAATAAAATGAAAAAGAAAATGACTAGAACAAAGATATTTTTTCTAATGTGGCAACGTTTTATTCGCCGTACCGTTTATACAACGGTTCTCTACCAAAAGATGAAAATGTTTATTTCGATATTAAAAACAAAAGATAAAAGTGATTGTGACTTCTTTTTAAAATGGGGTAAATTCATGAAATATTTTCTTTGTCTAAGTTAAATAATATCTCAAAATTTCCTTTGCAGTTTGAATATTCCCATTTCCAACTTACAGAGTTAGCAACATGTCTGGCCCTAGCTATCAGGTCCTTGAGCGCTTGTGTGGAAGGTCGAAGTCTTGCATCATCAGCCTCATGCTGTCTGGCTCTCGCGGCAGCGGCTTCTAACAAGGCATTCACTGTTTCCCTCGCCCTGGCTGTTGCACTGCCAATTTGGGATACTGTTGACAAATAAACAGAATGGTAACATGCTAACAATAAATGTAATATTTCAGAGTTTCACTTTTACGTAAATCAAATGTGTAAATAAACAATTGATTGTGCTAACGATTGAAAATATAATTTAGCACGTCTTGAACATTTCAAAACATAAAAACGTCGACGTATATTAATTCGTATAATAATTCACTCGGAGGAAACGAAATTCACTTACAATGCTCCTGAACCGCTCCCAACGCCGTATCTCCATGTTTCTGCAATTCAGACAGTTTTCTCCTCAACTGGTATCTTGCTGCTCTTCTAATTTCACTTGCTTCATCATACAGAGCTCTTGCAGCTGTTAAGACCCTCTTTGCAGCTGCATCTGCTGCAGTTAAGGGCTCAGAAATAGAGATGGCGCCAGGAATACTGCTGGAGAGCGCTCGTTCTTCCCAACCCAGTGAACGAAGACTTACTTCTATACGTTCTATGTTACGTCGAGATGTGTCTAGTTCAGCTTGGAGCTCTAGAATAAAATAAAATTTATAATTAATATCAGGACAAAAACCAATTTCGCATTTTGTTTTGCATAGGTCTGTTGATACATTATTAATATTTGGGCAGATTAATATTTGGGAAATGAGGATTAATTATGATCTGAAGGGTATAAAAAACAACACCTGCTAACTACCAGTAAATGTACTATAATAGTTATGAGAGATTTGCGATTTTTGTTAATTATATAAGAAAAATGAGTCTTATCGCTTATATTTTATAAACAAAGTATTGAATTTGTTACCCGACGTTTCAGACATATTGCAATAGCCATGGTAAGTTGAGCCGTTTTCTTATATAACTACCATTATGCTGGCTAAGCGAATCACGGTCAATGAAGACTTAAAGACTCACTATTCTGCAAGTTACGCTGGATGTGTTCTAGGAGGTATAACAGTAACTCCAGGAGGATACACTAGTTTTCTTTTCAAGTCCTAAGAACCTACCATGCGTTTTGCGTTTAACTTCATTAGCTTCTTCTCTCAACTCGTGAGCTTTAATTATCGCCTCATCCACTGCAGGCTTCAGATAGGCATATTCTTCGACTGTTTGTGACATTTCTGACGCCTCTGATGCAGCTTCTTGCGCTTCATCCACCGCCTTGGCAACGTCTTCCCAAGCGTTGGCCGCCCCAACACTTTTGGCTGCAAAAGCTTTTGTTCCTGCAAACATACTGAAAATATTTTTCAAGAATATTAATGGAGCTAGGATTAAAATAATAATTAATTAATTATGATCTAAGGATAGAAAGCGTATTATGGTTTGAGTGATTTGATAACAATAGGTCTGAGTGTATAAATAGAAAAAAATCTAAGACAAGCGCGTTCTCGGCCATTGACCATTGCGGGTATTTCTGAGATTCAGGTTTCACAATCGCGGAGATAGTAATTCTATGACCACCTCCAAACCACCTGTTGATCATATAGTTAGTACTAAATGTGATAGATGGTCGCCATGTTAGTATTGAATTCGTATCAAAGGGAGTAAAAAAAGTATTTCAAGACATTCAACAATTTATTATTAGGATACCGCCCGTATAAATTTAGAATACATAGAGAATTTGATACTTACTCTTTATACATGTTTGCTTGCTTCTCGAGTGACGCCACATGCTCTTCACAGATATTCAGATACTTTTTCTTGCATTTAGGCAGAATTTTTTCTAGTTCTGCACTTCTTTCGTCTGATGCAGCTATCAATCTTGTCAACTCTTCTTTAGTCGAAGGTAGAGCTTGGACTAACTCTTTGGTTTTTCTTAAAGCTTCGTTTGCTTCTTGGGAGAAGTTTTTAGGTATTAATTTCCTTATATCCTGTAAGTAAAGTATATTGTAATTTGTGTGTTGGTTCTTTTAACAAATAGTACAAGTTACCCTCTATACTAAGAAAGAAATTGTTTGGGTAAATGATTTGGAAGTAAAGCAATACGTTACGAACAAAAATACGAAAAAAAGATGAATATGTAATTTAAGCAAGGTTCATTCTAATTTAGGATAAACTAATCATTTTCAATATCATATCCATGCTTTATTTATTATTAAGTATAGAGTAATTTTTTAAAACATTCAAGTGTTCTGTTATCATGTCATGTTAAAATTAAAATTTGACTATTAACATAAAAATACGAAATAGCTTAATAATATCGAGTGCTATAGGATTGTAATTATAATTTTGAATCTATGTCAAAAAGTTACCTCTTCAATAATTCTACAATTGAGTGCTAGCTCAGCAAGTTCCCTCAGTCTTTTCTTTGAGTCCATATTCTTCTTTTCTATTTCATCAGCCTTGTCGAAGATCTTGCCAGCTATGGTAGACACGTCACTGGCTGCTCTCTGCCATTTGTCCACTCTTTCCATGTAGGCTCTCAATCTATCTGTCTGGTCGTTTAGTGCTGAGTCTATTCTTTTGATGGTTGCATGCTGTTTTGTTGCCTGCAAAGGAATTAATTATTGTTAGTTAATATGATAACTTGAAAATTAAAAGTTTTGTTGCATAATAGTTTAGCGTTACATGAATTTAACATATACTCTCCAGACAGATAGACATATTTTACATATTAATTTTTAATAAATAGATTTAGACTCAAAAATTTTAAAATGAACTTAAGAGTCTAAAATGTTACCCCTCTTTATAAATATCAAAAAACCTATTCTGTTCAAAGCTCAAACAAATGATTTACCACAACAAATCATAACTTATACTCACAGCATCATACAAATAATCAGCAATATTCTTCTCCTGATCATATCTCAATTCCTGTATGACTTTCATATTCCTTCTTCCCTCCTTCAAGGCCTTGTGGGCGGACACGTGCCTATCACTTTGCACGAACTCCTTTAACTGCATCACTTTTTCTTCCATCTTCCTCCTCAGCTCCCTTATCTCTTGCAATGCTGCTAAGCTCAATTGGTTCTGGTAATTCGTTACATTATTATACCTCATAGCTTTAAGTTTTTCTTCTTCGATTATTTGAGATAATCTCTCTGTGTCTCTTGCAAGGTTTGCTACCTCGTAATCTAAGTTTTTGGTGTGTTTTTCCTGTTTGATCCGATGTAGGTTTTGTCTGAGTATTGTGGCGTTTTTCCGGTATTCGTCTAGAGTGGAATATGGCATTGGAATGTGGTTCAATTCGTTTAGGTCTACTTTCGAAGTCAATTCTCTGTAAAGTGCTTCAGCAGAATTCAGCAGTGTTTGGGTACAGTTGTCGCAAACTGAAAAATAAATATTTAATTAAATCCCATGCTAGTCATGGACGTACATAGAATGCTAAGTAGCTGCCCTTTTTCTGTTTACGCACAAGGTGCTTAAGAGACTAGAGGTAAATAAAATATGTTTGTCAAATGGCTAGCAACACTTCAAGGATATTGCTCTAAATCTGCATATTTTATAATAATATTATAGAAATAATCATACTTATTCATGGATGAGAAAAAACCAAAACCTCTAAAATTAGAAGTAACCATACTGTAACTATATATAATGAACTTTATCTATGTATCGATACCTTGACACCCCTCTTCAGTGAGAAAACTCCTCGGTTCCAAGCATCGATCACACCGAGGTCCTGTAGCGAAGGGCTGACATTGGCATCCACTGACGTCACAGAGACCACCCACAGACCCATGGATAGAGCAGTCACATGGTCTACAAGAGGCCTCTCCAGGCATTTTCACCCACCCTGGCGAACAACGCTCACAGCGGCGACCAGTATAACCTGGAATTAGAAAGCATTTGAGCAAGACTTACTGGGGTGTAAATAGAAAATAGGGTGTGTATATTGCGTATACATGCGTATATTCATGATTCTCACAACTTTATTAAGCTTCTTAAGGTTTACACGAACAATATATGCTTTAACATCATTGATTCTTTTAGTCAAGAGTCCACTTTACAGATAGTTATTATTAGTAGTGAAGTAGTGGGTAGTGAATCCATCGCCGCTTACAAATACTCAAAGTACATATTCATACAAATATAAGACCAGCGTACCTTCCTTACAAAGACACCTGACTTCTCCATCTTGGACGGCGCAGGCGGAAGCAAAGTTCTTGGTTTCGTGGGGACAGGGACACGGCTGGCACCCACCAGCTGCCTCCGGGGAGCCATAGTTGCCCTCCGCACAGACCTCACACTGAGCACCAGCTGTACCATCTGTGCAGTTCTGGGAGAGATAAAGTAAAGGTTAATGAATGAGTAAAGGTTACTGAAGCTGACACAACTTGAAATGGTTTGGAGGTCTTGCTGGGCATGTTTTCATTTAATACGTTTGGGCTATTGATTTCAACATGTTTTGGATGGCTCATGAGAATCTGAGTAACGCTGTATTCTACAGCGTGGCTTACATAACCTACATCAAGCCAAACGTTACTCTAATCTTTGACAACTGCCCAAGGGATCATCAAATATCAACTTTGTGTGTTTAAGAAGCCGATTGGCATAGTGCAATACAATGAACATTTTCTATGTATACATTTCATGAGCTTTTACTCATTGAAATATGATATCAGTTAATTGAGAGGTTTTACCAATTTGAGAATTTTTTATTTTAAAATTTCGAATTGATCTCTCCCGATATCATATTTATGTCACCAGTACTCAAAATCAAACTCACTAAACAATGTCCAGTGGCTTCGTCACAGGTGCTGGCTCTGCCATTACACCTACAGGGCACGGCATCAGCATCCAAAGTCACGTAGACCGTACCTCCCACGGAACTGGTGTGGATCCGTGGAGGACTGAGGTAGTAACCATCTGCCGCATTCTGGCATGAGAAGGAACTGTAGCCAGGGTTGCAGGCGCATACTTCAACTCCTGGGGCAAGGGTGGAACCACTCCAGCCAGGGATGGTTGAGTCCATTGATACGTTGAGGAGCCTGCAATAATAGTATAAGATAAGCATGCGCAAGCCGAAATAAACTCTGAGGAATATTTCTATATTCCTAATATTAAAGTTTAAAGTCAGTATAAGTAACAAATATTTCAGATCCTAAGAACTAAGATTAGCCACATTATTTAAGTTCAACGCTAGCATCAATATAAATAGTAATAGTAGATTTACTTTATATATGTTAGCTATATTACTTACAAAGCATGAACAGGGTCTAAAGGAGTGGGTGATCGAGTGGTGACCCTTAGGAGTATTCTTTCCACCTTCTGCAGCAGCACCATGAGAGCGTCTCGCGAGGCTTTGGCTTCCATCACACTCCCAGGGTCGTTGCCTGCCCCTCTGAACCTCCAGAAAGCTTCATGGAATTGGACTATGTGGGTGCCGTTCTCTGCTGGGAAGTTCTGGAAGAAAAGTATTGTGGAATATTTCTTTGGAAGTAGCAAAAATTTGTGTGTAATTTAGATTTATTTATTGTTATGTTATCAGTTTTATCACGCTTATGTTCTGAATGGAATATTTAATCCCCATATATCGTAAAAGATGAGTTTTTAAATGATTATTAAGTTATTTAATCTATCATTTATTCCTGTAATACTGGAGTTGGAGAGTTTGACTCAGCTTAATATTCTAGAATTGATATCTTCCATTATGATTCATAATCACCTCAAAATAATCCATCACCAGACCCTGTCTCCCGTATATCCTGACCAAGGGGAACTGCATCAGATACTCCTGTGGCAACTCTTCACCGCCTTCCCCTTCCACTCGAAACCTCAGCAGTCCTCCGTATGACGTCACTCTGTCACCCAGGAACCTTGACCCCAATTCCATGTAGACCGGCACTGGAGGCCGGGGTAATGATATACTGGCGTCTGGAGAGGATGTGTGGATGGAAACCAAGGAGTCTATGTCTATCTGGAATATAAACAGCACAACGTTCATAGCTAAGATTTCTTTCAATGCAAGTTATTTCTTGGAAGTCAACGTATTGTGGTTAAGAAAACGAGTCTGGTTTCAGTTAGACCACATTAAGTCTTCATAAAATAACACAAAATGTTTCTTCAACCACGTATTATTTTATTATCTGTGGACTAACCAACTATAATTGAAACCCTCTATAATAGAAAATAGCAATTGAAAGCTATCTGAAACACGAGAAGTAAAAGAGGTATTCACAATGGTGTTAATCGTTTCACTCCTTCTTTATAGCTCTGAACGGATTCTTATGAAGCATTTATTTATGCAAAACAAAGACAAACGCGTTCACGACCATTAACCCTTACGGGATAGTCAGAGGTTCAGGCTTCCATCTTCGCAATTGCGAAGGTAGTATTTCTATGGCCATCTCGAACCCACGTCTTGTTATTCATGCACTTACAGTTCTATCCGTATCAGCAGCATAAAGGGTGATGTGTGCTGGTGCGGCCGCGTGCAAAGCTGCTCGTGCTAGCTCGGCCTGCGTGCACTGGACAGCACGACCAAAGCAGAAGCACGCCGTACATCCAGCTGGGTTGGCTGCCCATAAGCTGAAGGTCCCTTCGCGACATTGACTGCATTTCTCACCTATCACGTTTTCCTGTAAGATTTAATTAGATTGATCAAATATTTGTCTTCTTCAACAAAATGGAGTTTTGATATCTTATTAAGTAAATTTTGTGTCTATTACAAACATTATCCATAATGAATCTTTTATGGACAATGTCTACCTTAGAATATATAGTATGATAGTTGTGTGCATAAAATTTCACCCTGTTAATTTGAACTATTAGTTTCCTAGCAGTTGAAAATGTACGTACAGCTAAGTTTTGCCTCGCGTTGAAAATAAAATGAAGTTCCAAAATTAGATATTCATTAATGCAAGAAAAATAGTAACTCTATTGGAACCCAGGTAAGTAATACCATCCATATAATAGAAACCTATAGTTTAGCTTGGAACTTTATGTTAGTAGCACAAATATACTAAATAGAATACTTCTATTACCCACCTTGCATTCACATCTCCCTCTATCGTCACACGGACACAACTCTTCGCCACAGAGCTTTGTCCCAGCTGCATCGCAGGCACAAGGCTTGCATCTGGGTCCGAAGAAGCCTGGTTTACAGGAGTTGCAGTTCCTACCCGTCCAGCCGGCCTTGCATTCACAGGCTCCGGTTTCCGGGTCGCATAGTACTGAAAAATATAGGTACACATAGATATGGTCATTTAATAACATAAAGGATACACATACGTAGACAGAACCTTGTAAAACATCTTCCTTGTCACTTATTAGCATGTCATATGGAATATTGATCACAAATTGCTAGCCTGTATAGGTCCCAAATACCTCTTGTCTCTCAAGTCACATTTAACGACATGCCAGGAAGAACGGTAGCTAGTTAGCATTCGTGTTACGAATATAATATATCCATTAGGTAAATTAGTAATAGTCTATATAAGTAAACTGAACATATTACTCGTGACTTCAGTATTCATCATCATCAAGATGGCCAACGTAACATGTTGAAAAAATACTGTTATCTCCTATAAATAGTTATCATTGATAGAAACTCTCACTAGTCTGACTATATCTTCTTGACGCCCCCTGAAGAATCAGGGTAAGTTTCTCGTATAACCCAACATAGTACAATTTTTCACTTACACGACACAGCGCCAGGGCCGCAGCGACAGGGCCGGCACTTGGGCGCCCCCCAGTGGGCTGGCAGGCACTTGTCACAGTGCTCCCCGTGCGCCCCCTTTGAGCACACGCACCTGCCCGTGTCCGGGTCACACACGCGCCCTTCCTTACAGGGCTTGCAAGCTGGAAGGATTTTACTTCGGTATTATAAATTGCTTAAAGTGACCTAGGACATATATCTCCAAGGTTCGATCCGACCTAAAAGGGGTTAAAGGACGTGAATGTGAATGTATGTAATATAGATTGTAAAAACATAACAAGGATGTATCGTATTATCTATCGTATTAGTGTGAATCATTTTTTAGTCCTTGTAATGGGTAGAACCGAACCCTGGAGACATTTTTTTCAGGAACCAGCATAAACATGAGGGTTTTGTTGAAATTGATATAGAAAATTGGTTAAGATTGTAGTCCTTGCTGTAATCATTGAGATAATGTGAAGGAATAAAGATTCAATATTTTGACGACCTCCGTGGCGCGCACTATTAACCACCTGAACTTAAACGCTAGTTCAATTGATGTAATTGTATCTCAAATATCATATATGTTTTACATTAGTAAAGATATTCAGTACTTACGTAAGCACCCCGTAGCCGAGAACCCGTAGTAGCCAGGGGCGCAGGAGTCGCAGTGGTGCCCCGTGACCCCCAGTGCGCAGGCGCAAGCCCCCGTCACGGGGTCACAGGTCTCTGCCCCCACTCCGCACTGGCAGGGCTGGCACCCCGCGCTGGTGAGGCCGAAGAAGCCCTCCTGGAATGTAGAAGGGATATTTAAATATTTATTTATTTCTATAATGTACTTCAACCTAAGAGGGAACCGTTCGGTGACGTACCAATTACAAGGTTGTAATTACTGAAAAAGAATATTCAATAAATATAACATAACGTACACATTATCATAAGTACTATCACGTACGGTATATTCAAAAGTTTGCGTTCGTTCAGTGGCTACGACAATCGTAGTTTTCATCAAATTGTAAGCACTGAACTCAAAGGAAAAATTATCCGATATCTCATATGAGACAACTAAGGGGCTTGGGGTTAAGCTAAGTATCGTTGGGTTAGAAACTTAGCACAACCGGCATAACTCATAAACTCCATTTATAATGAATGGAACCTTTTTTATATTACCCTGCCCCTCTCCCTCCCCTCACCAGGAGCGCTCTCTGATTAAAGCTCACGCAAACAAATTAGGGATTTCCGTAGTACAGCTTACCTCACAAGTATCACAAGCCCTGCCAGTAACGTGTGGTTTGCAGCGGCACTGGCCAGTCTTGATGTCACACACGCTGCTCTCAGACCCTTGCACCGAACAGTTACAACCTGCAACAGACAAAGGTTATGTTAAAGAAGATAATATGAGTACATACATATATTCAAGCAGAGACTATCGATCGCCAAATGGAACGATCCTGACAAATCTCTCTTGCTTCACTCACACATGCTCGTCTGTTCTTCACACTACGTACACCCGCCTGGAGGAGAATGTCTCCAATTTGATCTGTAATAGTTCTATGCAGCCATTACATTATATATATTTATAAAACTCATCTTTAGTCCCTTTCTATGTGGATAGAATCTTGGAAACATCTGTCACTTTTAGCGTTCATAAGGTGGTTGTGATGCCATTTATATGGAACAAGTAACAAGAGGATGATATTAATATGATTTACACTTATGATACTATAATGAGACTTATTTAAAGCATGGCGTATAGTTTTACTCGGAGATCAAGTGTTTTGTTACGTATTTTGGTGCATTAGAAGGATCATTTTACTATATTATTACATCCTTGTCCCCTAGAAACAAACTAAAAGTGACGAAAGGTTCACGTAATTTGTGTAAATCTCTTCATCTCATAGGCGTTTGAGGACGTCCATGTGTATATTTAGTTCTATTTAAATATGTATAAAGCATATTAATAAACATATAAAAGTAGCATAAACATGACATAAAATATTCATAAGACTATAAAACATATAATGCTGGAATCACACTTAACGAATCAATATACGATTATCGTTCATTTTAACGTTGTGGCGCGGCGGAATCGCTTGATCTAAGAACCTCGTCCGATATTTCACTTAGGGTTATTGCTTACGGGGAAAAGATTATCAAAAACAGTATTTTATACTATATAAACCAGACCTGGAGACAAATGTACAACGGTGTCCAATTATGCAGTTATAAGTCGGCGGGGCCTCGTCGTTATCCTACCTTGCATTATATGCAAAAATACAACATTTATTAGATATAATTTATTATGTTGAATAACGAATACATCCTAATAGAGATCCGTTACACATTCACAAATTGGTATACTCATACAAAAAACACCTAGCGTCCTTGTCAAAAATCTACCTATACCACAAAAATTCTTATCATATTATCGACCGGTAAAAAGCAAGCTTTACCCTAGAATATTCACCGGATGTTGTTATTAGAGCAAACATAAGCTCGATAGCTACCACTCGCAATTAATGGCAAGTTCATCATCATTATTATTACAATATCTTCGCTAGAGACTTAGAACCTAGGGACAGATTGAATAGTATTTGGAAAATAAGCTTATGATACAAACTGCAACAAACGAAATATTTGCCAACCGAATAATCAACAAGAAGATATTATGTATTTCAAAGTTTATGTTAGTTCAAGTATGTTAGTTAGATCAAGTTAGTTTTTATTCAACACTTTAAGTGTTGGCGACATAAAAAGCATCAAATGATGTGATCTAGCGTAAATTTGATTTTGATTAAATTACAACGATATAATTATTATAAGAGTAAACAGGGGTTTAGAGGTCCTTATTCTTAAAATGTTTTTTTGTATTCTTATTGTAATTCAATTAATTCTGCCAAATACTTTCTTATTCAATACCAATAAAATTATTGTAGTGCTTTTAAGTACTGCGTAAATACTTATTATATTTACATGGTTTTTATCAAACTTTGGAATTTCGCGATGATAAAACGTCTATATAAGTTGTATCTATGGTCAAAAGTAAACACCAGATCGCCATATTTCCTTCTCTTATCAATCGCCGAAATGTCGACCCTAATATACGATAAGTGTCCTCAAAACTACTCTTGGGTTGTCATGACATCATTTCCTTAAACTATAAATGAATGGTAGTCATTGTATTCAACGAAATTCTTGGATAGAAGACGATAGATATCATGTTATAACACAATGTAATGAAACATTACATTTATTCGGCATGTCGTAAGAAGTTACCAAAGTCTTTATACTATATTTTTATATAGAAGCAAAACTTATTTATTGAAATTAAGGTTATTATTAAGCATTGGATGTAGAATCATATAACTGAAGAAAAATCCTTTATTCTTATTTAGAGGTTAAATTTTACTGATGATCTGACGTGTCTATAACTTACAATTTAAACAGGTTAACTCATAATTTAAGGTTTTGGTAATCGATGCAATGTTAATACCATCGCGGAATTAATAATCAAAATTTTGACATTGTTTATTACTCTTAACATAAAACAGCAGCTGGTAACTTTAAATGCAAATACCAAATAGAACCGGATATCCGTTTCCCTTTTAAAATCTCAAAAGTGCAGACATAACATTCGCTTTGTTTTGGCTACATGCCATTGTTTCATCATGATTTCTAAATAATACACTAAAATATTCACGGTTCAAATACATTAAAACATAAACATTTGCGTACATATTCGTATTGTATTGAAATTTGTAATTAATGTAAACAGTCGAAGCCACGTTGCAACATGGTCTCTTTTGGTTACCGAAGTTAAGCAACGTTGAACTATGACAGTACTTGGATGGGTTATCAAGCGCAGTTATTCTTACCAATGGAAATGAAGCTTAATGAATTTCTTTGTCCATTTTCGTAATAAAATATATTTATGAAATGCGTCGAATACCTCGGAAAGGGAAAACATCGTGAGGAAACCTACCTGTTTCCCGAACAGGTAATAGTTAATGCTTATAAACGGCGTTTTCCATATGCCATTGAAAAGGGAAACTTGTAAACTATATCACTAATTCAGCATTTGTTTTCGAAATTATTCATAAACACCGTTCGGTTATCGATAGGCCGAAAGCTTACAAAAATTGATTCCTTCCCAATTAGCATACCACTAAAAAGCAGATACGGTGTTCTCGTAAAAAAGCAATTTGATACATGAAACGCGCAAACGAGCTACTCACGAGCCGATCATAACATTAAGAGGCAGGAGAATGGGCATATCGGTCTCTAAGTAATTAAGAATATTAAAAAGGGCTGTGGCGACGACATATTGACTCATCAAATTGGAATGTTAATTGATTCGTTGTTGTATAATTCTTACTTAGTAATTTAAAAATAATAAAAAATAAGTATATTGGATTTTTATTATAAGCAAATTAATATACACACACAACCCGAACTATTCAAAAACTTAAGTCTAAATCTTAACTGCAAATAAAGAATAGCAATAGATACATCGACTAAAATATTCTACTATTATTTTACAATAGTGCATTTACAATTTTAGGCAAACTTATTTTGTAAACTTTCACTCGCTACATAAAAACACGCCGATCTCCGTACAATTTTGTCCATTCTCCTTTCGTATAAATTTCTTGTTTATTACTTTTAAATGGTCGTACACATGTTTTTGGATGTGGTCAGAATATTTTAGTGCAGGTTAACCGGCGGAGATATTTTAATCATAGATTTTATAAACACAGAGATTAAGACATTAATGATATCCATATTTATAATGTTGTCGTTAGCCTTTGTCAGTCATTTAAGTGTCCATCTCACATCAAATCCATTTATAGTCAGCAATCACATTTAATGAACGAGACATGTAATAGGCCCAGACTGCTCATTATGTAGGATGGGTAGATGTATTTACGAAAATGATAAAGTTTAATTATATGAAATAAACCTAATATCACTAGCGTATCACACCCGTACATCGTCATTAGGATTTTACTCAAAACCATTTCTTTTGATAGTCAGTGTCCAACGTAACACATGAGTGACAAATAATGTCTATTTTCTATTTAGTTTAAGACTTGTATTTAAACGATATTTAAAAACGTTTGTGTCCAGGCTAAGTCGCTGTATATTAGGAATAAAATACTCAAATCTAAAAATATAATCAAGGAAACGTGGGATGTCATTAAATCTGAAACTGGTAGAGTTAAAACATATAATCAAAATAATCTAAAGCTGAAACTTCATAATAAAATTGTATGTGGCGAAGCAGATGTTGCTTCATGTTTTGAAGAATATTTTGGAAACCTCCCTTTGATGACATCCAGCTCACTAAACAGTTGCGCTGAGAAGGCTTGCAATCTGCTTGCGTTGTCGGCCCCGTGTTGTGATGGTGAGTTCCGTTTTAGGCCTACAACTCCATTAGAAATAATAAAAACATTCAAAACTTTCAGTAAGAAAAAAACTGTGGATCTGTTTGGACACTCGGTCAAAACAATTAGTGTTATTATTGACTTGTTGGCACCTTATCTGGCATCGGTTTTCAATGCCTCGATAGAATCAGGTTCGTACCCTGATTTAATGAAACTAAGTAGAGTAACACCGATATATAAGTCTGGTAGTACCTTGGACCCATCTAATTACCGTCCAATATCCGTGCTATCAGCATTAAGTAAAGTATTCGAGAAAATCTTGTTAAATCAGATGTTGTACCATTTTAATTTGAACGGACTGCTACATTCTAAACAATTTGGCTTCACAAAGGGTTTGTCCACCACTGATGCTGGTGTAGAATTAATAAAAGGGATTTTTGATGCCTGGGAACGGTCACAGGATGCATTTGGTATCTTCTGTGACCTTTCTAAAGCGTTCGATTGTGTCCGACATGATATAATAATAAGAAAATTAGAGTATTATGGAGTTAAAAATAGATTAGATTAGATTAGATTTATTTATTTCACTGTAACAATGTCCACATAAAAAAATACAATTAATAGATGTCTAAAGATTACAGTGATAGTCATTGAAATTTGCAATTATATAAAATTAAAATGTCAAAATAAAATAATAATAATAATAGTACAATATAACAAAATAATAATTTAAAATACAATATGTACATTAGTACTGTTTCGTCTCGTACTCTTTTACAGAGTAAAACGCGCTGTCCAGCAAGAATTTCTTTAGTCGGTGGCAGAACGTTTCGTCATCCTTAATATAACGAATTTCAGTGGGAAGGTGCTCGTAATACTTGGGCCCCACCACCCTAGGGTTCCTGCGCGCGAACCTCGTGCGGTGCGCCACTGCCGCGAGCCGCCCCGCGTTACGAAGCGACCGTTCGCTGCCCACGCGGCGCCCAAGCGAACCTAGCCTCCTCCGCACAAGGACCATCACCTCATATAGGTAGATGGAATGAAGTGTCATTATGCCATGCTTCTGGAACACAGTTCTACACGTCTCACGAGGCCCCATTCCATCCAGAATCCGTAAGGCCCGCTTCTGAAGGACAAAAACGCGATTCACGTCGACAGAGTCACCCCAGAGCAGGACCCCGTAGGACATAATGGAATGGAAGTGAGCGAAATACGTTTGCCTTAACACTGAACCCGATACCAGTGGTCTCAGCTTACGCAACGCATAGGCCGCCCCACTCAGTTTTTCACATAGCGATTGGATGTGGCCTTTCCAATTCAACTTGTAATCTAATGTGAAACCTAAAAAGCGACATTCACTCGCGAATGGTATCGGGCAGCGCACAGCAGCAGGCCTCGCCATCTCCTTTATCGAAAAATAATTCTATAAATAATTCACTTGTAATAAAATCATATTTAAGTAATAGAGTACAAAAAGTAACTATTGGTTTGGAGCGGTCGTCGGGTCGTTCAGTCCAGATGGGGGTGCCTCAAGGTTCAATATTAGGTCCGTTTCTTTTCCTAGTATACATAAATGACTTACCTTTTGTAACTAAAAATAGGTGCAGGATGGTCCTTTTTGCTGATGACACATCCCTAATCTTTAAAATTAGCAGGAAAATTGATGAGTCGCAAAAAGTAGACTCGGTGATAGGAGATGTAGTTCAATGGTTTCAATATAGCAATTTAGTTCTTAATAATAATAAAACAAAATGTATTAAATTTACTTTGCCAAATGTTAATGGTGTCGAAACCAATATAATAATAAATAATGAGAAAACAGACAAAATTAATACTACTGTCTTCTTAGGGATAACTTTAGATTCAAAGCTGCAGTGGGGAGACCACATTCGCGTTTTATCTAAAAAACTTAGTTCCGCGGCATATGCTGTGAAACGGATTAGGGAATACACGGACGAGTTCACGGCTAGGGTTGTTTATTTCAGCTACTTTCATAGCATTATGTCTTATGGCATCTTGCTGTGGGGTTGTGCTGCTGACATAAACACAATATTCGTTTTGCAGAAGAGGGCTGTTCGCTGCATTTATAGAATGGGCCCCAGAGAGTCACTTCGTGAAAAATTTTAAGAAATTGATACTTTGACGGTTGTTGCTCAGTACATATATGATTGTGTCATTTATGTACATAAAAATATAAATATTTTTAGGAGAAACTGTGATGTTCATAAAATTAATACTAGGAACAAACATAAGCTGTATGTGGCGCCCTCGAGGCTTCAAAAGGTCAAGAAATCTTTTATTGGAAATTGCGTGCGTTTTTATAATCATTTACCGGACTGGATTACGCGATTGCCCTTGCCTAAATTTAAGACTATAGTTAGAGGCCGACTAGTCCGGGGCGCTTACTACGCGGTCGGAGACTACCTTGCCGATGCTCAGGGTTGGCAATGAGTGCATCTAAGCTATATGTGCAAAGTTAATTATGTTTTTTTTAATAAATTTGTTTTTGTAAATGGCACTGGGCAAAAAATCCTGAAAGCCGGAGTTTCTTGTTGGTTCTTCTCCGAGCCAGGGCTTCCGAACCAACGGTAGAATTTCAATGATAAGAGACAACCAGTGTCAGGCAAATGTTTTGACTTTCAATGAATGTACTATACTTGTACTTATGTTGAATAAAAACATTTGACTTTGACTTTGACGAAGATCAAATTAAAATGCACACTAAAAATACTGAATTGTATACCAAAATAAAACAGTCCCAGCCCAAACCTAACTTGGTGTGCGTTACTTCGGTGTATATTTCAGTATTTTTGATGTGCATTTAATCATGTTCCCACAGACCTCTATCTGTGCATGTTCCTTAGTTTAATACTAATATACCTTTATGACGGAAGACATTTAAACGCCTGATGACCATACTAGGTATGTGACTATACAGATTAGTGCCGTGTCTGGGACGTCAAAAGAATTTTAACTAGCTGCCGTTCTTCTTGTCGTAACAGGTTACTAAGGGACCATGGGTAAATGAAACCTGTTTAGCGAGGGCCAGCACAATGTTACCATTGATAGTTCCATATGACATCTTAACCCAAAAGTTCATGGTAAAAAGTGATCTAAGGGATATTATCATATCTCCGAAATTCTGTTTACAAAGGGATTAAAGAACGTGAATGTATCAAATGTGCATAATGTTAACATGTACGGTTTAAGAAAGACGTTAAGTTATAAGGGTTAGGGGTAATTGAGACTTCTGCCTTCTAAAAGGCTATTTGAACGGAGTATTATTATTTCTCCACCTCGAGGCCACGAGTTACCTCTTACCACAGTGTAGTAAATTAGTTTAGTAACAGTATTTTACATATAATATATTTTTCGTATTGTTCTGGCACTTAGGTAGTAACTGACTGATACACTGGGTGTTGATTGTGTCATGATTAAGTAGAGAGCAGCGAATATTGCATTTAAGTTTCAGACGAACACAGGAACACATTTTATGTATTAAATAAGTATTTAAAATATTTTATGTGTAATATACTACTGATATGATGATGAATATACATACTACTATATTACGATATAAAATTTCAACAGAAGAATCAATTAAGGCCACACAAATTGCACCTTTAAAATATAACATAACATGTGTTCACGAAATATGTATATATACTCACTTTTTTATTGCGGCGGGTCAATCAGAGTCTTAAGTGTTCAAATCCGAAATTTCGAAAGCATGTCAGGCATGAACCACTCAAAGCTTGTACTATAAATAAATATTTTCTAATATTTAATCCTTTGAATTAAAATGCACTACTTTCTTCCCTTTTATTTTCTAGACTAGCACAAGCTATCTGCTAAACCGTATGTTCGAAGGCTGTTGAGGTGCTTAGGTGCCCCTAGGTGCTTAGGTCTCGCGGGTCACGATAATTATCTCGGCGACTGTTAGCAAACCTGTTCACCTCACTTAGGGTCCTTGCACATTTGAGAAAGTACTTAAATCTGACTTTTTACTCTGTGATAAGTGATGGAACGCCACCTGGCGATTAGTAGACTTTACTAATGCGTTTTAGGACAATCGTAGTTTGATATCTATTTAGTAATAGTGTAAAGTCCAAATTCGCCTTCAAAATGGCAAAAACTGCTACTTTTGCTATTTTACGATCAATTTAACACCGATATAAAAGTGATATTGAACTGATATTTTGCAAAAACTTGGGCCCCTGGGCATTTGAACACGTAAGTCAATATCATGCTCAATTGGTGTATTATATTTATTTATAAATAATTTAGTAAATAGTTTATGTTAAGGAATATATTAACTTAGATATCATCTAGTTATTAAATACTCTATTCATAAAAAAAACAGATAATGTTAATTAGGTTCAATATAAAATATTAAATTGTACGATACACTTTTGTAGAACTAAATTGGTGTAATAGTCTATTATTATTATACTGTTAGCTAAGAGCTATGTCGCGTTCGGTACTAACTATTTGGTGAAAGGTAGATATTAATAACCTGAGCGTAAAGAAGGCGTTCAAGATTACTGGAGATATGTAGAGAGTATCATGAAATTAGGAATTTCGCGTGTATGAATGTAACTTTAAACTTTGCTATAAGTAACCTAAGAGGTGTTAAGTTTCGGAATTTCTGTCCCACCATAAGTGATATAAGGATGTGGTTATGTGTTCGCAAGTAGAAAGCAAACTAGTTACATTAAGATCAATTTAAATATCATTTTGATCAAACAAACTATAACTGAGTATCATCAAAGGCCAATATAAACATAACCTTAGGTCTAGGAATTGTACGAATGCACTAAGTAGCCCTAACCGACGCCTTTGCATTATAGCGAAAGAGCTCATACCTCTAACGGAGGAAAAATGTCGTTTCACATAACATCTGTAGAAATATATAGATGGATATACATCATGCCCGTAAACCTATAAAAGATGGACAGACTCTAATATATTTTAATGATTATGGTACTAAAATAATATTTTGTAATGATTTTTTGTAAAAACCTGAAAAAAATCAATTTTAGTATTAAAAATAATTTAACTAACTTCCATATTCCTTATATAATATATAAGGGAAGTGAACAAGGGACTAGACGCTTATGATGATAAACTTATCTCTGCTTAAACTAATTTTACTTTATTTAATTTACTCTTGAACAACACTATAAATGTAACAATATATTTATTTATCCAAATCATTCACACTAAACACCAATAAATCAAACATTCTATCGTCACTTTATAGCGAGCGACATAAGCATCAACACATTTCTTAGTACCTCCACTCTAATGCCTAACAAGTAGTTCCCCGTATCTAGACCAGTGCAGAAGCACTAGAACCACTTAGCTCTATCAAGAGAAGTGACGTTATCACCCAGGAATGCAAGGATAGCAATAAATCACCAAAGAGTATCAGATTACTAGGCACGATAAAGTATAAGCTAAATACAACGCTAAACTAGATCTGTGTACGTGCAATTCATGTGTGAAATTACTAATACGATAGCATAAGGTTTACTAGCTTGCTGCAGCTTTGGTTGTGAGTTTGTTCTTGTTGAAGGACCTATAACATTTATAATACACAAACGAAGAACACATATTAACTCTACATTCCTTCGGGATAGGTATGTAGTGCTGAGTATTGCCATCTTGATCGTTTCTAAGATCATGAATCGATACAAAGACACATTCTTTTTACTCTACGTTATCTAGGTAGATTCGTTAATCCGCGTATACTACTATACTGGCGATATATTATGTTTGATTGTAGCCTTTTGTCGATTGTGGACACATTAATATGTTTCCCTAGTCCGCAAGGAAAAGCCGTTTAGCTGTAATTTTATCAAGCTTATCCCTATATTGCTTTGGAATAACTTTGTAAATTCTCGTACTCCTACAGAGTCATGTGCGCCTGGTATTTTGATGCACCGAATGTAACTGATGAGTTTACGTTAGCTTAAACAACATTAAGAATATGCACTGACCATGCCTGTTCCGAAGAATAGGCAGGTTCACTTAGTGTGTAACGTTATGAAGAATCACCGTAGATATTCAATATAGATAACTTACTTCCTACCTACCACTTGAGCTTATGTACCGTTGCTAAAGAGCAATAGGCTTACCACATGACGTCATTAAAATTCCATATGAATGTCTCCACAACTACATTAGTTATTTTGTAGCTGATCGACTAAGGTAAATTTTTTGTAAAATCTAACGTCATATTGTCATATTAATGACACTTCAAGATAACTACGCGACAAATTAGACAATAATTAAAACACTTAACTTATAGAAAGAAAATCCCGGATAAGCTCGAGAATATTAGACAAAATATAACAGTAATTAACCGAAGTATTTCCTCTTTAAATCAAGCCCACGTTTCTTTCGACCTATCCCGGATAAGAAAATAGCATTAACCATGAATGAACATCTAATGCCACCGCAAGATGTGCATCTTTGATTCTCCTAACAGTAGTCGTTAAGCAGACGTGCAGTTGTGAATAAAATAGATGGTTGCAAAAAGAAAATGTTTCGAGAAAAGTTGATTGATAATGAAATATTAAAGTTTATTACTTAAGTAAATTCATTGTATAAATCATAGTATCCGAATACATTAACGAAGAAACATCTTGAAAGGCGTTAGAGCAAAGTAGGAAAATGTTGTATGATGGCGGTTAGCCTAACACGGTCTAATTGAAGAAAAGCTACGGTATATAGCCTCTTAAACATGCCAAAAGAACACCTGGCTTGGATCATGGAGGGCATATAATAACATAACACAATAACATGTTTATGTAGCTAAGAAAAATAAAAATATCCATTTAAATTACATTATATAGCAACGTAGGAATACTTAAGCTAGTTCAAACAGCAAATATGCAAGATAAAGTTATCTTTAAACACTCGCAATTTACTCTCATTTTATTTACTATGAGAGACCGGGTCATACCACGATCAATTAATAAAGATATTTGATTACCTCTATTAATTGATCGTGATATGACCTGGTCTCTCATAGTAAATATAATATGCAAGATATGCTTATATTGTTTTAACTAGGTATTGTTAGGAGAATCTAGGTACAGACTAGGTCTAGGCAGCTGCGTGGGTGCACCACCCACCAGGCCAAAGAAATGGCTCCATTGTTCCAATATTTGATGAGCTTAGTACTCTGCAGTTTGCCATAGGTCACATCATTTATACCTAAGTTGGACGTAAGTACTAAATAGCCACTGTATATAGATATTTTATTTTTATGGAGTTTATGAAAAACAAATACATTCACTACCTTAAATCCCCTTCGAGGTGGATAGAACCTCGGAGATATAACAACATCTCCTTGCATGATTATTAGGACATGTCATATGGAACAATGACAACAGGTTGCTAGCCTTTATTCGCTTCTTACGCCTTACCGGGGCGAACGGGGGCTAGTTTGCATTCTTTTTACGTCCCAGCTGGGGCTAATAATTACTAAATATGAATAAACAATATGGTTTTAAACTATCTTCATTGCAAGGAAATAGTCAGCCTATTATAACTGAGCTTATGACTAGGGAAAGGATAAATGTCTAAAAAAGTAATAGAGAGTCGAAACAAAAGTAATAGAGAAAAGATCAGTTTAATTAAAATCGAATAAAGCGATGGGGTAGCAACCTGTCATCAAAACCATCATAATCTCAATATTTAAAGAATGTTCGAGAAAATGGTATTTAATTTTAAAGAACGTTACTAAGTACATAACATATGTAATGATAAAATTTCTTCATCTCAAATAACATTGATTTAAAGAAACATTTCTCCCAGCAATGTAGAATTTTCATAGCCAAGGGTAATACGAATAAGTTAGACGTCTATCAATAGAGATAATCTAGGTACTCATATACATACTGAGACCTAGAATTATACTAACTTAGTGCATAACTCATTCTACCATCTCGATGAAAGCACTAGTCATTATTCTGCACAGGTGTTGACGTTAAGGCGCTATTACATGGGTGTGAATAGCAGGTGCGGAGTTTTTTAATTGAAAAACATTATGTTGTTTGTAATAACAAATCTATGAGTAAGTGGTGGTAACATTTATTTTCCTTATGCTTAATGCCGTACTTTTTTTAAAATTAAATTATAAGTGTATTTTTGCGTTTTTGATGTCAAAGATGTAGCTTCTATTCGTTTCGGGGTGGCCAGAGACTGTCTACGAACATTTCCATATGCTCATAACTGCGATTCTCATTGTTAGTTGGGATTTAATTTAAACAAGTAAATTATTACATAAACAATATTAAAAGAGATTTCATATTGGATTATAATTAAAACTGTAGAATATACGCCAAAAATGTATACTATGGTGGGTACTAATTATTTATAGAGTATTATTTTCTATTATTTGGTGGTAATAATTCCGTATTTTATGAGGTTCATTTCAAATCTATCCATTCATATTTAATTCATCAATCCTTTCAATAAATAATTCTAGCACTAAACTTAGCACTCCTGAGCATTAAATTCAGTTAGCTATAAGCGGAGCTTAATAGCCTAGCCCTAACACAAGCGCGCAACAAAGCGTAAAACAAAAGACGGAGTTACAATGCGCGCACATGCTGACCTAAGACTGAACTTACTATTTAAATAAGGTATAACATACTGACATCCATAATTCTCTGCATACACGTGCGGTGGTTATAGGTATTTTGACAATTTATGCGTGGATTGTAGATAAAAGAAATGAGATGCCAAAAATGTAGCTAAATGTACAACAAAGGTTAGATAATTATGTATGTTTTGATGTTTATTTGAATACTAGCTTTTATTTATCAATAATATTATTGACTACTTCCGAGGCGCAATCGGTTAGACGGGTTCGATTCCCGGTGGAGGCAGAGTTAAGAACTACGATTTTCTTCTGCTTTCCAGTCTGGTCGTTGGATTATATATGCTATATATGTATTTATCTATATATAACTAGTTCAATTGGTGTAATAATGTCCTACAATATTATTTTTAATATTTTAATGAGCCCTAATATGCCACATCGATTGTAGAAAGATGATCGCTAGGCCCCACGGAATGGGCATTTTAGTGGCCCAATAAACGCTCTGATGAAATGCTAAAGTCCGCTTATCTGATGGCCGATTAGGATCGCAGTGGGTAACGTGATACGCTCTTGGACCAGGGTTGTCACTCCTTCGCTCATACGCTTCATGACTGTTCTTGGAAACTTGTAAGTTTATTTCTCTGTCGTTATTATCGGTTGGAAGTTCTTACAGAGTATGATACATTAAAATGGCAAACATTGAATACATACATGGTCGTTCGTTTTAATGTAATTTGCTAATAGTTATTGCTAATTGTTAACTAATAACTTAGCTGGGTAAATGAAATGTTAGCTAGCTGCTTATCTTGCTAATATATAGTGGAATAGGGCAAAAAGTTAAGCGAATATTTTAAGTTAAGGAATACTAAACTGCAAATCCCTATGAAGTCTATCATAACCTTGGCATTTGTGCTAAAGCTGACCGAACAGTTGCATGTGATTGTATCGATCCTAAGAGGAGTTAGATGTCGTGAGTATACATGTATGAGTTATAATATAATGTGGTGTGACCCTGGCTGTTCGTCTGGATTCCGTTATCCCGAGTCACCGCGTTGTTTATGATAAAGATCGGAACGCCCATCCATCCAAGCAGGCCCAACAAAGGAGGTTGCATAATCCAATACCGAACTTTTTACAGACGCATTCTTATTACTATTATGTACTTATTTCTTATTACTATCTCTAAATAATGAGTTTGCATTTAATAAAGGTTAGGTGGTGGGAAAATGGATTCGGAATTTAAATTCCTTTACAAAGCAACACTATTATTAAATGTAAGTAATCTATGCCAAAAATTACTATCTACAATTTTGCTATCTAAGAAACATTTATTTACAACAGGATAACTAACCTTACAGGCAAGTACTTAATGCGTATGCTATAACATAAATTATTATTTTAAAAATCTTAAACTAATCGAATAACTTAATCACGGCTTTTGTGAACTCATCCAACCCACATGAAAAGACATCGAAAAGACCTTTGTGTTAAGAAATTGATGTTTTTTTTGTGGATTAGGCAATAATCAGTGCTTTACACAACATCTTAGGACACTATCTGTCACTTTAAGAAGTGACTATCTTATTACAAGTGGATTCGAGAGACTATAATTTGCATTCTCTGCATTTTTATAGTTAGTCATTTGGACCTCTAAATACCCCGTAAGGAATCAAAGTCTTGTAAAAAACAGACTTAGATACCCTGAGGTCAGTCCAATTCGTGACTAAAATGCCCTAAAAACCCGCGTCTTTACCATCCGTGAGAAAGTCATTATCTTAGTAGGCTCTCAGCTTGTTACGGTATACAAGATAAGGTATAAAGTTAAACATGGAATTAATGGTGGACAGTTTTGCTTATGGCAAGATTGTAAGAGTGTTTTGTTGCTACAATTTTAACAGCTCTGTATTAAATAGATACACTTCTTTTTAATATAGTTTAACTTGTTATAAGGTAGTTAAAATATGAATAAAATAAAATAAAAAATAAGAACCTACATACTTTAATTTTAAAAGTTAATTATTTTATCGGAGACTCGATTATTCGTCATCACTTTAAGTTTTTGCATATTATTTAAGATTTTTGTTTAAAATAACATGATACTTATTATGGCTAAGAAATACCTAACAAACGACCTAGTTATTTAAATCTTTCGAAATGCTGGAAAAAGCTATATGATTACATTCTAATCAAGTCAGAAAGAGTATAAATAAGTAGTTAAGGATCGAAACAATAACCGTTATACTACATCTAACATACATATGTATGTATGTAAGTCAATTCATAGATAAGTATAAGCTTGTTACCTTAACAACACTTTTTGCAGTCATCAGAGTAAATAGTGTGTAGTACTAGTACGAACACAATGTTTTATTAGTAAATAAATGTTTTATATAAAATCTGTAAGAGTATGCGACTTCCACGTACATGAGTTAAATGAATATATTTAAATCTACAAAGTAATTAAAAAGTATTGTATTGAATTTGGTATATATAATTATATTCGAATTTTCATAATAACTATGATATACATTAATGAAGCAAGCCCAATATAATATTAATAGAGTTAAGAGCAAATTGACGGGCTTCCGGCCAATTGTCTAAAACATTTAAAATCCCTTAATTACAAACACTTAATACATACATACACACTTTTCACGCCTGATTCCCTGTAGAAGGGTAGGCAGAGATCACGGTTCCCCGTCCCGATCATATAAATCCTCATACACACTCGGATGTAAGTACTTCTTACGTCACCCTTTTTCAATATGGCACTTTATTTACGTCAAAATATAAAGTTCCATTACAGTCCATTACATCTGAATATTTATCAATTTAAAGTCAGCTACTTTTCTAACCACTAGTATTAGGACACCATATTGGAATTTCTTTAGTAGGAAGTCTGGTGTAAATTTAGCACAGGACACTTTCTGCGTCTACCGCGTACACGAAATACGCCGTGACCAATTTATCACCTTAACGACCAGAGTTACATCTTACGAGATGGCAAAATGGCTTACCACTATGTATCTTTATACTTGTATTAATGTTAAGGATGGATTATTCATGTTTTACATGCTGAACTTTATTATTTTTTATTAGACTTTCTGGGCTATGTGAAATAGACTCTAAGGGGCGTCAATATAATACTAAATAGCTGTCTCTCGTCTCGTAGTTTGAAGAGGTGATAGACTAGCAATCTGTTTTAATTTTTTCATATAAACGATGAGAGTAACGCTATTATTTCAGTTTCTATACAAGTCAAAAATAATTTTATGTAATTCTATTATTCATGCATAAGAATCACGCGTCATATTGATAGTGGTCACTCAAGCTTCTAACTACCCCGCTAGGGTCAACGGTCGTGAAGCGTATGTATGTTGCTGTGGTCAGGAAATCGCTCCGATTGATCACTGACCTGGTTCTTAAGGCTTACTTACACTGATACAAGATACTGATTGACCTGTTTAGTCAGAATCGGATCTCAGTTGAACGGTATGGATTATTGGATACTAAATATGTGCCTTTTTTTCGTTGTTAGAGGTGAGTTAAGGGCTTGGAGTGAATTTAATTGGCGATGAGTTGTCGTTGTTTGTTACCAATAACCCAACTTTTATAGTTATGCTCAAAATGATCGAGAAAATTTTGTGTCTTTGTGGTTTTGTCCAATCCAAAGGGATAATAGTGTAACAATATTTTTGTTCCATTCACGATATATCCCACATATCCAATATATTGAGGGATACACAAAGACCTTAGGAATATAATGGTTTTATGTACTTCAAACATCACTCTTTATTTATGACAGAGATTCCCTGACTACCCCATAAGTCTTTGGCCACCATCCTTTGCACGACCAAGTCTATACCTGAGGTTTAAGGGCAATAATTCTAAAGCGCATTCCTGGCTTATTAAATGTATTATTAAGGCCTATTTCCCGTTAGGGCGTGGGCAGGGGTACGACCGCTGGGTACTAATTTAGGAGACCGTGGGCTTCAGCGATTGCTACGAGGAACCCTAAAGACCGCTTTTAAAGTAATTTATGACGGATTTAGTGTAACAGCGAATTTAAAATAATGGAATTCATTTACGTATACTTTGGAGTTTTAGACGTTTAATAACATATAGGGGTTTGAGTTTATAATCCTATTAATATGTCCTTTTCAATGGGATAAATATTAAAACAAGCATTCAGGACGGTACAATTCTTTCAATTAATAACAAAAATGGCGAGATATATGTAGCGCGTTTATGCTCATCGAAAATGCTATATATTTTTTTGACAAATTCAGCTGAAGAACCCGTTTCCTGTGAGATTAACATATATTAGAGATAACTCTATGTACTTCACAAACTAAAGAAAATATATTTTCAATGCTCACAACATTTTAATTTAAACGACATTGATGAACGACGAACTCAAAACCCTTAATAAACCCACATAAACCCATACATACATTTTCAACCACGTTCTTTCATCCCTTTCGAGGTGGTCAGAACTTCGGAGAGGTCACCTTTTAGCATAAATATTGCGATTATGATGTCATATGCCAGAGGACCAGTGATGCAGCCTAGCTGCATCGTATTTTGAGACAGCACCTTTTCACTGCATCAAATTTTTTCATTCTTGATGTTTATTGTTTGTGTCAATGTTATTTAGTGCAGTGAATAAAGTAATTTCTTTCTTTATACGGAACTTTGGTGACAGATCTATACCACATTATATTTAACTCTTAAACACATAACATAATACACTTAGACGTTTAGACTTCGCAAAGCCAAGTAGTGTGGTCAAATAACGACAAATCACCGTGTCTTCGAGACCATGTTAATTGAAACACGCTTTCTCTTTCCGTCGCGTGTGTGGCCTCCATTAGACCACGGCTAATCGGCGACTAGTTGCAAAGCTTAGTCGCATAACCTTGTAAAGGAAGGTTAGGTATGGCTAGGAAAAGATTTGTAAAGAAGCTTCTGAGTCTGTGAGTGTGTAGAGTATGGAATTAAAATTTATAAATATATTAATTTTATGTACCAATATAGAAAGGTATTCCAATGATGAAGGGAAACTCCGTCATATCTGCATATTCTTTTGATACGATACGTTATATATTTACTTTTATATACGTTTTTTTAGTTTTATATACGTTAGATAAAACTAAAAAAGATACATTAATTTTTCTATATTTTCGATAATTAAGAACTTGTTAATCAGACGCAACATAAGTAAATATGTGAATAGTTAAGGTTTTTTTTTTAATAAGAGTAACATATCCACAATTTTGTGTTAACACCGATAGATAAGCTAACGTTAACCGTTATTATATATGACTACCTAAACTCTGTTTACCCTGAAACGGATAGTAAGTCAAGTACGTATGTAAAGGTAACAATAACTAATGCTTTGCTTACAAATAGGTATTTATCGAAGATTCCAATACATATCTGTGCTGAATTACTAAGCAGGTTTCAAAGAAATAACATAAGATGAGCACTTCAAATGAACCATTGTATTCTAATGCACTAAGGTATGTTCTAAGATGTCCTAAGGTGACCTAGATGTAGATAAAATTACATACTTTGTGTATGTGCTAACATCTCATCATGTACTATACGGTATATAGCGGCTGTAGTCAAGTGGGTAACACTTCTGACTTCTTATCAAAAGTCCTAGGTTCAAATCCTGGCTCTGCTATGTACTAATTAATGAAATGTAAATATGTTTTTTCATTTACGTACATTCTTTACAGTCGCTAACGGTAAAGGAAACAACGCGAGGAAACTTGGCTATTCCTCGAGATTGGTAATAGCCAATGTCTATATACGGCGATACGGTTTACTTCCTATCACGTTAAGTCTATCTATCTAGTGAAACGCGAACTTTGAGTGCATCATACTTAACTAACATGCCTCCGAAAATCGGAGATGGGCAGTCAAGTCTCTGACTACCCCGCTTTATTAAATAGAGAGAGTATAAATTTTATGTACTATACGGCTAGTCTAGATTACATCTATCTAGTTATAATGCTAAGAATGCAGAAAAATCTTCAAAGGAGTTTTAGCATTCAATTAATTTACTAATCACATATGTATCATGTTTTTATCCTATTCAGAGTAGACAGTATCTTCGCGAGATAATATTTCCTCAATTACGTTAGTTCTTATGGATTTTTTATTACTTATGCCTCAAATTGTAATTTAATATTGTGATGTTTCAGCCTCTCCTTTGAAGATAATTGTCTTGATTATATGTATGTATAATATTATTTATTTTTTATTAATCCTACCACACACGCAATAATTAACTAATACTATTTTTTATAATAAATTAAATAATTTATCAAAGTAGAATTAGTCTGCGTCATTGATTTATTATTTAAGATTTACCCGCCAAAATTATGAATGTGGTTATGTCAAGTCGTTAACAAAATGATGATCCAGGCTTAGTGCTGGCAGGTTGATTATGAAAAATGTGTTTATAACGAGTTTGAACTGCTACGTAAATAGATTGTAACTATGTACCATTCGAAATGTTGTAAGATTTTAAAACTTTTTCAAAATAAAAATGTAGTTTTGTCTAATTTATAAATGTTTAATATGGAGTCCATCAAGGAAGGAGTTTTGACAATCAATAAGGTTCCCATCACGCTTGTGACGGCCTCTTTGGACAGACCTCACGCCTCCCATTAATAGACAGGAACTCGTTTCTCAGAAAGAAGTTAATTAAAGCAAAGAGGTTTACTACGATAACGATTTTATTAGTTTTTAATCGGATTAAATGTATTCAAAACATATAATGATATAAATGTTTGTAAGGGATTCAAACGCATCTGTATAAATGGATTTCACTACCACCGAGAGAATCAAAGGTTCAAATGACCATCTCCAAAAATGTGAAATTAGAGATCATATAGCTAACTCGAAAACTAATGTATTTAGTATATTAGTACTTCGAATACAAAACCGTTTTAAAGCATAATTCTATTTCTACAATTCACACGGCCAGTCAAAACAATTGAAGAGCTACATCAGTCAAAATGAGTCTAAAGCGCACTCTAGATATTCGAAATCTCAGCAACAACGCCACGGGAGCGGCGGCTGAATGTCAAAACTATGAATAGGACCATTTGTTTAACGTATTGCCTGACAAATGTCCGTATTTATAGTCCGTACTTTGTTCAATTATAATTGAATTTTAAATAATTATTTAAGTTTATTATATTTATAACTTTATTTCATATGATGCAAATTATTTTTATTATTTCGACACATAAAATTCAGGTTAAGGTGGATAGGTCTATTCTATATTCTCTATTATATAAAAAAAGTTTTTTAATTGGGCTCAATAACACGTAAGGGTTTTTGGAACCTTTTGTATCCATTGCTCAATTTATAGACAAGTGCATTATTATAAAAAATTAGACAAAACATATCAAATATTCGACTAATTTAAGAAATAGCATTTCCAATCTTCTATGTGACCGACATTTATATTTCATCCATCAACCGTCTTGGCAGTGAGCCCAGCATTTTGTAACATTTAAACACGATTCTTTTTATTTCATTTGATGCCTTCATAACCCTGTTTATTCCAATTTGTCAGTTTATATTTATTTATATAGATAGCGCTATTTGCATGTAAATAATATTAAATATAATTAATTTTCTAAGCCCAAATTAACTTTTCTACCCGGATATTAGCCGAGTTAAGCAATAATTAACTTTTTCATAGAAAACCGGTGTGTCAACGTGTGTCAGACATTTCATAATACACACTTAAAAATCACGCCCGTTTCCCTGTAGAGGAGTAAGCAGACATCACGGATCTCTATGTGAGCCGATCCGGACAAACCACTTTTCCTTCTTTGACACTCATACTAACTAATATATATATATATATATAATATATATATATAATATTTAAAATATATATATATATATATATTTTAAATAAGTTCTTCTTCTCCTCTTACACGCCGAGACAAAATACAACTATCATACAATTCTATCTAGTCACTGACTAACATAAACTGAGACACAGTTCAGTCCAAATCACACCGCATTAAAAAGTCATAAAGCGATAATTAAACCGCCATAGATCACTTTTGATTTCCTTTCCATAGAACTCCGCACACGCCATGAATCAGTGGGCTACATACCAATCACTACATTTAGTAGGCAATAAGAAATAAACACGGACAGGTGGTCCGATGTCTTGGACTATGGCCAAATGCCCGTCTGATGGATAGGCAGACTATAAGCAGATATAATCACCTTCCTCATTACATACATACATGTGTACACATCAGGGCAGTTTCCCTGTAGAGGGAGGCAGAGATCACGGATACCCATTTGTCCTATTCTGACAGAACACTTTCGCTTCTTTGACACTCATACACCTTTGCACATACACTTGGCGGTTAAAGGCACCTGACTGTCATATGTCTCATTCGGGCCGGCCCCTGCGTAACCGCCCTTACGTTCCTCATTACTGGTTTGTAGAAAAGTATATAGATAATCACTGAATGTCCCGTGCTATCTGGGATGTTAAAAGAATGCTAACTAGCTGCCGTTCTTCCCGGCATGTGGTAGGCGAGTAAGTAGCCATGGACAAGCAACCCCAATATTCATGTTAAAAAGTGACCTAGGAGATATTATATTTCCGAGGTTCTGTTCACCCCGAATGGGATTAAAGGACGTGAATGTATATTTGTATTCACAGAATGTGTATGCAGAGGTATGTAGATGTCAATGAAGCAGTGGTTTGCCAGGATCCGGAATAATAGATAATCGTTATTCTTCCTATGTACTATGTATACAATATGTGTACAATATACGTAACCTCATTAAACATTTTGCATCAAAGTTCATTTCCTATTAATGCGTATATCAATCAATCAGCCTATGTCAGTCCACTGCTAGAAGTAGGTTTCACCAAGGGTACGCCACAAAAACGACCTCAGCTAACTATTAACAACGCCCTTATTCAGACCATCGGTTCACCTAGCATAACATTCGTATAACATAAAACAAATGAAAACCCGGCTAACTTCAGTATTATTCAAGTGATCTCAAGAACAAGTGTATAAATTACATGTAGGCGATATTTAAAAAGCGATTGCACGAGCCGCCCACCAGATGAGCACCCATCATTAGAAGCCTGGTCTGATCATTCAATCATTAGCTGATCACCCACACAACCTTCGCTCGTCCATCAATGTGAAAGTTCTGTTTGCTTTGGCGGCAGAAGGGCTTGTAAATAATACTCTTTTTCACGCCCACAATTGAAAGGTGAAGAAAGGTAAGCTTTGTATTGGCGTTGCCATGGTAACGCAACAAGACGTCAAAATATCGAAAATGAATGATTGTCTCGTGTCTTTCTTTTTAGCGTGATGTAGGAGGCGACTTAGGGAATAGGATGAATGGAGAAAAGCCTATATATTAGTTTGAATCAATGACTGATTATCTGATAATAATTAAATAATGAGTAACTTTTTCTATAAATACGTAAGTTTATGTATAAAAACTTTAAGGACTGTTTTTTACATTAATCTTAGGAATGTCAAAAACCTAAAAATATCCTAAAAATAACCCCGAAACTAACCTTCCTTTACATTTTATAACACACCACGTTTTCCTACCTTCAAATTTTACATCCCAGACCATAAGTACCAAAATCCCATAGTCCCATTTACCAGTTCCTCGTTCCCGACACCTTTGTATAAGATCGTGTCAGAGGTCACACCGAGCATTGAATAGCAGACCTTGAAGTACACCGACTATAGAGTCATCAAAGCACAAAAAGAACAATGATTAATACTACGTCTCGTTTTGTTGAGCGGATATAGAGATATTGTATTTCTATTCTTACTATTGCTTTCGGGTCATAAGGTTCTATACCTTGAAGGTTTCATCTTAGTCATATTTAGCATAAAAATAATTAATAGATATTATTAATGTTTTAATAATAAACGTTTTGTATTGTGTATGTTCTTGTGGCTGTTAATAAACGCTTATTATTATTAATAATAATTACTATTTTTAATTATAAGTCTAAATTAATGTGTTTTTAAGTTTGTTATTGAGCTTTTATTATTATTGAAATTGAGAAGAAATTAATATGCAATGGCTTTGAATTGCTGAATTTTGTAAACGCTAAATTGAATCCAATATGTTATTTAATAATTAAATTAAATCATGACTAAGAAGTTTAGGTTACCTATAAAACTGTGTTTGTCTTACATTTAGGAAGATTTTAATCTAAAAATAATTTAATTCGTGCATACTTCAGTATAAATCAAACCATAACATGTTGCATAGGTATAAAATTTCTTGTTAAAAGTGACCTCCAACTGGCATCAAACGTACAAAGAACGATTATGATTACGGTAATCTAAGCTTTTGACGTCTGCTAAAAACTTCATCAACTATACATATGACTAACATAAATAAATAGACCCATAGGTGAAAATAGACACATACATATATGTGCATTCCTTAATCCCTATCAAGATGGACAGACTTTGGAAATATTAATATGAGCCTGGTCATTTTTATCAAAACTAACGGGATCGAGATGGCATTGCTATGAAGTATTAGTAACAAGTTGCCAAGCCATCTCCCAATATATCCCAATTACCCCAGTCCTTTTATCGACCTATACGTTAAGCCATTAAACTTATACGCTATATTGAAAAAGGCTGACGTTAGGTGTACCTCTAACCGCCGAGTGTGTATGAGAAGATGTATGAGTGTCAATGCAGCGAAAGTGTTCTGTCAGGATCGGGACAAATGGGGATCCGTGATCTCTGCCTACCCTCTACAAGAAATCAGACATGATGTGTGTGTATGTATGTATGACAAGCCTGGATGATATGCAGCTAGTTAGCATTTTATTTACGTCCCAGACTAGCACAGAACTAGAACATAGATGAAAATTAGTAATTTATGTATTAATAGCATAAATCTTGGTTAGGAGTTAATTAAAAGGCGTTTAGATTGCCGTCGCGCCCTTTTTAATAGATTGCCTGCAAATGAAGCCATTAAAACTACTAAGGTACCGATATCTATCTTATCCGCAATCTGTGAGCAGATTGCTTTTACTATAGGCACTGCTAGGTGTAGTAAACCAGACCTTTCCGCAAGTCTTAACCGCTCAACCAAATAGTCAAAGTATATTAATCGCAAACTTTAACCACCCTGACAAATCTCTCTTGGCTCAATTGCTTACTCAATCCTAAATATTCTCATGCGCGATCTTCTATTCTACATGCTACGTACAGACGACACATAAAACAATCATACATAAGGATTATTCCAATTTAAATTTTTCTAAAAGATGCTTTATTTGTATTAAGTTTTAAAAGACAAGTTTTACGGTATATAAAGTTTATTTAATATAGATAGGAAACCACTCTCTCTACTTAATTTAGGTTATACCACAGACTAAAAGACTATCAAAAACTATCATTTAACAGTTAATGATATGATAAAATTTGTGAGCTGCGATGTAATCACCACATTTCATATGAGGTACTTGTCATAAGTATTCATGTAAGGCATTTCAAATCTTTCTGATTTACGTACAATGACGTACCAAAATCATCCTTGAATAGTTAACAAATTAATGAGCACACAAAAAAGTTCATTCACAGCAATTAATAACGGTTAGCCTTTCGCATTGGTGTAATAGTAGGCAAACATTGATTTGAACCTGTGAATCATTGCTTACGATTCGACAATAGAAATAAATTAGCATAATTTTCATAGATTTCCCGCTAACATTTTGTACGCATGAAACTTATTTATTAATTGTTAACAAGAAATCTCAGATAATAATAATACGTTTTAAAATATAAATGTTGTATTCATGAACATAACATAAAAACTGAAATATTTTAGTATTGTTATTTAATTATTAGATACGGTATTATCATAACATACGAGTAAATCGGTTTTTGGAATCTTCTTGTCTTTGTGGTAGTAGTTTTATTACTCATATCAAATCTGATGGACATCATTGTAACGGTTATACGAAAAGTCATAGAACTTTTTAACTAAAATAAGGGATGTACTATAATTATTTTAATAATTACTATTAATCAAATTTTATAACCACACATGTCCCAAAAACTTAAGAAACCACCTACCATACTTCAATCCATACCACGTTTTGTGGTAGGGCTGATATTTCCGCGTGACCACAGGTCTTGGCAGCCTTTGTGGCGGCGGACACGGTGGCGAGCAGCAGACCACGAAGAACCTCTTATCCCTGATCTTGACAGCTGCTTTCAACCGTTCCCTCGCCTGGCGACCAGCACAGCGCTTCCTGGCCCCAGGTCCTAAGGAGCTGGACACGCAGGTTGCTGCTATCAGCAGAAGAACGAGGTCATAACACCTCATCACGGTACGCCAGCTTGCTAGTTCGATGGCTCTATGTACTCCATTTTCGTGTAAATGTAGTTTTTGGTATACGTTTAACGAAGCATTGATGTATTGGTTTATTATTTAATGATGAATTTGGGTGTTACAATTTGCACTGAAACATATTTTGATTTAAGTTTTGCAGTTTACCAAATAACAAATGAACTTTTATTAAAAAATATGAATATTAATTTGTACTTTTATTCATAACTAAATAACACTGAACGAAACCGCACAATTTATTTATATTCACTGTAATCCGTGCACTAAACTCACAAAATATTCCTCAAATATTTGCCGATCTATACATCGATTAAGCTCGTTTTGCCCACAAATCTGGCGTGCTCTCTCTTTGAAAGCTGAATGAATACTGATTGAATCGGAAAGCTTTTGACCGCAGTGGACCAGTTAGAAAATAACTTTTGAATTGAGATAGAGCGGTAAGATAGTGTTTAACCCTCACTTATCAATTAACGGGGAATTACTAATTAAATCCGGTTGTAAAACAAAGTATACATTTTGTTAGATTAAAATAGAGTAAATTGTATAATAAGGTACATATGCTTAACAGGGGAGTTGTCATAAGGGTTATAGGGAAATAGTATTTACACTTAAGTGGTATTGATTGTATAAAATAATCTTCTTTATGAATTTTACAAAGGATGAAATTTCCTATAAATATGTATTAGTTGTAGACATAAAGTCTCAGCGAATCAATTCTACAGACAAGAAAAAATGCATGAATATAAATAACTTTTTTTTATAAGTGGCTGAGCTTTTTGCAAAACAGACTATAGATTTTGGGGTATTTAAATATACTCTCTAATAGGTATACTTATTACCTAATGTATTAAATGTCATTGCCACAATAACAAAAACAACTACAGCACTGCGATAAAGTTTTAACATCGCCAAGATCTAGTTAGTAAACCCCTATGCAAAAGCTCTCCGCTTAACATTCGTTGAAAATAGCGTCATTTTACAACGCAGTTGAAAGATCAATTTGCTTGATAATTTTAATGTCCTTTTATGTTCAAGTTATAGCTCATAAGTTATTAAATGGTGTGAAATCAATAGCTAGGTTCAGTTGTAAACTTGCGTTGATATTATAAACCTACATAGGTAGTTGTAAAACATAACAGACCGAGACTGAAACCTATAAAACACTAACCAGGTTCCATGCTAGTTTGGGACGTAGAAAATATGTTACTAGCTGCATTGCTTGTTAGTGACAAGACTAAACTATCTATGTGTGAAAAGAATTTCGATAGGTTATGGCTAACCAACGGTACAATATAAAAATGAAAGCTAAACTGTAATTATGTTATAGAAGTGACAGACGAGATATTATATTTTAGGTGGTCATATGCTGAGGGGCTCGGTGAAGGAAACGTAATCCTCTGGACAGGTCAAAAACCGTGACTTGGTTACGTAGAAGCCAGCTCAATAAGACATATCATGATAGTCAGATAGACGCCACTTTGATAAGGGATGACGTTAGAAGTACCCATAACCACCGAGTCTGTCACCATAAGTAGATGTATAGTGCTAATGAAGCGACAATTGTTTTGTTAGGATTGAACCAGATGGGTATCCGTGATCTTCGCCTATCCTTACAGGAAAACGTGCGTGATATATATGTATGTGTGTTGGTTTATCATCTACCTCGTTAGTTACTTAGCTATTTGGTGAATCGTGGAATATCAGGACACCTTACTCTATGACTACCACGAAAGTTATGATGCGTATTCTTGTGTAAAGGTTCATGTGCTGTCGTTTGTTCACACACAAGGTAGACTATATCACCCACAATAGTCACGATAGTCCGCGCATGCGTCACGAGGTCGCGTCCCGTTATCACCTTGATCCTGATTCTGGTGCTGATGATAGCGATAAGCGTGGGTGGCCGCGCAGCCTGATAGGGGAGCGACTGCGGTACGAGCGGAGCGGGTTTTTGTTATAAAGGTAGTTTATAGTGGCTTGTAAGGCAACATTTGTCTTGGCGAAAGTATTGGCCACTCACAGTAATAACTAACTGGACTAAACCCTTGAAAACTAAAAACTGAGTTACTAACGCTACAAACTTTCATTTCACAAATGAACACTATGGGCGTAAAGCTATTATTTTTGTATTCTTTTGGCAATGAGCTGTGAAACAGAAGTGCAAATTACTTCTCATTTATGAGTATTGTCACAGATAATATAAGTAACGTAATTCATTTAATGTTTACAATTTTAATAAAATTGAAATTAGTGTAGCCGCAGTACATAGCAATACCTAGGTTGGACATTTGATTGATGATGTTTTTAATACAATTGTATGCAATTTCTACAAAATCGCTTATCCACAAACCACACCCCTATAGTGATTGCACCTCATAATCTGTGCCTTCGCATACCAGTTCTGTCAGTGAGACGCGGAACTTCACACGTGTCTTTATAACGAGCACGCGCTGCACTGATAAAGTCAATCTTGCATCAGTATGTAAATTGTAAAAATGCTTTGCGTCATCCCATACTGGTTTGGGACCAAAGAATGTTTGAAATTTATTATATATGTAAGATATATAATGTTTCATAATAATAATAAAGCGTTTATTTAGAGCCACAAAAACATACACAATACAAAAGTTTACGAATAATACATACATATACATTATGCCTGATTCCCTGTAGAGGGGTAGGCAGGGATCACGGATCCCCATTTGTACTGATCCTTACAAACTTAATGATAAACTTACAGGCTAGTGGGTATAGCTTGTGCTTGTTGTCGTCGAACCAAAAAGGTTCTAACTCAGCTGTTTCTTCTACATATATCAAGAGATACTAATATAATTTATCCCTTTGGGTGAAGATAACTAAGTCTTTATTTTAAATATGGATTATAACAATGATTTTGAGTCGCGAGCTGTAAACCGTCTTTTGATATGTACTAAGATATTTACGACTACGTTAATTAAACCTGTCAGGTTAATTGTTGAGACAGGTAATAAATAACGCATGTATACGGTAATCTGCAATACTTTTCACATTAAATAAAGTAGGTTAGAAGTGTATTTCTTATATTATTAACGAAACGATTTTTACGTCTCAGTTCTGAGATCCCTTTAGAATATTTAAGCGTAAACTATCTATGAAAAATAAAATATACCTTATCTTGCAATATTTTTATTATAAATATTTATACGCTTGTCGCCAACATTCCTTTATAATTCTACGTGCAAAAGGGTGTTTGGCATATCATGTGACGATCTATAATCTTCTCATCTTAAGGGCTTATAGTATTAAGAGATTTCTAGAGGAAGAAATGTGTACGATATGAAACTAGTTATGATACATGTTAACTTTGCACATAACTAGTTTATACTAAATACAAAGACGTCCCTAATCCCTTTATAGATGGACATAAAGATCTCCTTGATCACGTATAGGCTAACTATCGGCTTTGGATTGCTGTGGAATAGTGGTGACAGGTTGCCAGCTTATCGCCTAATAATTTCCAGGACAACAGATACCCCTAAGATGCCTCTATGTGATATAAACATATGTTTTATTTAGCTTACATAATATAGTATATACCATAAAAATTTAAGGTTAATTAATATTTATTATTACATTCATATATGTATTGTAGATTATGTATGTAATTCTTAAATATACGTTGACTTGTGCTCTTAAAACAATTCTAAAATGAACTTACCAAGGAGCGAGTTCAATATGTGTGTTAGCATCCTAAATATTATTATATATTTATAATTATTAAGAAATGCATCTAGTTAGTATTCTATTTACGTCCCAAACTGCATGTGGAAGAAAGTAGCAAAGCCACCACGCTTGGCGTTGGCAAAAATAGCCTCAGTTGGAGCATTGTGCTAATAATTCAGCCATTGCCAGTGGCGAGCGGTGGGCTAACAACTCCATTGAACTATTTAAGCATTGTTGTACTAGGTAACCCTCGCTAAGATTTATTTATAGAATAATTAACTGGAAATAAATATATAGGTCGGTAATAAGCACGGGTGTAAGAGTTACTAGTACATACGTTTACGCGAAAATGTTGAAACATGTAGCTGCTACTATGTACGAGAAAACATAGTGTGAAGATATTAATTCTTTTTTTAAGAAGGCTGGTGTACGTAGCGTAAAAAACAAAAGAACATGTATGAGAAGGTTAATGGGTGTAAGTGAAGCAAGAGAAATTTGTCAGGATCGTTGCAGATGGCGATCGATAGTCTCTACCTATCCCGTTAGGAACGTAGAGACGTGAACGTGTGTATGTATTTTTTGAAGTAGACACTTATTAAATTGCCTGTTAAATAGTGATAACCTATCCTAACATGTACACAGCGTACACAGAACACCACATCTTATTCAGAGGCTGCTAATATGGAACTCAAAAGCGTCTTAAAAATATATAAGGGCTATCACCAATCGCCGAAAGGAAGACATGTCAAGTTATATAGAATAACTGGCATTCATTCTGTTCATATCCTGAAAGTATTAAGTATCTTTTCAATATTAAATGGACTAAAGTACTAGATAAATACGAAACCGCTAGTACACCGCAAAACTGTAGCGCAGGTTGCAAATAGCAGCCTATTTATTTAAGGCTGCAAAATGTTGGTTAATAAATTCCTCCATTCCCTTGTTAGGCCGCTACACACTTTGATATACAAATCATTTAAATATAATACTCCTACTATACTACTCCTAAATATTGTTGTTGTGTCAAAGTGTGTACATAATAGTGTTAAGTTAAAATTTATAAAAGCAGTGAATAAGTGTTTTTCTTACTTTCTTTATATTGAGAATTCAAGAATTGTTTCTGTACCCATATGTATGCTGTAAGTTTTCATTCCCTCCCGGTTGACTTGAAGATATGTATGTATTTATATTTCTATCCTTTTCAGGATGGATAGAAACACAGAGATATTCGTATATTATCTCATTAGGACATTTAGCTTTATTATAGTTTTAAGAGATTCGCAATTTATACTTATGATTAATAATTAACGGGACTTATCGCGTAAGTTTATATATAATAAAATTACCTTTATTAACCCGACGTTTCGGCTACGTTGCAGTAGTCTGCCCGTGACCATGGCTACTGCAACGTAGCCAAAACGTCGGGTTAATAAAGTTTATTTTATTATATATAAACTTATGCGATAAGTCCCGTTAATTATTAATCATTTAGCTTTATGTCAATGTATTATTGACAGTACCTTACATGGATTCTAAGGTTATAAATAGTTGTAGATAATACACTCCTAATAAACACCGTATAGCATTAATTCATTGATCTTAGCTCATAACAACATGCTTTTGACGAAATATTTCTTGAAACTTTTTGTTATATCCACACATTCGTTTACTAATAGAAATTAAAGTATATCTAATAAATTTACGCTATTTGTACATGCAGCATCTACCGCCGAGTGTATATCCGCCTTTAAGGCTCTTAAATCAGGCTTAACACTACCGTGAACACTATAGAGTCTGGATAGTGTTTCATTTGTTCTTGTAAAGCCTAACCCAGATATGTCATCTAGGTTTTATAGTTACCTAGAATATTTCTTGCCTTAAACTGTTATGTGGAACTTAGTACACGTTCCTGTTGGTTGCTATTTGGAAAGTGGATAGTATGAAGGTTGGAGAATTTGTTTTTGCATTGTAAAAGGTGACTTGAGGTACTAAGAGTACGAAAGATGGTCATTAAGCGATTATGTAGTTAAAAGTATGTTTCACATATTATTAAGTCCTGACATATAATATTTTCAAAACAACTTAAATGAAAAAATAAGTTCATGACATATTTATCAAACAGTTAATATCTGTCATAATAGGAGCTGATTACATTTTAAACTCCCTAACTAATAGGTCTATCAATTTCTTTACCAGCTGTTCTAATTAAATCCATATTGTACGTGCTAAATAAACTTGTTGTGTTTTGGAAATAGATCGGAAAGTAGATCAAAAAGTAAGTACATACATCTAATTATAAATAAAATGTCGTTTTGAGATCATTAGGATGGACACAATTTTGATGACGTACTCTCTGCTCGTCGCCATGTATGTATGAGCTGCAGGTCCTATGTTTAAGAAGCGAATTAAAATTGGGATATTTATCTTCCTATATGGAAACAGATGTGTGTATGTATGAACATCATACGAAAACACTCACAGTCATATCTCTACTTATCTCATGGTCTCTACAAAAGGTTCAGTATAACCCTTCGTCACTATTGATTGTGGGAAGAAAGTTAGAAATTTTTAGGTCCTAAAGTTGCATCTTACGATATACTAAACCACAGGCATTTAGTACTTAGTTTCTCATGTAGTAGTGTAGAATATAATTAGTTGTTACAAACGTTAATGGATATGAGTGAGGCAAGAGAGATTTGTGCGAATCATTCAAGATGGCGGTTCACAGCCTCTGTCTATCCCGTTAAGGAAGTAGAGGTGTGAATATATGTATGTATGTAACCAGTTCTTTTTTCTGATGGTTTGTATAGCCAATGTCGTATTAGGTACAGTTTGGAGGGCTGAGAGAATAGCAGTGTTGGTCGTTGAATCTGTTTCGTATTTAGCGCAGACGTTGTGCCAGGTGGCTGCGTTTGATCTCCGACTCAGTACTAATTGAAAATAAACATGCGCACACGTACAATTTTGGCCGAAAATAACGGGACGCTTGGCAGGAAAGAATAGCATAATCTTGTTAACATTGACTTATGGACAATGAAAAGTGGGTCCCTAATCCATCCATCTTGATCATCCATGACAGTTTTTCATCAGATAAACAGGTAGATTTTCTAAAGATGTTTTACAAATTGCGAAAAATGTAGAAAATATTTCAAACAAGAATTTTTATTACTTCAAGTTGAATGGAAATTGTTCCTTTAATTTACTGATCTGAATTCTTTATCCTACCAACTGATCCAAACATCTTTAAATAATTAGGAATAATATTATATTAAAATACTGTTTATTAATAATATTTTGGATACTGTAACACCAATTGAAGATCATTTAAGACTTGTATACATACCATGACCTTAAGACAAGTGGTGAAACGCTAAGATAATAAAAACTAAATAATATGGGATTCGTTTACAAATTTCACAAGACTTAGCGAATACACACATCTCACCATCCATTAACTTATCACATCCGTTCTGTTAGCTTTCTATCACTTGTTTAAAGCCCATGTGTCTCGCTCATCCAATATCCTCGCTCGCAAGTGTACCACTTGAAGAGAACCGTGGCGAGGAGTCCGCGGCGTACACTGGCCAGACGCAAATCGATTCCATCTCCGCTAATAGATGCTTTATGGATTTTTGTGGCCACAACAGACGGCATTGTTCCCGATCTTTTCGCAGACATGAGCTGTACTGCTTTTGAATTGGATCAATCGTCTATTTTTGGGCGAACAGTTGAAGCTTGGAGTATTTCGTTTTAGTATGAGATTAAAAAGATTGTGAGAAATCTGTGTATAGGACCTATTTACTATTTAAAATTTTGAGTTATGCACTATCTAGTGTTGAATTCAGGTTTGACAAGAATTCTGTTGCGATTTTTCCCGTGTTACTAATAACATATAGCTAATTACTCTTCCTAATCTGTTATTAAATAAATAACTATTTATCGGAAACTTTTGTTGCATTCTTCCAGTCGACTCTTAAGTACGGGATTCTTAATATTATATCAATAAATATAAATTGTTATAATTTTACGTTAAAAGTTACTCTGAAAGTGTACCAATTTATATTAGTCCCATAAATCTGTAAGATTGTTTCCGTGGGGTAGGCCGAATAATAATATTGTAGCTATTAGCCTGTACTTTTCAAACTTCAGCAATACATATACAAATTCCTACCACACGCATGACCCTTTAAACCTCACAACCATCTATTTAGCATACCCCATACCTTAGCAATTGAATATCCTCTTCCCAGCACGGGATAGTTCAAGCTTATTATTACGACCCATAATATTGTTTGTATACATTAAGCGCTCGTTGCCCAGTATTAGTTTCTGGCAAATTGTGCGTCCATGAGTCTGCTGCAGGCCACGCGAGGTTCCACTTAGGATGCACCAGTGTGAGGAGCGGAGAGATAAATAAAGATAATATAACACCCATATAACATTTAAGTTCTTGATCTCTATGTAAGTGGGGCGATAGATATTGGTCAAAAACGTTCAAGGTGAAGATAAATAGTGTCTGTCTATCCCGTGAGGGAAGTAGAGACGTGAATCGTCAGGGTATGTATTTTCCTAAGTTAAGTTTAAGTGCCTTGTTTATGAAACTGAAGTCAATGAATACTATATAGAATGAAATATTCAAAAAATCCATTTTAGTTATAAACAATTAGAACCCGTTAGATATGTTTCCTGATAGGTTACAATGAAACATGAGCCATCTGACTAAAGACTTTTGTTACAATAGTGTTACAAGCTTTTAACAAACGCGAAGCATATGCATCTATTATTAATAAATCGCTCCGCTCATCCCCGAGCCCGCTGCCCAATGCCTCGTGCCCGATGAGTTATAGTGATTACACTGGCGTAGAGAGCGCTCTTATTAGAGCAAACATGGCTGCGTATTAGCTCAAATTGCACGCACGGTGGGCTACGGCAAGCTGACGACATAATTTACATACCGGACTGGCCAACGGGTATAACCTGTGTACTCAACTTTGGCTGAATGATGTGATCTCTGACTCGGGGTTTATGAAAACTAAACGTGGAAGTTATGGTATGCGAAAGATGTAAAAAATGCAGACGTATAGGCACATAGGCACAAGACATATGAGGTGACTTATACAAAGATTATATTTTTAACTTAGAGATGATATTTTAAGTGTGCCTGAAGCATTCAAAACTAAAACTCATTAAAGTAATATAAAGTAAGCTTTAAGTGTTTGCTACATCTAATACCATTCAATACTTGTTATTAAAATTATGCACGATAGAATACCATGCGCACAAGTAAATTTCAACAACTATAACACTATGACTGTTGTGACATTTGAGGCAAACTTTAACCCGACAAAGATTCGACAATGGACTTGCAAAAAATATATATAAACAGTTTAACAATAGGATTGTTTCTAGGAAATAGCAGAACGGATAGTACTATCTTTCTGAACCGGAAATGGCATACATTCAGCTTAAGGATAATCTGAATTGGCCCAAAAGCGATAAAATTGTATGTAAAAGTAGTACATGACATGTTATGCGGATGAATGATAGCAGATTGACAATAGGAATATATGTGAGTGAAGTGAAAGGGCAGATACGGTGGTAGGGTGACGTTAGAATTACCTATAACCGCCGAGTGTGTATGAGAAGATGTATAAGTGTCAATGAAGTGAAAGTGTTCTGTCTGGATCGGGACAAATGGGGACCCGTGATCTCTGCCTACCCCTTTACAGATGTGTATGTGTGTGAATTGGCTTCCTTAACTAGTAAGAAGTTTGTGCATTCTAAATGTAAAATGTACAATATCATTTATGAAATTATATAGATAACGAATAAAATAAACGCTTTTCAATTGAATTTTTCACATAAAGAAATATTTCTATATTACCTTATACTAAAATCGTGAAGAGAAACGCAGCCAATATCATTAAAGTTTTTAATCATACAATATGGATTTTATCACGGCATGTTTGCGTTAGATTTGAGTCCAGACCATGGTAGTTAAAAGTCATTTACGACATGTATACCTACACTTTCTTTATTCTCTTCGGGATGTACAGAATCGAGGAAATAATCTTCTCCGTCATTTTAAGCATTAATTTTGGAGTTGATGCGTCAATAATCTCTTTCCATAGTTCCAAATATAACTCCTATGAATTATTGGTAACAGTTTACCAAACATTCCATTAAGCTCTAATCCCTTAATCACCTCCTATGACATGTAGGGAAGAATATAAACTAGTAAGCAATCTTTTAAATGTCCCACTTATGATTATAGCGACGCCATTCATATTATTTATTTATATTTAACATTGATCTTCAATAGCTCCCATATTCCTTTCGTTTCTACTTCATGCCGGGTAGATGAGTACCTATAGGCTTTTCACGTTAAGCAAAATGGTGTCGTTATGATCATAAGTTGAACTGGCCAATAAGACGTGAGTAAATGAGAAATAAAGTCAAATTAACCAATTGCAAACAACCGTTGTCACGTCTCATTGGTCAAATCGTAGGGACTTGATAACGTTACTGTTCTTAATTTGGATAATAAGCATTCATTATTATTAAATATATTTTTTTATTTTTTAATATAAATTAATTGTAAGAAAAGGTTGCGATTTGAAAGAAGATGTAGTGACTAAGATTGGAAAGGGCATGCTTCCATGGTTTGGACATATTATTTCAGATTTTAGACAGTAGATTTACAAAAGGAATATACGTGGCTGTAGTGGAAGGGCAGTTACGTAAGGGCCGACCCAATATCACATATGACAGTCAGATAGACGCCATATTAAAAAAGGGTCACGTTAGTAGTACCTATAACCGCTTAGTGTGTATGAAATGGTGTATAAGTGTCAATGAAACGAAACTATTTTGTCTGAATCAGGACCGATAGGAATCCATGATCTAAGCCTACCCCTACAGGGTATCAAATGTATATACATACATACACATCACGCCTGATTCACTGATCACGGATCCCCATTTGTGATCCTGACAGACCACTTCTGCTAGTCAGGTTAATTTTCTTTGATGTATAAAACGTATACTAAACTCACCAGAGCATCCCTTGAAGTCGACCTGGTAGTATTCTGGGAGGCAGTCGTCGCATTTAGGCCCCGTGGCTCCTTCAGCGCAGAGACACACGCCCCCTTCCCCGCAGCGGGGGGACAGAGATCCAATGCCACACTCGCAGGGGGGACAGTCTCTTGTTTCGTCTATTGGGGTGGAAGAAATTGGAGGTATGAGCTGGGTCCTTACTCCAGTAATCCATTATAGGCACAATGTTAATTCAGTATCGATACAGTAATACTTCAGTGGCCGTAATTTGACACTTTTGGCACTCCACTAGTAAGGCCCTAGTGTAATATATATATATATATATATATATATATATACGTAAATGAAATGAAAGGGTAGGGTATAAATAGACTGCCAACTATCTGGGATTCTTCTTTGTATGTAGTAAAAGAGGGACTGAGGAGTTAGGTGGTTAAGAAAAGTCTAATTAATATGTGAGTTCTTTTTAGATAGCTTACGGACTTTTTGTTGCGGTTTAACCTATAAAAGGTTAGACTAAATATTTTAGTAAGTATTCCTAAGTGTTATGCATATAGCTTTTATTAAGTTAATTCTCTCTCCTAATACCCCTAGACCAGTTCGAAAAAGATTAATATAACTTACCGGAAAATCCAACAGCACATTTATCACACAGTAGTCCTGTCCATCCTTCACGGCAATCGCACTGACCAGTATTGAAGTTACAAACAGGAGTAAGAGCTCCAGCACCACAAGAGCACTTTATACATCCTGAAGATGAGGTGGATACGGTCGTTCGTTCGCCAAGCCAGTAGCCTTCCTGATTGAGAGAGAAGAAAGTTACTGATTTGTAATATTTTGCTAAATTAGTCAGCCAGGCGTTGAGGTAAAAAAAAATATGTTCGTTATTTTACATTCTGTGTGAAAATGTATTTTTACAAAAAAGATAAACGCGTTCACGACCATCAACCCTTACTGGTTAGTCAGAGGTTTCGGTTTCCATCACCGCCATCGAGTTAATAATTCTATGGTCACCTTGAATCCACGTGTTGACCAGATAGTCAGTACTCAAAGTGACAGGTGGTAAGCCATGTCGCCATTTACAAGCTCTAACTATTAGGTTTCCTCACGATGTTTCTCCCTTAGTTTTAATATATGGATTTTTACTATAGTTTCAATATTTCTTTACACATTTATTATGACATCAAGGCTCATTATCTGGTAAAAACTGGGTTTATGAATCTATTTCCTAACCCCTTGATGACCGAATATACATTGCACCATTTCCAGAATCCTCCAGAAACTTATCATATAATCATTGTATAGTATCTCAACATTCTTACCTCACATTGATCGCATTTGCTGCCCCCAGCATGAGCGGGGCATTCGAGGCAGGTTCCATCTTGAGGGTCACAGGGGGCGCCCCCGCAGCGGCAGGGCTGGCACAGGCCTCCAATAGTCACTGGAGAACCCCAATAGCCGAAGTCACATCTGGAATAGACAAGGAATAATCATTGTAACGCTATATACATGTTATACACATAAACAATCATGTTGTGAAATGAACTATGAGTATATTGCACGTATTAAGTGAACTAGGAGTACCTATAACCGCCGAGAGTGTATGAGAGTATGTATGAATATCAATGAAGCGAAAGTGGTCTGTCAGGATCGGGACAAATGGGGATCCGTGATCTCTGCCTACCCCTCTACAGGGAATCAGGCGTGATGTGTATGTATGTATGTATGTAAGTGAACTATGGACTAGCAAACTATCACTAATATTTACATATTATAATGTACTTGTACATTAACGTCATTTTATCCCTTTCGGGGTGGACCGAACCTCGGAGATATAATATCTCCTAGGTTACATTTTAGCATAAATATTGGTGTTGCGATGTCATGATGGGACATTGGTCCCTTAGTCGACTCCTACGACATGCCTGAAAGAACAGCATCTATTTAGCATCTTTCTTACGTACCAGACTAGCACGGGACTTATTATTATTAATTTATTATTTTTGTATATGCCATATAATTTAAAGATTAAGTCGTCTTTGATTTTAATGTTAACTGGCAATCCTTTTCATCCGCAAGTGTCAGTCATTATGATCTTCATGGTGATTATAAATTGTGTTACAGTGTTACATACAGTGCCATTTGAGTAAATACTGTTATCGTATAGATATGTACATAGGCACATAATACCTTTACGTGATGCGTCCAATACTACGGTGAGGGAACTTACCTGTTCCCCGAACAGTTAATAGTCAGTGCTTACCACTTGTCACATTGAGTACTGACTATCTGGTCAACACGTGGATTCGAGGTGGCCATAGAATTATTACCTTCGCAATTGTGGAGATGGACACCTGAACCTCTTACTACCCCGCAAAGGATTGTGTGAACGCGTTTGTAAGTATACTTACTGTTCACACTTGTCCCCTGTATACCCGTCAGGGCATTGGGTGCATACATAGTCATCACTGTTCGCGGCTGCAGCGGCGCAGAGTGGACTGAAGTTGTTTGAAGCCACGAACAACGGACATGCGCACGGTTTGCATCCACCCTGCAATAATTATAACACTTTAATATACTATATGTACTGTAGATTATTATCTTAATATTATACATAGTATGATGCCGTTCTTTCCAGCATGTCGTAGGAGGCGACTAAGAGACTAGGGGTCAATGGAACCTATAGTAACCTGTCATCAAACGTATTATTATTTTAATATTATACATAGTATTATATTGATACTGCAAAATTACTATTACTGCTATACTTCATACAAATGAGGTTTTATCTAGTTCTTTTTTTACTAGACAGATACAGCTATATAGATTTAGATAGATGTCACGACATTGAAAACGACATTCATTTAGAACCAAACATAATTAAGTTATAAACAAATTCAAGTTAAGGCTTATGTAAATAAAAGGATACTCCCACAAATATAAAAAACATAATATACGCGTAATTGCCAGAGGACTTAATAAAAATTAAGTTTCACACAATAATAGTTGTAATTTTAAGTTTGTAAATATTTTGTTAGTTTTAATTCCTTGTTTTATTGTATATAACTTAATTTGAATTTCTAGAATTAGATTGATATTTATAATATTATTCTTACATTGCATACTTTTATATTACTACATATGAATTTATATACGAGTGTGTATGAGTGTCAATGAAGCGAAAGTGTTATGTCAAGATCAGGATACATGAGGATCCGTGATGTATGCCTACTTCTCAACATGGAATCTGGCGTAATGTGTACTTATGTATATATGTATTTATTAAAAATACATAATATTTTAGAGAGTATATTTACCTGTACTGGGTTCCCATAGTGGCCTGGCAAACATCTTTCGCAATGAGGACCCGTGGTGTTGTGCTGGCATGCCCCACAAGCACCGCCCACTGAAACGTAGCATTTATTTAACCATACCATAGAATCAAGCATGCGAATACTATGTTGAAGAATAAATACATACTATTTATTCAATAAAAATACCTACCCATACATCTATCAGAAAATGCGTCGAAATGTACGCTCGACGCATTAACATATCATCGGTTGAGTGTGAAAGATCGAGTGTTTCTTTACATTGCAAAAGAAAAAAGTACTTACTTAAGAATGCTTTGGTATATGAAAAACTTACAATTTAGGTATATGAAAAATGCATGTTTTACAGTTTTACGTTTATTTAGTTTCAGTGTATTTTGTAATCTATTTGACAATGGTTTAAATATTCTGTCATTAATATTAAATGTAAGTGCAATCACAAACATGATTCGTGTATATTATATTTAGATGACCGAAAAGAGGCATCTTCAAGGTTCTGTCCATCCAAAAGATAATTCTCTTATTTATTTTAATTAGATTATTTATCTTAATAAGATAAATAATCTTTTATTTATTTTATTATAATTTAAACCTTGAGTAGGTATGCTAAAAATAAATATTTACCTGTTTCACACTCCGCATGTCCATTACAATCACAGGGAACGCATTCGAAGTGCGGATGGTTGATATGAGCTCTGTCTACCCTTACGAAGCTCCAGGAGCACTCTGAGCATTGGGGCCCTGAATACCCCAGGGGGCAAGTGCAGGATTCCTTGGTGTACGGTGACGAAGGGGTCAACTCCACGTTTTCTAGTCTAACCTGAAAGTATGAGAATTAATTACGTAACCATAATATTAGTGAGGGAAAACGTAGGTTAATAACATATACATAAATATATGTCACCCATAGCAACATTATGTAATAGCGTCATTGACGTTAAACAACTTGGCGTTTAGTTAGTACCTGGATGGGTGACCAAACTCTTGATAAAGAGCTTAGACTTTTTGTATGAATATTGCTTACTCCCGAATTCCATATTGTACGCATGTTCAGGTTCATTTAATACATGTGTCACGTCATACTTGCAGTAAGTACTTGCATGTTAGAAACGCTCCTTACGGGAATTCAAAACTTTATATGAGTTTCTTGATATCGCGGGATTTACACGAACATGATTTCCTTACCTCATCCTGGTCCAGATGAAAGTGAGCTCTGATGAGCAGGGCTTCCAGCTCAGCCAGAACATCCAGCAGTTGCGTCCTCGTCGCTTTGTCGCCTCTTACACCATCGCTACGAAGGTGGTGCCAGTGACCTTCTAATAGTTTCGTTGATATCTGAAAGTTCATGCCATATAAACATCACAAACATAAAAGCATTAATAAATCATTAGAACATCAATTACATTCTTATTAACTAGCCGTATAACATAACAAACATCTCTAAAATTATTTAACCTTACCAAGGTTTTGTTGAATCTACTATTGTGTCCATCTTTTCGTGAATATAAAGGTGATAGTGTGTGTAAGAAAAAAGCAGTTTACCTCAAGGAATCCAGCGTTTTCGTGTGTTGATTCTGCGTTCACTAGTTTAGTGCCATCTGAAAGTAGGAAAAATTAATGAGATAGCGTCTACATTAGCGATGACTATTTATCAGGTCTGCTTTATGAATTAGGTGCATTTAAACGCTAGTTAAGATTTTTTGACGATTGAATATTCCTCATAATTTATGCTGTAAGTGACTGAGGAAATAACATATCCCCAACTCATCAAGAATGCATGCTGAGGTGTAAGAATGTTAAAAAAGCGAAAGTAAGAATGTTGAAAGAAAGTAATTATTATATATACTCGTAAATATAAATATCTGTTTTTTTAATTTGGGGCTAAAGTGCGTTTAAGTGCCTGATGGTATGCAATAGTGCAATCTAAGGTAGTATACGAAGACCCAAGTTATAGTTATTAGTCCTTGTTAATTATATGTATGTTTTAATGTTTCAAACCTTGTGCTATAAGGACCATATCAGGCCCAGTAGTGGGGTTTCCTCCAGCGTCACCTCTAACCACTCTCCAGGCCAACAGAGCCTGGATAGAGCCTCCGTATGAGGAAAGCCTTGAACCCCTCACTGCGGTGGTCTTCCAATAAAAAGATCGCCAATCTTCTACCTGAAAAGAGGAAGATATTTGGGAATGTATATAGAATACTACTAGCAACTTTACATCATGTCATAAATAAAGTCTGTCATTGAACGCAATTAAATGACTAGTGATAGAATAATCAAATTTATTTAATGCAGTAAATGTGGTATAAGAATATGGGAAAAGATAAAAAGAGTGGGCTAGCACATTTAAACCAACGGGGTATTACGGTACAGTAATTATTTAATAGTTAACAATTTACATAGAAAACAAGACTAATATAATCTATGTGAATGCCACCATAACGCCTATATTAATGCTAAGAGTGACCGAACAACTTTTATTTTACTCTAAACTTCCGGTTTCGGAATAAATCAACATTTGTGTTATCATGTGAGTACCCTGAAAATTCCTCACTGCTAAAAGAAAATGTATGTCTGACAGTATGCTCGTATGGAATATGTGATTATACCAACCTCGTAGTTAACGAAATAAGGTTTTCCATCCTCCGTAGCGTAAGGCTCCAAGGATCGTTCGCCAAACAACTCGGCCACTCTCCAAGCGTCTACTTCAGTAGAGATAATTAGCTGCAATGGTAAAAAATAAATACGTAATCCTATATCAAACCTATAACACCCAAGTTGGCTGAGCAGAGGCTAGATCATCATGTTGAAGGATCTCTATAACATTCTCATTCACGCTTTTCTTTTCTTTACGCAACATAAAAAGGACTCAAATAAAATGCTTTATATCATTTTTAATATAAATAATAATCTATTACAAATTTTTCTAGCAAACTATCAGCAATGTTTCATCAAATTCATTATACAAAAAAGATAAACGGATTAACAACCATTAAGTCATTAGTCAATGGTTCAGGTTTCGATCTCCGCAATTGCGAAGGTAGTAATTCTATGGACACCTCGAACCCACGTGTTGACCAGATAGTCAGTACTCGATGTGACAGGTGGTAAGCCATGTCGCCATTTACAAGCACTAGTTGTTACCTGTTCAACGAACAGGCAGGTTTCCTCACGATGTTTTCTTTCACCATATATTTCGATGAATTTCGTAAAAGTGTAAATTCATTATACCAAATTCCAATATGACTGCCAAGAGTAACCACGAAGACTTTTGTCTCCAATGTTCTGTCCACCCCAAAAAAGATTAAAGTACTGTAATGTAAACTCACGATACGGTTCACTACCTATCACGTTGGGTGCTGTCTATCTAGTGATACGCGGGCTTCGAATGACCCATACCTAACATGCCTTCGAAATTTCGGAGATGTGCATTCTAGCCTCTGACTACCCCGCCATAATAAAAAAGGGAGTGTGTATACACAAGTCGTGAAACGTATGTATGTATGTAAACTCACACTCTGTCCAGTGCTAGGGTCTGGAGAGCACACAGCCGCGAGGTGTGAGCAGTAGCACGGGTGACACTCCTCCATTAAGCCCTCGATGAGGCCAAAGTGGCCAGGGGCGCAGGCGTTGCACCGCTCTCCTATCACGTTCGCCTGGAAAATGGGGTTGAAGGTTTATTTAATAATAATAATAGAATAATAATAATATTCGGACATTATATTACACATTTATTACATTACACCAACTGAACTTCTATGGCCACTTTTATCCCACGTGCTGACCAGTTAGTAGGTATTCAATATTACAGTTCTGAGTAAAAAGTTCGTTATGTTAGGATGTTTCCCTAATTTTAGTATTTGTATCTCGTATAATATTAATAAATAATAATTTAGGACACTGTTACACTAAATGAACTAGCCTTTTAGTAAGTACATTTAAGACTTGTGTTAAGGGTACTAGTCAACGTATATTTAGGAAATATATACATATTATATATATATATATATAAATACATATTTAGCATATATAAATAACGACCAGACTGGAAAGTAGTAAAAGCGGCATTAACTCTGCCTCCACCGGGAATCCAATCCGGGACCACACGATTAGCATTCAGTACGCTAACCGATCGCGCCACGGTAGTCGTCAAATGTTTTTCAGCAAAAGGTCATTACTGTATATACTAAATGTACTATAATATATACTAAAGGAAATTCGCTTTATAAAAAAATCATTGCGAACCTGGGATATTAATAAAATGGTAACTATATGTAATTCTTTTCGTTGTCGAAGGTGACTTAGGCAAGGCTTATGCCTAACCTACCAAAAAATACTGTTTTGCATACGAAAATAATACAGTCCCAATCCAAACCTAACATTGTTATATTTTGGTGTGCGTTTAGCTATATTTAGGTGTACATTTCATCCTTTTTGATGAGCTTGCAATTATTTTCCCTTAGCAAATGGAGGTTAAACACATTACTGGGCTTAAACTAATAAGTTAAAATGTAATTACCAATATTTTTTTACCAACTCCATAATCCTAATTTAATTATAAAAATAACTTAGAACATATGTCACCATTGTTCAATCCATCCTAAAAGGCACATCAACGTGAGCATATACCCCTCACCTTACACACACACTCTTCATCACAAACCCCCTCAGGGTCCACAATACCCCTGGGGTCACACTTGCAGGAGTGCGTCACGACTGGAGTATCACAGTGGGGAAACAGAGTGTCCAAGTCTATACAGGAGTCGCAATGCAGGCCGGTTACTTCAGGGTTACAGTTGCAGACGGTAGTTCCAGATGTGGCGTCGTATGTACAAGTTCCTGGAAATTAATGTAATGTAATGTTATGATCGAAAAGCTATTTCATTAAGTTGTGACAAAAAGCTCATTGTTTAGCTTATTCAATGACATAAAACATCTCCTTGGTTATTTATTAGGATGACATTATTTGGGACATTGGTAAAAGGTTGTTAGGCTCTCATACAAAATAATCCGTTTACCTCTCGTCCCTTAGTCGCCTCCTAAGACATGTCGGGAAGAACGGCAGCTAGCTAATATTTTAATACGTCTCAGACTAGAATTAGTTTAATTAAGCTAATTAGATTAATTTTAAAGAATTAGTTTATGTTAATGACATATTTTTGATAAAGGATGCTTTTTTACTTTCAATAAGTTCATTTTATATCGTTATGTTAAATAAAAAGATTACTATTCATTTCATTTCTCTAGCACAGGACAAATAATGAGCTACTTTGTAAGTTATTGAAACCTGGTTCTAGTATGAAGTCCAGCTTGAGGCTATAAACAACTTTTAATCATCATCGAATCATTACCATCAGATCCTTGAGGATCACAATCGCATGGATAGCATGGTTCTCCTGGTGCTATGCTGTAGAATCCTGGCAAGCAGCCATCGCAGAGGTGACCAGCTCGATTCTCCTTAAACGATAATAAATAGAAATATAGACTTGCATCCTATGAAACCTAACTAACCTTTCAAAGTAGTTCAGAAAGAAAGATGTATAAATTAAATACGTAAGTATTGGGAATACATATTATTTGAACGTATTATACTTCTCCCAAAATTACATTAAATATATGCTGCTGTGTAGCAGGTTCTAGTAGTTTCTGGTCTAGACTTATCGTATATAGTTTAGTTTAGTAGTTTTGCCCAAAATTTCATGCAACATTTCCAAACTTCTTTAGTCTATACATTAAGTAGAATAAATACATACGTTTCTATATGTTACGATGTTCTTTAAAATCTTTTGCTCCTTACACCCCTTCTCCATCATCATGAATATGTTTATATATATATATATATATATATATATATATATATATATATATATATATATATATATATATAAATATACACTTACCGTGCAATTAACACACACAGTGCCAGTCTCTTCGAAGATACACTCCCCTTTGCCCAAACAGGGACAATCCACTTTGGGCAGACTATTCTCCACTTCTTTAATGAAGGTTTCTTCACACCCTGATGATGACCAGGGGGCTCCAGAACAGCAGTGGTCGCAATGGTCCCCGCAGGTGTCGTAAAGGCATTCGCATTTCGCACCCTTGAAATAATATGGACGTTTGTTAAGAATAATCAGTAAATGCATGACAAAAATTATGAAATATTTAGCTAAATGCATTAGATAAATACTAAAAAGTTCTTTAAAAATGAGTACGTACTCGTGCCTATTATAAAGTTCGATTAACCATTTATGGATTTATCATGTATAAATCGCGAATCTCTTAAAACTATAAGTTCGATTTGGGTTGTGACATACATTCTTTTATTTTTTAATATTTAATAAGAAGTTCAGGATAACTTATTCACTATAGTCTCATACCAATAAATAAATATTGACGTTGCGTTCCACTATCCAAATTCTTGGCCATTAGATTTCTTGATTGGCTACTGTGCCTTTAAATTCACGTAATATGAAGACATGACTTATACGTGTAAGTAACCTAACCTGACTGAAATTAACATGGAATTTCATGATTCCATCCAACCCGATAGAAATTGAAGAATATGTATACGTAGTATATGTAGTACGTTAACCGAAATTTATTTTTCTTACCTCAAAAGTGACAGAGCAGGTTTCAGCCCTCGAGTTACAGAGACATCTAGCGGCCACTGTCAGTGCTCTGACAGTGTAGTACTGCCTTTCTGGGGCTGATGGATGAGCTGCCTTGAAGGAGATCCTGATGCGCCTGGCTGTTGTACCCTCGCCTAAGGCTATGTGCATCTGGAATGATGATGAAGAATTTTATTTATTTATGCATAACGTGATTATCTATTGTTAAACTTTTAAAACTAGAATATGATGATTAAAAAGACAACAACAAACAGTTCCATTAACCGTTGCGTGGTAGTCAGAGGTTCAGGTTTCCATCTCCGTAATTGCGGAGGTAGTCATTCTATAGCCACCTCAAATCCACCTGTTGACTAGATAGTCAGTATTAAATGTAACAGGTGGTAAGCCGTGTCGCCATTTACAAGAACTGACTATTAACGGTTCGAAGAACAAGTAGGTTTCCTTACGACGTTTTCCCTCACCGTAATATTCAATGCATTTCGTGAAAGTATTTTAATTACGAAAATGTACATAGAAATTCAATGTAATAATTACTTTTATATATTTTTATCAAATGTTTTCTTGTCCACCTTCGCATCGAAAAGTATAGTTATCTATTATAGTATACTTTTAAATCAAGCACTGGAATCGATAAGCGAAGCTTCGATGAGCTGAGATGTATCGACTATTACCACCAAGTATGTATAGTATATAGAGGTATGTGATATGTATTGTTTATAATTAAATAAGCCTAACTTATATACATATCAAAATATCATCATCATCATCAGCCTGTATCAATCCACTGTTGGACATAGGCCTCCCCCAAATGACGCCACTTCTCCCTGTCAGTGGCCGTTCGCATCCATTCGATGCCGGCCAACCTGCGCAGGTCGTCTTCCCACCTTGCCGGGGGGCGCCCCACACTACGTTTATCAAAATATAATAGCTAATAATTAAGTATTCAACTTACCTCTCCATTTTCCAACGGTCTTGGACTTGAAAACTGGGTAGAACAGGTATACTTATCCGCTCTACCCATCCTTTTCCCTCCCTTGGCTCTTTTCACTCTTCGTCTCTTTCTCTCAGGCCTCAAATCCCAGATTCGTTTGCAGCTCTCCTTGTCCCCAAAAGCCTTGATCAGCGCCCAGTCGTCTCCAGAATCTGACTGTGATGCCTCCAAGGACCATGCTAAGGGTCTTGGGGAAGGTCCCGACTTTATGATGATGTGGAGGATCTCCATTATCTGAGAATATGTAGAGAATTTATGATGTATATTATATACTACAGAATACGTCAGACATACATATATCCTTTTACTCCTGTAGCAATTTTATTTAAGCATATTACTATAGAAAAATTTGCTAAGAATGAAAATTAAGGTTCTATTTATTTGGATTTTTTACCATTACTTCATAGCTGTTTAATAATGACGTATACTATTTTGTTTTGCGATAGCTTGGAACGTTAATTGAGAGTTAAATAGCACATTATTGCACTATGTCCCATGACATCTATTAGGCGATGCAGCGATACAGCCAATTAGCTTGTCACCAACTTAATTCAATGCTTGTTTCAATGCCAACATAACCACTTTATTTATGCTAATATGACCGAGGAAATATTGTGTCTCAAAAATTCAGTATGCTCTGAAAGGAAGTACACCATATAAGTGCAACCAAAGCAGCTGAGATTCGCGGTCACTCAAATAGTCTTTGACTACCCACACATTTAAAGAAAAGTTTATGATTCTTCCCAAATGAGTACGACAGAACCACCAAGAAGTATGCACAAATAATTAACATAGAGTCAAAAATTCTAACTAACGAGAAAACCAAATACGAGAGTAGACATAGTGATTCCCATACACTTCACGACTGTATTATAATTATTTTAAAATGGGAGACAACATTAAAGAGGTTGTACGGTTGTCATAACCGTATATACTCATAAAGATTGTAATTAATCAAACAAAAATTTCTTCTTTCCTTTCTAAAACAATATTCGGAATTGAGTTCCTAAGCGTAATATATTAATACATAAGTATATGACAAAAGTATAACTATTATGCCTCGAAATACTTAAGGAAGAACGACACGAAACGTATCAACAAAATGCATCTGATGTGATTTGAAAAAAACCATTCTATAGGAACTTCAATACTTACAACAAGTTGTATTATTTTTCCAAAAGGAAAATAAGTACCTACGGATTCATCCATATATGTATCTGTAAATGAAAAGATATAAACGCCTCAACAAGAAACATATGTAAATGGGAACAGAAGTACAACATATCAAGATGACAATTGCGCTGGAATAAAGCGAGCCAATGGGCTATTTGAATAATCGATTCAGGACCCAATCAGACACATGCAAACACTTGCTAAGGGCCAATGCAGACCAAGACAAAGGATACTGACTCATGCTAGTATGGAACGTAAATTTAATGCTAACAATCTGGATACTACTACTTATGATACTACTTTTGGCACATTCGTAGTTCAATATCACTTTCGTAATAATGTGAAGTTCGAAGTGATTTAGCAAAAGTGTCAAATTTCGCCTTAAAAATGGTGATATTTATCACTTTTGTTATTCTACGAATAAATTCACACTGTTACTGACTAAATAACTGAAATTTTCGAAAAATCCTTCGTAAACTTGGGCCCCTGTACTTTTTCCTGGTATATCATATAAGATATATAGGATACGAATAAGGAGTAAATGGTGTTTACTAATTAAAGGGCTACACAACGCTGATAGTTATATTTATAGTAACCTAAGAGATCCAAGTCTCCATTTCTGACATTGTGTCGTAACTAGTGCATTATTACTTCGAATCTTGTTTCATAAGTTAATCAGTTCTCCACGTGATAAAAGATAAGTCGAGTAACCGTATAGGATAAGCCATGTGATAAAACATTCACGCCTTGCAGTTGGGTAGCCGAAAAGATATCTATCCAAGAAGTACACAGACATCTTAAGTTAGTACTGTTCAGGTAGGTAAGTGAATATCGATCTAAAAACAAAAAAACAATCGCGTTCATACGCAGGTTTCTATCTCCGCAATTGCGGAGGTAGTAATTCTATGGCCAGCTGAACTCCCGTGTTGACCAGATAATCAGTACTCAATGTGGTAAGCCGTGTCGCCATTTACAAGCACAAACTATTACCTGGTATCCTCACGATGTTTTCCCTCACCCTATTCGGTGCATTTTTCAAATGTATTTTTAAATAAACGTAGTGTGTAAGCAAGTATCGATCCACCATGTCAAAAGCCCTCGTGAAGTCAGTAAACAGCTTAAGCGTGCCCTCAGATGTGATCGGTGCCATGTAAGGCTCGGCTAATGAGGCTTCGAAGGATAAGCATCCGAACCATTCACGTGAGGCTTGTTCCGAATTGATCGGTGTTACAGCCTAACGGGTGCTTTTTAGTCTTTTTCTAGTGTTTCTAGGTATGTAAGGATGAAGAGTGGTAGTATATTTATAGGGTGGTGGGAGATTTAAGTCAGCTTGTATTTTAGTAACTTGGTATTGTTAGATAGTGTAAGATTAAACTTATTTATATGGAATTCTATAGTAGAACCATTCTATAAACAGAAAGAACTGTCATGTTTATGTTACGTTAAAGACACCTGATTTCAAATAAAGAAATAGTATACATTTTTTTATATTCGATGCAAAAATCTTACTTTATATCTTATCAAAAAATATAAAAATAACAAAAAAATTATACAAAGTACTTGAGAAAATATTGAATGAAGACAACATATCAAAATGACGTTCGATATCCTTAAAATCTGAAACCTGATAGATAAGGCATTTGGATCGATATCATAGATTTTACTTTGACACTACGGCGATGTTATCTACAAAAGTGTTATTTACGTCCTGTATCGTATTATCAGTCAAATATTTCGCCTATTGTTTATTTCCAAATATTGGGTTTTACATTGTTATTGTCGTTAAAACATTCTAGAACTTTCTATATAGAAACTATATTTAGCTTTGAAAGTAGGTATACTCGTGTATATTATAGAGTTATGAATTGAACTTCAATAATCCAAAATTTTACTGAATCTACAAAAAATTAGGGCCCCTTCAATTTCTCTTTTTTTTATCACATAGGTAGTGGAAACCTGAAACTAATATACTTATTAATATTTATGACTCATCCCTACAGTGAAGATAAACAAAATCTTTGAAAAAAAATTGGTATGATGTGTTTGATTTACGGAAGTTGACACAAAAAGACGCATAGTCGCCTCTTATCATCATTGTTATCTTTTATCGCAACGCAACTCTGTTTGCGAAACTATTCAGTACTAAATTGTCCTTTGCATAACCAGGTCATATTAGGTTTTAGGAGAAAACATGGGTATATACCTTACTGTTAATCACAAACAACTTACTCATCAGGAAATGTGTGTCGAACCAAGTGTCAAGTGAAATTATAGCTAAAATTTCTAGTTTAATGAAGTTAGTACTACAAGTATTTAGAAAATATGGACTAAATTAGACCTAAACAGTGAGAACAAAGACTTGTGAGATAAGTTTTTACTATATATTAATCTTGCCTTACAAAGAAACGATTTGGTGTTATTCGTGAAAGTTGTGATTACAAAACAATCACACTAGCCGATGAAAGACAAGATAGTGTTGATAAATGAACGTAAACAGGTGTTTCTTTTAGTAAATGAAACTCTATGTGAATTAAATATAGTTCAAAATGTCAGTGAAGAAAATACCACCCTTGGAAACGAGAGGCGTGAAGCAGATCGTCAATGTCCATGATTTGCCAGTGTCCAAGGGCAAGAAGAAAGTGTCCATGGAATTGGAAATGACCGTTCCGTCACAAAGAATAGTACCATATACGTATTCAAACAAAACCAGTGCCACTAGTATAGGGAATATTAGTACAATATCTGAACCGCCGACGAGGTAATTTATTTGCACTTATTTTAAATATAATGGTTATAGTTTGATAAAACTTGTACTGATCTAGGTGTCTACTGATCTAAAAATCTGTCAATTTCATCGTTTCAAGCAATATGTACATATATTCTATGAAATACAAATTCTTTGTTTACCAAAACAAAGATTTTACAACACAGTGGCACTCACACTAAGCAAGGCCTGTACCGAGAAAGCCGCTCCAACGCAGTTAAAATAGTTCCTTTGTTATTATACTAAAGATACCGTAATCTTTAAATAATGAAGAAATTAAATACGTTACTTTAATTCTCTATTTTCAGTCATTTCCAAAAATTCATCGAAAATTCCTATCTACCTATCATCGCAAATCAAGCCACCTAAGATACCAAATAGTCGCCAAAAAAATCATATGACTCGTTAATCTTTGATTACGTCTAACAACTCAACAACAAAGGCAACAGCTGATTAAATTTTATAATAGTATTGTTGTGAAACGTATGTCGGGACAGCGATAAACATAATATTTATCAATAATCAGTATGATTAATTAATTTGGCAACCTCAAATAATTATAAATAATTATTACAAGGTAATATTTATTACAACATAATATCAAAGTCATGGCCATTGAAATGGAAAGTTGGTAATGAAAAGGGGACCAAAGATTCATAAAAATCTCTATATAGATAACGCTCTCACGATAACTATCACCATCACCATGTTTGGATAACAAATCTTTCAGAATAATTTGGGCAAAGTAAAGAAATTACAAGAACCAAATTAATTTTTTTTAGCAATATTAACGCTTGTGACTAGTATTTGAAATATTAATCTATAACCTTTATTCATCTCTAATCTTTGATCAGTTTCTATTTCATGCACACTCTGTACAAACTATTTAATCCGAAACTCACGAACCGATCTTTTAGGGATCAAGGTGTGAAGTATTGTTTTCCTCCATTCGTGTGCCAATGCAGTCTCAATGATGATAATATTGCCTATCTCTATCCTGTATTAACATAAACCCTCTACATACACTTGTATGATAAGTTTATTTATTTATTTTGCTCTTGTGACGCGTCTGTCACTAAAACTAAACAATTAGTGCTCGTATAAGACTTGTTTAGAAACTAAACGGTCGCCTTAAACCTATAACATCCATTTTTTTATGAATAACGAGGAATTTTTTAAGTATCATTAGCGCTAGGCAATATTTATTTATTTTTTAATACATAATGTCAATTAAACCATTACGGAAACTAGGTATGCAATGTGCTGGTTATCTTTAATAATCTTAGTTTTTCTCATTCTTTCCCTTAATTTTATTTGTAATTAATTGTATTGTTAACACGGTGACTATAATGTTAAGGTAAATAAACAAAGTCACTCATCTTTTCAAACATTTAAGATCTCATCGTTCTATTGTATTAATTAAGTGCATTATCACTGTATTTGTATGTTTAGTGATAATACTATAACAATAAGTACGTGCTTGAAACAAACATTCCTTTTACAATTCATAAACATTGTTATTAATAGTACTCAAGATATTTTCATCTTGAACTAGTCACTTGGTTAACAGGGATTTACGATATTGTAATTCTTCATTGCCATTTCTTAAACAAATAAAAATAAAGAACATTAAGCTATAATAATAGGCGGTTTTATGGCTTAGAGCCATTTCTTCCAAACAATCATTACAAATGTACCATTAGAATGAACAGGGATAATGATAGCTTTAATTTTGGTGAATGTTATTGACAGTTTGCTACCTTATGCCATAAGAAATTCAATTTACCCCTAGTCCTTAGTCGTCTCACGATCTCCGCAATTGCGGATTACGTGTGTTTTGACTAAATCAAATACCCTATTCACCAGATAAGAGTGAACACGACGAGTGGTGTTTCATGTCACAGATAATATAGGTACATGTTACCATGTAAAGGCACTGATTATATAATATACTTTAAAGCAGGGATTCCCAAAGGGGTCGATATCCGTTTCCTAGAGGTCGACATAAATAAAAATGTATTTTGGGGTCAAACGTGGTCTACAAATTGACCCCTATTTAATTTACACAAGTTCTTTTGTAAAATGTTCAAGATAAGTAGGTACTGTAATGTTTATTTCGTGTTACGAGTACTAAGAATAATTAATATTTTTGTAGGAAATATTTTAAGTAAGCGGACCATTACGAACATTGGAATTAATTTTAATAGTTGGTAGCTAGGTTTGGCCATGGGGGTGTGAGGTAACAGTTCATTTTGGAAAAGGGACTTGTCCAAAATAGTTTGGGGATACTTGCTTTAAAGGCTAATCATCATACCAATCCTAAGTCCATAAATATTTTAATGGCACGTAATCATCACGTATATTCATTGAATTTTGGTTATCACGCAAGAACAGTTGTATAAATCTAAATAATGTGTCACTTGTATAATACTCATACATCAATCAACAATCAACATTAGCTGAGACAAATCCTATTCACACTTGCGCGGGGTTGCCATATGCGCTTTGTTCCATAAATGTAAATTATTATATATTAATTCTTTTCTCTATTTGTGTCAATTTGTGTTACTGCGTCTAGTGTGAATAAAAGGAATTTTATTTATTTTACATGCATTTTGTTTCCAGTGTGGTGAAAGAGCAGTACTGGGCTTGCTCCCGTTGGCCTCGGGCCCAGAGACTATTGGCCATCACCGTAGGAGTACTCCTGGGGGCAGTGATAGGGCTGGCCATCACCATGTCCTTGAAACTAGGCAATGGGAACCACCTCATCGAAAACCTTTTCCGAAGAAGCCCACCCGACTGATAAATGGTTAGGTTAGAAGTCGAAGTATTATAGGCAAAATAAATGTATGTATTATGTTTTAAGTTCACGTATTAATTATTTTACTTCAAAAAGTTTCAATATTCCAAGATATGTGTCATATACAATACTCGATTTTTTTAGTCCATTTCGGGGTAGTTAAAAATTATAATCTGTTGTACTGCAAGCCTTGTCTTTTAATATGGCGTATCATACGAAAGACAGTTTTCAGTTCCTGTATCCGTAATAGTGATAGTAATTTTTGTAGTGGTTTAATCAATAGATATTTTAATAGTACTTTAATAATACAGTACTTTAATCAAAGAAAGATATGGTTGAAGAATAATAAAATTAAAAGCTTAGAAATTGTGGTTACTGGGGATCCCCGATCTTTGTATATGTGGTGTGATTCGTATGTATATTGTAGTTATGTATTTGACATTTACGTAGGTTAAACCAAACATACTGCCAGACAGTAAATTAATATACCATTATAATAATAGTCTATAAGCAATATAATTAACATGTGTTAAAAGTCACGTTTAATAAGTTTAAGTTATATTGTATAAGATCTCTTTAAGTAAAGGTAAAAAATATATGGTTACGAAGATATTCTCTGAATAAATATTTTAATCACTTTATTGTTTGCTAATTATATATTATTCTCATTCTGATTACCACATTCATTTTACACTTCCCGGCTATTAACCCGCTTGGGATAGTCAGACTATATATTGACTCTTTCACCATACAACACCCAAAGTGACTAGTAGTATTTAAGACACCGTATAAAAGCTGTGACTATTACCTCTGCTATAGAATCGCGGCTTCCTCACGATGTTTTATCTGAACGTAGAAGTGATGTACTCGTATTTATTAAGAACTCGAACTTTGTGAGTTCTGTTTGTAAATATTAGTATTTAGCACATTTTAAACTAAGCATCTAATAATACCACAAACATTGCATAATAATTACGTAATAACTATTTTCATATCTTTTAATTGACTTCCTTTAGTGATTAATCACTTATCAGATAACACTATCGACGTCCTCTGCCAGTTTGGGACTAGAAGATAATGTGATTAGCCTCTTACCTTATAGAATAGTCAATGCTGTTGAAATGCGGTCATTGAGAAGCATTTTAACAGTGACAATGAATCATACTATTAATAAATTGTGTACTTGTCGAAGTATAATCAATACGTTATCTTATTATGATAGTGTATGTGAATATTTATGACTGATATCAATATTTCATTGATGATTAATTTAATAAATCTTGTATTTATCGCCAAGAGTCCCTTTTTTCTATTAGTATGCGAATTTTGATACATTTTATATAAGTTCTGGAACATTATATGCAACTTTAACATATAAAGCTTTGCCAGTAAACAGTATATAGAATAAAGCCGAAAGGAAGGTCTAGGAAGGTAGAGTTGGACAGGCTAGGCCACCTGGAAAATATACAGAATCACATTGTTATCACCGACATTTTATGCTCAAAGCGGTTGTACGCAGCGTGAAGAACAAAAGAGGATATAGGAGAAGGTTAATAGCTATGAGCGAAGCAAGAAAGACCTAAGTCAGTTCAATATCAGATCAGTTATAATGTGAAGTTGGTGTTGTATTAGCAAAGGGGACAAATTTCACCATTTTTAAAGCGACATTTGACACTTTAACTGATATGATATTATGCAAAAAAAAGTAGACCTTGGCCCCAGGTAGCGATCGACAGTCTCTGCATATCCCGTTAGTGACTTAGAGGCGCGAATGTATGGTTTGTAATATCGTTTTGTGCTCTTGTCCATTAATCCCTTTCGGGTGGACAGAACATCAGTGACAATTTTTCTCTCAGTCAGTTAGCGTAGGAATCGAAATTTGTATTTATCTGGAATAATTTTGACGGGTTGATATCTCATCCATAACTAAGGAATTAGTTAGGCGATGGATTAACAAACTCTCACCAATATTCCTTACTGCCATCTAGCAACACAACCCCAGTACTACCGATATGGGTAACAAAGGAGGTGTCATGTCCCTTTGACACTAGCCACCTCGAAAGAGATTCAATCAGTGATATGAGTGTGTATATAAGCCGTACCGGACTAGTAAATCTATAAACGGATATTTTCCAGTGGATTCCTTATCAGTATTGGCTAGATATCGTATCTTTTCTAGCGACAGGTGCTTGACTTGTGATAAAGAAACCCGAGAGGGCAGCAGCAGTGATAATAGATAAGGTGGCGAACATTGTACTTGACGATTATAAAAACATTTTATGTCCTATAACATAAAAATAAGACTTAATGTTTACCCTTTATGTCATTAATTTCAAAACATTGTGATTTGACGGTACCAGTACTTCAAGCCAAACGCAATATATTATTACGTATACGTATAAGGGTAAAACACATACCCAGAAAGTTGATATTACTTTAATAATTGGTCGGAAGGCTTAGCTAGGAGAAAATCCAAATATAAACGAGTCTGTTTTAAAAAATCAACTAATAAGTGCTTCCACCAAATAGGTTCAAATCTCAACCCCTTATCTCTTACAAGTCTATGAAAAACCAGCTGGCAGCATTCACTCAAATCCCAAACTAACAAAGCCCAAGAATTCCAACAACAGTAAAGTTCCCAAAAGTGCTTTATTATTCCGCGGTATCAATAAATCTGCCGAATTCCTGGTTCCGAACCTAATTGGTCCGAATTCGGTACCCGTTTGGCACTCTCGCCACTAATGTCCCATCATTAAAATACCACACGGCTGGTATGGCTAAAGTCATATATGTACAAACTCAAGTTGCTTTGTTCCGTTTTGATATTGAAGAACAAAAACTGGGTTACGAGTGGTAAAAAAATATTTATACTAAAACGTTTGTTATATATGGTAACAATAAAAAATACTCAGTTGATAGTGGTTTCTCGACCTCTGTCTAATCCGAAAGGGTTTACGATCGTGATTCATAATTTTATGCTCCATGTTGGTCTGTCACTTAAATTTAAGTAACCTACTGGCTTCTTCCTGGTACAAAATGAAACTAAGGAACTGTTTGCATGCTAAGGTATTTTTAAATGATAATCCGGTTGAATAATATTATCAATATAAATATTTTTTTGCATATATAAGGTAAAGAAAGATCATGTATTTAAAAGAAAAATTTAAATGTTAGAAAGGATTTTCGGAACCTTCTACCCTTTGCAACCTTGCGGGTGCTATAGATGAACTGTTTATGTTATAATACGCCTACAATAAGTGTCTAAAGCTTAAATTGTAAAAAAAAACTTCTAAGTAATAAGGTTAAATACATTTAATTTTCGGTCTCTAGCTTAAATTGTAAAAAATAATTTACTTCCTATTAGGTTATTAATTTTTTGTTAAGGTTAGTAATATTTAGTTTATTAATTTATATAATTTTTTTGTAGATTTTATTGCTTATATATTCTTATATACATATTCTGTCTATCTACATCTTCAAAAACCACAGCCTAAAGCCTATGTATGTTCCTAAATTACAGAAACACACAGATAACAACACACATACACATAAATACCTCCAAAAGATATGCAGAGTGGATTTATAGTTCCTCGCAAGCTATAACTTAACTGTAACTTAAATTGGATGCTGTGATAACATCTGGAGCCTAATTTGTTTGGCGTCAGTAACTTGATAACTTTTTGCTTGATAATAATATTTAGGTCGCATGTACGGGGTAGGTAGAGTTTTGGAGGTATCCTATATTGCCAGTAAAGTGTAGATGTGTGGCTACATCTTTAAATTGAACCCGATTTTCGCATAGCACTCAACGTGACTGGTGATATACGAGTATACTTATAATCGTGTATTAAATATGTAGGTTGCCTCGGTAACGTAGAGTGATTAATAAAAAATAAGCCATAACAAGGATTCTACTTGAATTACTAGTTACTGGTATCCATCATTGTTATTAGAACATTTTTTAGGTATTTCAAAGCTTGAAGTTAACGTCATCTAGCTATACGTATATCCCGCATTCTTTAGACTTTTATCGCCAAAAGTAACAATGAAGAAGACATAGACAAAGGTTTCTACCTACCTCACTCAAAAAGCAAGCGTGTACCTCTCCAGTAGTAGCACCATTAGTCACCTCTACCCACGCTAAACGATCCAACAGTTGCCCATTCAAAGGAATTGTCACTAATTGGGAACCAAACAAGTGATTAATTGTTCAAAAAAAATGGAGCATAAGGCAGCGAACATAGTGAAGGTACATACATCTAAAAGTATACGAATAATTTCCTTTACTTTATAAATCCTTTTTATTTTCCTACTAGGTAGAGTCTATTTAAAATAGGTATTAAGATCATTTCTTAATTTCTTAACAGATCCCTTTTCTAAACAGTGTTTTAAACCATCTAGTTATATTCTAATAAAATCGCTTCATCACCCGCTCATTCTTATAAAACAACACACCCTTTCCACCTTGGTGGTTCAATTTCTCTGTATCGGTTGTGACAGATAGTCCTCAGCCAATCAGGGGTGACCTTTAGCTTTCACTTTTATTTACGAGAATCGCTGAGCGATGGAGTGGACACCATCATTCATTATGTTTTGCATAATTGTCCAACTTTCTTCCCAGTCGAAAACATTGTTTTAACGTAACGGGTTCGTATGACATTTAGCACATGATTAATGTTTTTAGCACTGGGTATGATATAACTAAGGGTCGAAGAAAGCAGTGTAACATATTGTTGACGGCCCCTCAAGACTCTATCTCATTAGTAAAATACTATTATAAACAAATATAGGATATATAATATTCTTTATAAACATCATAGTATATAATGTATCATAATATCTATAGGTCACTAGGAAAGTTTTGAGATTAGGTAACTTAATTTTATTTTTTTTTCAAAATAATTTCCATCGGTGGCAATACACTTCTCCATACGTCGAAACCAATCGTCAAAAATTTTCTTCAATGTTTCCTCAGTGACTTGCTCACACGCCAAGTCCCACGCTTGAATTAGCTCGTCATCATTGGAATAACGGCGCCCTTTCAGCTCATCCTTTATCATTGGGAAGAGTCCAAAGTCACAGGGTGCGAGATCTGGGCTGTAGGGAGGATGTTCAAGAAGAATAAGACCAGAGTTGCTTAAAAAATCTTGAGTTAATTGAGCCCGAATTGCGGGTGCGTTATCGTGGTGAAGTCGCCAAGTGTCAAGGCGTGAGTTTGGGCGAAGGTCTTTCAGGGATGTAATCAATTGAGGCAAACAAATTTCAGTATAGCATTTTACGGTAACAGTCTTCTGTTCATCAAGAGTTATTCGCTTTATTATACCTCTTTTACAAAGTATACCACGACCATTTTCTTTTTCACTGATCGGGATTTCTTGACGGTTGTCGGTTGTTCCTCATCTTCAAAGATCCATACCTTGTTTTTGGATTTAGATTTTACGTCATAGTAATATAGCCAAGATTCGTCACCTGTTACTATAGAATTCACGTTAGAAGATTTTCCGCCATCGAACATAATGAGCATTTTTAGACACCATTTCTTGCGACACTCCATTTGGGCTTCTGTTAAAGAGTGAGGTACCCACAGCGTGCAAACTTTTCTAACTTGAAGATGGTTATGTAAAATTGCATGAACTGATGGTGCACTAATCTTCAAGAGTTCCTCTATTTGCTTGTATGTTACTTCTTCTTCTTCTTTGGGTGCCATCTCCTATCGGAGGTCGGCTATCATTGAGGCTACACGATCACGCGATGTTGTCGCTCGGAAGAGTTCTATATTACTCGTGTTGAACCACTCTGCGAGATTCTGCAGCCACGACGTTTTTCTGCGGCCAGGCCTTCTTCGACCTTCAACTTTGCCTTGCAGAATAAGTTGCAGTAGATTGTATTTGTCGGCGCGCATAATATGACCAAGATATTGCAGTTTCCTCCTTTTTATGGTCTTCAAGAGCTCTAACTTCTTATTCATTTTCAGTAAAACCGTTTCATTTGTTACACGATCCGTCCATGATATTTTCAACATCCTCCTATATATCCACATTTCGAATGCTTCTAACCGTTTACATAACGTCTGGGTTAGTGTCCAGGCTTCTACTCCGTATAACAGGATTGAAAATATATAAGACCGCACTAAGCGGCATCTCGTGGAGAGTTTCAGATTCCGGTTACAAAGAAGGTGATTCATCTTCATAAAAGCGCCTCTGGCCTGCTCTATGCGACATTTTATCTCTACACTCTGGTCTTCTTGGTCGTTCACCATACATCCAAGGTATTTATATGAACGGACTCTCTCAAGTGGTTGGTTCTTAACGCTTATAACTGCAGACATCTGTGGCGTACGACCTACGATCATGTACTTGGTCTTCTTTATATTGATGTTCAGACCGTTGCTAGCACTGATCGACTCAACACGGTTAAGTAACTGTTGTAGATCTCCCATAGAGCTAGCTAAAAGGATTGTATCGTCCGCATATCGGATGTTGTTGAGGGGCCTCCCGTTTACAACGATCCCTTCGGTTGCATTCTCAAGGGCTTCTGAGAAAATCTCTTCGGCATAGAGATTAAATAGCAAGGGCGATAAAATACAACCCTGTCGCACTCCTCGTAGAATTTCCACATCAGCGGTAAGTTGGTGTTCCACGCGTACGTTAGCGGTCTGCTGCCAGTATAGGTTCTTAATGATGAAGACGTCTTTGGAATCAAGGCCTATTTTCTCGAGGATCTGAATCAACTTTTCGTGTTTTATGCGATCAAATGCCTTTTCATAATCTATGAAACAGACGTATACACATCTGTCCATATCCCAACAGCGTTGCATCAGCACTTTATAACCAAATAAAGCATCCCGCGTTCCATAGCCATTTCTAAACCCAAACTGTGTCTCTGAAATGTTATCTTCGCACTTTCTGTATATTCGTTTATGGATAACTTTAAGGAAGATTTTCAGGACGTGGCTCATTAGTGATATGGTGCGGTACTCGCTACATCGTTTTGCGGTGCTGATTTTTGGCAGAGTAATGAAGGTGGAATGGAGCCATTCTGAAGGAATTGTGCCGGAATTATAAATAACATTGAAGAGATTCACAATGACATCTAGATGGTCGTATTCTAGCAATTTCAAAACTTCCACGGGTACTTCATCTGGGCCTACGGCCTTACCGTTCTTTGCAGATTTTATTGCATAAGAAATTTCATCTTTTGTGATAGGGGGTCCAGTTAATTGTACATCTGTGCTTAAATGTTCCCCTCTTTGGTCATTAAAAAGCTCCTCAACATATTCTTTCCAGATCCTTAGACGGTCTTCTATACTCATGGCGTAGTTGCCATCTTTATCCTGAAGAGTAGAGGCTGATCGTCGTTTTTTCTGCCCAGTGAGTTCGTTTATCTTCTTATACATATTGAAGGCGTCATGTTTGGCTTGTAACTCTTCTATCTCTGTGCATTTGTCATTGATCCACAAATCCTTAGCCTCGATACATTTCCGTCTGATCTCTCTGTGAACCTCTTTATATTGCTTCTGGTCTGTATGTTTTACCAGTCGTCTCTGTGTCATTAAATCTAGGATTTCCCTTGTCATCCATTCTCCTGACTTGACAGCTTTAGCCGGCGTGAGCATCTCCTTTGCTGTGTTTATAATAACACCTTTGACATCTTTCCAAACTTGTTCTGGCGAGGTTTTTGGCGTTTGAAGTTTGATTTGTTCCCGTAACTCACGGAATTTATTATGGAGGGCACAATGAAGCTTTCTCTTTATGTCCTTATTCCTAAGTTAAGAAACATCAATCCTTGATGACGCCTTTGATGGTATCAGTTTCTTTAGCTTCGTGGTAAAGACTCCCAAGAGAGGATTGTGATCTGCACCAACATCTGCTCCCGGATAGGTTTTAACCGACTTAAAACTGTTACGGTACCTCATGTTGACTAATATGAAATCTATCTGGTTTCTTATAATATTTGTCGGAGAATCAGCGGGGGATTTCCAAGTGTAAAGACGGCGTGGGGGTAGCTTAAAATAAGTGTTCATTACTACCAGAGATTCTTCTTGACAGAATTGAATGAGACGATCTCCCCGATCGTTGCGCATGCCCAAGCCGTAAAGCCCGACAACATTTTGAATAGGACCTTCACCGATCTTAGCGTTAAAGTCACCCATGATTACAGTACACTCTGACTTTTTTAGTTTGGTGAGTACGGTTTTCAAGTCCTTATAAAACTCTTCAAGAATGCTGTCATTTTTATCTGCAGTAGGTGCATATACCTGGATGATGTTTAAATTTATAGGTTTTGCTCTAAATTGTAACAAAATTATGCGGTCCGATACTGGTAGAAAGTTAATTACTGTTGTCTTAATATGCTTTTTGATCATAACTGCAACTCCGTTTCTGTGATGTTTGTCGTCGTTACCACTGTAGTAGGTAACGGTATCATCAGTCGTTTCTATACCGCTTCCTTTCCATCGGGCTTCACTTATCCCCAGTACGTCGACTTCGAGTCTCCTGAACTCCTTTTCTACGTTTTTAAACTTCTCTTCCTTAAACATGCTTTGCACGTTCCATGTCGCAATTTTTATGGCACACCCGGGGATTCTTAGCACCCTCTGACCATTTAAGGTCTGCCGGGGACTGAGGGCCGTGGTATTTTTGTACTGAGCCATAATGATTTTCCTGGGAAAAGTTAATGCGGTGGTCTTCCCTTTGCCTTCCGCATTGTATGTTACACGTCGACCTATCTCAAGTAGTTTTTTAACTGCAGCTATGTTTTCTGAGGTCACTGCTTCAGCAGGCCTCCCAGGACGACAATCGTCAGACAAACTAAAATCTCCTCTCTGGAACTGTTTATACCACCGATACACTGAGCTACGCGATGGAGCTTTCTCACCAAACACCGATTTCAGTTCACTGGCACAGTCATCAGCACTCAAACCTCGCTTGAAATTGTAGAAAATTATGGCACGAAAATCGCGAAGCGTTAACTCTGACATCTTGCTACACAAACAAATGGATTTGGAATGGAATGGATGGATTTTTTTTTACTTGCTACCGCCTACTAATATGATGCCACATCTATCGGTAGCAATTTGACTTGAATTCTTTAAATAGTTTGACGATATCTCAAAATTTTCTTAGTGACCTATAGGAAAGTATTGCTGTGAACCAATATATTTCTTGTCCCCGTATCAATAATTATCTAAAATAATTAACATAACCTTACATCATATGTATCCTATTATTGAAGACAAATGTGTATACATTCTTCTTTACAATATACCAAGAAAAAAAAAATTAAAAAACTTTCAAGACGTATAGTCACCCTACAGGCTGAGTGGTTGGCGCCCCGTGGGCCGATGCATCGTACATCGTCCGATCGCTATCAGAGAGCTATTATCCCGAACACGCGCCTATTACCTCTCCATTGTGGCTCCGGAAGGGTATCGATACAGGTATCGAATAACAAATCGAATTGGTGCAACGAGATAATCGGAATAGGAATTTGTCAATGTGAATATATAATTTGTTTTTTTATACAACTCTTGGATTTTATTATACTCTTCGTTTTACATTGTATTTTATGTAAGTACTTATGTAATTTCCCGATAGGGATTATAAGAACCTTGGAAATAAGGTGCGTTTTAGTCAGTTTTAGGTGATGGATTCGATAAGAAAGAATTAACATCCTATAGTACATACAGTTTGTTTTTATGATATGTTTGGAAAAAAGATGGGTAGCAAGTGTTTTATTTACATGATATCGTTAGACCAGAATGAGTGGTTTAAGAAATTTATTCTGCTCATAAAAAGAGTCGTTGATGACATAAAGTTACAATATCCAAACAATCGTATTTCTCTTGATTTAAATGTGTATTTAGCTCATCAAGGATTACGAAAGTCACGTTCAAAGATCAAATATGTAAAACCACATAATAATATAACAATTCCAAATAAGAACATTCGAACAAAACATATAATTAATGACTGTATCTATTTGGTTCTTTGTTTCTTTATTTTGTAAAAGACTGAACTCAAAAATATTTTAAACATAATTTATGAAGGATTGTTGCATTCCTTTTCATTATCCAATAGACATTGTCTGGGAATTCGATGAAATGTAATGAGCTACATTCGTTCTTACCTAGCAAGAATAATATGTAACTAAAAATTTAAGGTTTTTTATTGTTTCTGGGAGTTGTTTTCCAATTTTTATCTTAGTAAATTTTTACATATTAATCTCGAAAACATTAATTATTATTATAAAAAAAAATCCACCATAAAATTGAGCGTATGCAGTTGTTAGTTAAAAATCGTCAATCCTTTATTTATTCTTGCTTTACAAAAACTTTCAAATCCAATCTTTTCGTAGCCTGATAGTCACCCTACTCGCCGAATGCGCGGACGCACAAGTAAACGCGATTTATGGCTTCGGGCGCGATAGAGGCTGTGCCGCCCTTTACGCTTATCGGCGCCTAATAGGCCCTACATAGGCCACACGTCTCGGGGAATCGATAAACTAGATAACCATGAGGAACTCAGAAAAAACCAACGGAATTCAGAAGGAATGTAGGAAGAAGAATGTTTTGAACAAAGTTAGTAGGTTACGTATACATAGTTGTATGAAGAGCAGGACTTGGGAGACACAATATTATCTTAGTCATATTTGGTATACATAACGATGCTTTGATGGCATTGAATAGATGCGTAGCCCAACCCTTACGGCATACCGGAATGAAAGCAGCTTGATAGCGATATCTTTACATCCCAGTTAACATGGAACAGATTCTCTATAGGGAACCTGCCAGTAATCCTGAAATTCTTACAACAGCACAACCTAAAATTTTTCCCTCGGATTTATGAATGTAAGTGAATGAAAGACAAGTATAAGTACCTATGCTTATTCTAAATACAACTTTTATTTACCTGTATGTATATTTATATTATATCTGTATTGTGTCATGTATCTATGCCATCATCATCCGATAGTTTTGCTAAAATTCAACGATGAGATATAAGGGACTTACGTGTATTTGTTTGTATGATATTAATAATAAATACGTGCACTCACAACATTGTATGTATTAATAAACATTTACATGGATTAAACCCATAATCTCTATCTGGGGAGGAAAAAACTTATATACAAACATACAAGACATTCCATACATACATACAATTTAATTAGTTAGAAAATATAAAACTACTTTTAGACTATTACTACGTATTGACATCTACATAATAGACATACGATCCAAATATCTCTAGTACTCACATCAGGCAGTGTCAGGACCAAGTCCACCTCCGCGACCTGGTCTCCCGCGGACAGGGTAGGGCTCTGCCACCAGGTGCCATGGTCTCCGTCAATGGCCTTGGAAGCAGGATGCTGGCGAGAGTGGGATCCGTCTCGACCTTCGCACACGCTGCAGACTATGCCGCGTCTGGAAATGAATGGAGACATACTTACAGATCACGCCTGATTCCCTGTAGAGAAGGCAGAGATCACGGGTCCCCATTTGTTTCGATCCTGATAGACCACTTTCAGACAAAAAAATACCGCCCTGGTATGCAATTATGCATTTAATTCCGGCTTGACAATGCATTTAATGTCGAGTTAGGATGTCAATGGAATCTTTTAGGCAATTGGCTGGCAACCAGTCACTTAAGACATATGAATGTACGTATATGTATATATGTACGTATAACCTATTAGAGTTAGATATACTTAAACCTCACGTCGTATACTTGGAAATGTCTTTATTCAGCAGTATACTGATTTAAGCTGATTGATATATTTTACTAGGGTGATAGAAAACATCGTGAGGAAACCTACGTGTTTCCCTAATAGGTAAAATTTAATGCTTGGAAATGACTTCCTTCTGTCACATTGAGTACTGACTACCTGATGAACACGTGGGTTCAAGGTGGCCATAGAATTATTACCTCTGCGATTACGGAGATGTAATCCTGAACCTCTGAAACCCCGGTAAGGTTAATGGTTGTGAACGCGTTTGTCTCGAATGTCGAAATCGATGGCATTATCAGTAATAATACTAAGCAATGTAATGACAACGTATCACTATCTACTTACTTCCCAGGCAACTCCCGGCAAAACTCTTCTTCTCCATTCTCACCACAGGTGGCGCTGGCTTCTATGTAAGAGTAAGGAGCAACATCCAAGGGGGCTGGCAGGAGTCCAGCAACCGAATTCGTGGTTTTGCTCACCTGGGTACTGGCCAGACGATCAAACACGGCTCTACCTGAAAAGAAATATACAATTAATTCTATGGCCACCTCAAGCCCACCTGTTGACCAGATAGTTAGTGCTCAATGTGACAGGTGGTAAGCTATGACACCATTTACAAGCACTGACTATTACCTGTTTGGGTAACAGGTAGGTTTCCTCACGATGTTTTCCCTCACCGTAGTATTCGATACGGGATTTGAACCCTGTACCCACTGATACAGGGTAAAGCTCCAAACAACTGAGCTACGTTGAATTAATAATATACATATAATGAATTTGGAATCCAAATGTTTTAGGTTCAATATTGTCCAGACAATATTCGAATTAATAACAAGTAATGGTTTGTACTGTGATAGTCTGGGACGTAAAAAGAATGCTAACTAGCTGCCGATCTTCCCGGCATGACTAGGGGTAAATAGAATCTATCGGGCGATAGGCTTGCAACCTGTCATCAATGTTCCATTATGACATCGCAACCCCAATATTGACACTAAAAAGTGTCCTAGGAGATATTATATCTCCGAGGTTCTGTCTACCCTAAAAGGGATTAAAGGACGTGAATGTATATCTCAATCTGTGTAGAAGACTTTGTACTTCTGTCATCCTCGAAAGAGCTATAACTAACTGAGTGTTTGTTTGTTTGTAAATGTTTAAGGAGTATTTTATGACCATCTGAGTGCAGTGCTCGAGTGCTTACGATTTCTGGGAACATATCATTCTCAGGACTTTAGAAATGTACTAAGTGCTTGTCAACGATATTAAGATGTGAGTCATGTTTCCCGTGCTGGTTTGGGAATAGAAAGGAATAGAACCAGCTGCCTTGGCATTATTAACAGCTGCCCTTTGAGCGTTCGAGCGAGCGTAGATCGAGAATACCGAAGTGTCACGGATTGGTTATAACTTCTTTGTTCTTTGAAATATGACAAGATTTGACCAACAGAAACACTTTTGCCAACTAAAAAGCTGTTACCTATGAAAGGAATCCGGATACCTCCCAATCTTCTTTCTTAGTTCCTTTTATAGGTAACAGGACGTCTGAGGAGTTTAGTTAACTGAGCCATTACAAAATATATATATTTAGGTAATAAACATTTTTTTTGTACCTAAAATTAATATCTATTGATTAGTTATTATTAGTTTATAAGTGATACATCATCATAGTAGAGTAGTTAGCCATCATCATACATTCATACATACACATCACATCCATTTCCCTGTAGGGATAGGCAGAGATCAAGGATCCCCCTCTGTCCTGATACTGACAAACCATCTGGCTTCATTGACACTCATATACCTCTTCATACATATAGTTTTATATATGCCAATCCTTTTTCGGGTGTACAGAACCTCGAAAATACAAAATTACTGCAGTAACCTTGATGTTCTACCGAATATATATTTTGCTTCTTCATCACTGAGAATAGAACCCGGAACGTTTGCGTATTTCAAAGAATTAACCTATTTACCGCCGAGGTCATGATATGTATTTAATTATAACAATCACCAGTCAAAATATATCATTTTTTGTTACATGTAAGATAGTGACTAATTTATTTAATAATAGAGCAAAATGCACACACAATAATGCAAACTACATACAAGTATACGTATAGGGATGATTTGAAGTTGAATCACCATGATTAGCTCACGTTAACAATAGCGTTCAGAAAAGCAATTTTTACTTTGTATTATAATATAAGTGATATTGAATGCCTTATTAAAATTTATCCTCTTAGTCCCTCGTGAAAAAATTTGTACAAAATAAAATACCTGTATATATTTATAGTAATAAATGCCCACGTTACAAAAGCAAACGCTTTTTTAGTATAACGGATTTACAATTAACATAGCGAGGGAAACATTATAATACCATCCTGATTAAATATTAATAACAATCAAACATTATATGCTCACCACGACCGGCGCTACTAAAGCGATCATCAAATATGCGATAGATCTTTACCGTCGCAATTGTGAAGAAGATCCCTAAAATCTTTTATACTATATACCTATATTATTTCCCCGAATAGACTGGTAACAGTAATCCTAGATGATATCCTACAGTTAAACCTCAATCGCTCGAGGGTTAGACAGCCAAATTCGTCTGTAATTGAGACCTCACAGCGCCGCTACTCGGTCGCACCTCACGGAAGCCCCAGGGCCTTGTGACTTTGTTTGGAATGATTATATGCGGCTTGAACTAGAATGTTCTTTTTTGATATTTGTATGTAGGAACATGGAGGCAAATACCTTTTTTCTTTAGCGACAAAGTCTCAAGAAAATGTCTACTAGTCAATGGAATCTATTAGGTTATAAGCTAATATGCTTCTATCGATATTCTTAATTATAGACATCATTAGTTCGATAGTTTTAAAGCAGACGCTCAGACATATTAGCTATTGTGAAGGTAGACAGACATTAGCTGAAACGCCAGTCTTCCCGCGGCCACGGTCTATGCAACTGGGTCGAAATGTCGGGTAAAAATAAAGGTAATCAGATATCTTTGTTAATTTATCGTGATACGACCCGGTCTCACATAGTAAATAAAATGAATATAATAAAATTGCTTCTTGATAATATGATAATGTTTATTGCTCATATATGATATGAGCGTATCACGTAATAAATACTACGTACTCTTTAGCCCTTCATATACAACATTTCGTTACAAGAAAGGTTAAGGAGAACATCAATCTTCACCAGTACAAAATCTAACACACACCTGATTCTTTCCATCCTTTTGATGTCGGTTCCCCTGTTCCCCTTTTACTGGAAGTGGGGGGACCATTAATCAGAAGGGAGATGCGATCCAGAGGTAAGCGGCCTGTCAATGTAAACAATACGCGCAAGAGCGCCAACACCTCGGTATAGTTGGGGGTGTGCGTAATGACGTGCCCTTTTAAGTCCTGATTATTCGTCATATAATTCTAAAGTGATTTTTTCTTACAATAAATGTTCTTAGTAAGCATGTATAAAGTAAATACATAGCATCGTACTTTTGTACATCTACATCACGGACTTTGTATTTTATTAACTTACTCTAACACTTACTCCGTAATTTTTCACTTCTCGGCAAGGGTTAATGGATGATAGAGTTTTTGGTCGTTGTCGTTTCATGTATGTAGTAAAGATATATCTTAGAAAATGCTCTTAGTTTACAACTATAGCGGATTTGAAGTACTAGTAAACTTACATCATCGGTAGTAACATGAGCGCATGATAATCATAGATCTAAATTAGTTGAAAATTAGCCTTAGGTTTATAATTTATTATCATGAATGCTTAATCGATTAATATGTACACAGTACACACAATTTTATACCTTTTCATAGCATTTTAGAACAATATTTCACTTATTTTGTATTAATCTCAATATTGGTGAGTGTTATAATTGCGAATGAAATGCTGTAAACTTAAATCACCACATTGCGCATCGCAAGACCTAGAGTCCTGTTTATGCCAGTGCAGTAAGAATGCTTCCTCTATTTGTAAATGGTGTTCAGAGTAGCTGTGCCAATGACTTTACAACTACTGTAACATCGAGAGAGTTCCACCTTAGTACCTGGATTCAATATAACGCATCTCTACCGTAGGTTCTTATGGGGTAGTCAGAGGATCGTGTGTCCAACTTTGCCGATTAAATGATGTAAAGTCGCCTTAAAAGTTAAACCAATAGTAATAGTAGTTAAGTGTTATATCATATTAGTTAGGTGTATGTACAGTGATTAATTTGGTTTTGCCTCGTCTTAATAGTCTAGTCTAGTAGTGCAATTATATTACAGAATTGTTGATAGTGTTTTATCATCTGTACTCTTTAGATGTCCTTATGAATATTCATTTAATCCTTGTTCCCAATAACAGGGCACAAGTGCTGAAAAGTTCTTTCGAACTTTTTATACTATTGGCACAATGGTAATATATAGAGTTATACTTATATAACTGGCAAGAAATATAGTTCTTTGTACTCTCATCACAATTAGCCTGTTACTGTGGTCGAGAAAGTAAATTATATCATATTAGGTATACATATTACTCATAAGACATGACAGACAGCTGGTTACTTTAAATCTAACCAGTTTAACACGTGCAGTAGTAAAGTTATTATTAGTCGCCGGTGTGAACGTGTGGTCGCTTTGCGGAGAGGTTAAGTGTACATAATTGTTGAAGTACGGGTGGTCCGCCGAGTATGTACGGGCTTCACTCGAAATGGGAACTGGGCGACAGACAACGTATGTACTTGTACATATGTATCGTTGATGAGCATGAAAAATGGACATAACGTTGGACAAAGAGAAATATTCATTGTCAGCACATAAATAAAATTGACTTACCAAAACACGCCGATACAATGTTTCTCAAACATTTCAAGTTAGATTTAGCCAAGCCTTACCTCTGGTGGTCCAATGTGTTGTACAATTTAGATTGTACTAATAGGAGTATCTATGAATTTATGTTAATCCATCAAAGGGTTAGTTAATAAATTGGGGTAACAGTGAATTACAATGTACTTATTACTCATTACAAACTGAAATTACTGGTTTTATTAACCAAAAACATATTATGTGGTATATTTAAATCCTACAACTTCCGTAGTGGATAGAACATCGGAAATACGAGCTAGTATCATAATATCTTTGGCTCTCCTATAAAGAATATAATTTGAAAAACAGAAAATACCTACATTCTATTTACGGACCAGTCCAATATGCAAATCATCCTTTGCGATAACCATCTGCCGCTTTGTTTTAAATCAGATGAAATACCATACTGCGCTTGGCACGTGCCCTTGCATATCACATATTCATTACAAGAAGGAATACTGGGAAATTTAAACTACAAAAAACAAAATAATTTCATACACACATAATTGAAAAAATACATAATGAGCATGTATGAGAAAGTTAATGGGTGTGAGTGAAGCATGAGAGATTTGTCAGGATCTTCAGGTGGCGATTGATAGTCTCTGCCTATCCCGTTGGGGACGTAGAGGCTTGAATATGTATGTATATATACATAAACACTCAAGTAAAGTCCAAAATGTTAGACAGTACGAAAGGTACAAACCTATTGTAACAGATAAGTAAGGGCACTAGTGTTGGTAGCTATAACCTACGTAAGCCCTAAGTTGTCCATCTCTCCTATGGTAGTAAAAACATCGAGAGATAATCGTCGAGAGTAAAATTTCTTATTTCGTAGAATACGAAATAGTACTTCATTCTTTTTCGAAGTGGACCTGGGACACACGGAATTTTCTCAGTATCATTAATTATCTTTCAAAATAGACATGAAATAGTTATTGAATATTGGTATCAGATTACTACTTAACCTTCTAATACATACTATTTACCCCTAATTCCTTATCCATTGCCACCACAAGAAGAAAAATATCAAGTTACTATTCCATTCACACCCTAACTATAACCTTTATTAAGACGCATGAATCTCATGCCGTATCACCATGGAATGTGATTCTGCATGTAAATGAGGAGGTGGGCGTGTACCATAGAGTTGATTGGAATCTGTGATGGTGACGATATCATGCTGAGGCGGTTTATAGAAGATTTATGCATGGAAAGGTTATGAGTCTTTTCGGTAGATGATTTTATAGTTATATTTTTTTGTAAAAGACGATACTTTGCTTCAATGAATGTTCTGTTCTGTACTCATATTGCATAAAATTAATTCGAAATACGTTTTTTTTATTTGTAATGAACGAGAACAAAATTTTACATAAAACCAGCTTATAAGCCACAACGTACATTTCAAATTAAAACGGAACTTTAATAATCTCATTTTAAACACAGATGATAAGCAATGTCATTGATTCTATATACCCTAATGATGTTTTACTTCATCCCAATTAGCTCCTTGTCCGAAGTTACGTTTCTACCATTACAGTTATTCAAATTGCGATCCCTTATAAAAATTCCTGTAGGGCTCGGCCTAAAAATAGTTGACAAGACGACTGAGGCCGGGAATGTCTCCCAAAAGGGTAAAGGGACTGCCTGGACCGTGGGACTCGAGTAGGGCATCTATTCTGTCAAACAATATTTTCTAAAGAATTTCATAATTTAGGTATTTATAAACGCTGAGTATGTATGAGGTGCAGGGATGTTAAGGAAGCTAAAGTAGGTTCGAGAAGAGGTTTTTGTAGGGAAACGAGCATGAAGTGTATTTGCGTGTGAAAAAATTCTCGAAAAAAATGTCTGAAATTTGAGGTATCAATTATTTTACTTGCACATTAGTCTTGTGATTTAGAAAAAGTATCGTGTCTTCATTCAAACTATATGAATGCATATAAGGGTCAAGCATTTTCATTAACCCTTACGGGTTAGGTTAGGTTTAGTCAAAGGTTCGTGTGTCCACAATCGAGGATTCGATAATTTTATAGACATATTGACCAGATAGTACTAAATGATAAGACATGTTGCAACTATTTCCTGTTTGAGTAACTGGTAGATTTCCTCACACTATCTATAAGAAATGAATAAATATAGGTCTGTATGTACGTATTTACATTACGAGAATAGGTCCCTATAAGCCGTGGTGCCCATTAAATGGTGCTCATTAGCGAGGGCCCAATATGGCAGAGTTTTTGTCCAGAGCCGGTTATAACAAAGCCCACGGGATGCCTGCTCACTGGATACTGGATGACACATCTAGATTTGATGGCGATGACAAATGCTCACTGACTGGTTGTTAACGGGGTATGCAGAGATCATGGATTCAAAGACTTGGTTTATGATGATTTTTAATGTAGACCTTTTTATTGAATATCTTATTTAGAATAATGATTTAATAAACAGTCTTCTCTGGTATTTTTTTAATTCTTGGTTGTTAGTACCTATTTTACGGTGTATTATTGGTAAAAATCACTGAACAATATCTCATTGGTGTTAGGTCTCTGACTACTGACATGGTTTAACAATTGTGATGCATGCATGCAACAAACCTCATACACACTTATCATGTTATCCTCTGTACAGCTTTGCAAAAACTCTCTATTACTGAATACATCAAAAAAAACACAATATCATATTATATTCCTTATCTATTTACACTAGAGAATCTTAGTGTATTAATCCACCTTAGGTAGAGAATCTTAGCGCCTTTGGACCTGTTTTTCCAGAGTCTAAATAGCCTATTAGAGGCGCTTACTAGATCTCAGATATCATTGTGATCGCTTTATGATGGGTTTGCAACCTTGCCATACTGGGAGGTTAATTAGGGTCAGCTGTTCCCACGAAAATACCAGGCAGGACCTAGTACTATGAGTTCATATCTACATATCGCCTGGAAAAAGCGATAAACATTATTTTAAGAAAAATGATTTTTTTCACTATGAAAGCTTCCTTGCTACGCCCGTCATGCCTGTAAAACTCGTTTTGTGATATCTCAAAAGAATACGAACATAGCTTTTTCCGCTTTGTATCGTTCAAACAAAACTGTGCGTCCTAAAATTCGTAACAAACAGTTTTTTGTCTTGTATCAAAAGTTATGATTTGGTCTTTATCGGTTCTTCCAGGCGCAACGACGATATACTCGTAACAATAAGTATAAAATGTTGATTTTATTTAAACAGTAAAGTTTCGAAGCCATTGATATGAAATACAGGTGACAGGTTGCGAAAATATTCTTATGTACATATCTTAATTCATTTCATTAATTTTCTTAATAAGACGTTCTTGTTATGGCGGGTGCAAGCAGCGTGAAGAACAAAAGAGCATGGGTGAGAAGTTTTATAAATGTAAAAGACGGTAGAAGGATTTGTCAGGATCGTTCAAGGTTTCAATTAACAGTCTTAATTTCGTTGACAAGTAAATTCGTAGTTTTAAGAGATTCGCGAATAAAGGTAACTTTATACCGCGATAAGTCTCATTAGTTATTAATCATAAGTAAATTCGTTATTATCAACGTTGAATTTTTTTTAGTAAGATAATAGAGAAATGTATATTAAGGTGGTTTGGGTACATGGAGCGGATGAATGAAAGGAAGGTTACAAAGGGAACTTAAATCTAAATTAACCGAATCTAGTAGAACTTGTACAAATCAAATTGGAAAAATTCTTTTCAAGCCGGGTGCACGTAGTGTGAAGAACAGAAGAGCATGTATGAGAAGCTTAATGGGCGTGAGTGAAGCAAGAGCGATTTGTCAGGATTGTACCAGGTGGCGATCGATAGTCTTTGCGTATCCCGTTAAGGACGTAGAGGCATGAATATATATGTTTGTGAACTTTTTATATTGGTGTGTAGCGTAAAAGTGTATTTAATAACTCTTTGCCATCCTCAATATACGAAAACGGGCGTTATACATATATATGTATGAATTTCGAGTGTACTTGTTATTTTTTCTAGTCTACATGTTACATTTAACGCCCTTTACGCCGTAAAAAGTGTGACCTCCGACACTTAAATGAAAGGCCGTGTTTCGGTGAAAGAAAAGTGTGAAATTCCTTATTAAATGTTCAATTTCCTAGTAGAGGTTCAGTATTTAATGGTTTATTTTGAATTCTAGAACCTATAGGAGGATGGATTAACAATTAGTCATCAATATTTATTTATTTATTCACAACAGGATAACATACTTTACAGGCAAATCCCTAATGCGTAAGCTTTAACATAAATTATTAATTTAAAAATCTTAATCTAGTTGAATATCTTATTCACGTTAATCAATAAGCCAATAATAATATCTTATGTTATTGAAGCACGACCACAATAGTTATATTAAAAGTGACAGGGAAAATTAAATTAATGCCTTCGAAGATCTGTCTATAACGGAAGCGATTAAAGGACGTGAGTATGACGGTATATTTATTATATGAATACCTCCAAATCCAGTCGGCCACACATAGTCAAAGAAGCATTTATTAATCTATATCAAGTAATACCCTACAGTATGCTAACTAGTAATTAAATTATAACATACGACTAATTTGTGAATTTAATAGTCTTTCAAGAGGAATGACTTATGAAAGACCCGTTGTCATGGCGACCACTGAGGATGTAATAAACAACTAATCGAGAATCTTGATAACGTTGTAACATGTCATCCGTGTAATATCTTCTAGAAGACATCGAGTCATGTGGATCTGGGACTTCAATAGAAATTAATAAGCTGTGCAATGTCAGCGTTTTATTCTTAATAGTTTTTGTAAAAATGATTGTAGAAGTACTCGTACTATATTACGGGGTAGTCAGAGGTTCAGGCTTCCATCTCCGCAATAGCGAAAGTAGTAACTCTATGGATCCTCGAATTCACGTGTTGACCAAATTGTCAGTACTCAAGGTGACAGGTGGTAAAACATGTCGCCATTTACAAGCACTGTTGGAGGAACAGATAGATTTCCCTCACAGTTTTCGATGCATTTTGTAAATGTATTTGTATTACGAAAATGTACATAGAAATTCTTCATTTCCATTGGTAGATGCCTAAGCGGGATTTGAACCTTGTACCCACCGATACAGAGCGAACCCCTGAACATCTGAGCTATGTCGCATTACATCTATATCTATATTAAAATTTTAGCCACTCAGAAATAAAACAAAACAAAAACAAACGCATTCACGACCATTAACCCTTTCGGGGTAGTCAGAGGTTCAGGTGTCCATCTACGCAATAGCGAAAGTAGTATAGGTGGGCCCCACTCAGAAATAAATTAAGGAATATGCCAGCGTATGTTATTTTTAGTAAATATAATAATATTATTCTTTATGAATAATATATATATAAGAATTATCTCTTGAACACAACATACATTATTTTAAAATAAACTTCAGTATAAAAACAATAAGTCATTTACATGCATTTCCATTGACACCGGATGATCCAGCCGGGAACAAAACCCGGTACATTTAAACAATACCAGTCAACATTAGTTGTGTAAGAAACTGCATTTAGAAATATGATGCGAGTTCTCACAACATTTCTAATTGTTAATGCAACGTGAGCACATCACTACAGATACGGATAGAATCATTTTTAGAGATGAGAGAAGTATTGTCGATAAAATAATTGTTTTTTTACTCGGACTACGAAATAATACGTTTGAACAAGTATTCAGTTTTTTGTCTGTCCTTTTTAAGTTCCGTGAGTATATATGGAAAAGATAATTGAGATATTTGTGTATAGGATTATTAAATGCCATAAAATAATTTATAATAAGTTCATCTTTATTTTACTAACTTGTAAACGTGTGTTAACATGTAAAATAAGTAGTAATATGACTAAATTTCAAAATATATACATTCACGTCCTTTCAGGGTGGACAGAACCTTGGAGACATGAAAACATCTTCTTGGTCCCTTATTAGCATGTACATTAGGGTTTTGATGCCATATAGAATAGAATAGGTGACAAGTTTCTAGCCCATCGCCCGATTGATGCCATATAATTTTATTTCAAAATAGGACGCAAGTTAAAGATAATGTGATGAAATGTAAACATTATGATATAATACATCATGGTGGCATAGACACACGAGCCATTTATTCAAGTCCGAACAAGATGGCTTCATTAAGAGATTGATGCCCATACTCAGAATAATTGACTACACGTTCTTATAGAAATTATTTACAATAACACTTTTTCTATAAAGTTAATAGGTATTTTTTCTTATTTCTTAGTCTGTAACTAAAATTAAATATCAGTAGAAATTTTTTTTCCCAGCATGTTATGTGTGCTAGATATTTTTGGTTCATACATATACTCGTAAATATCTAACAAAACACACATATTCCTTCAATTGAACCTAAACGAAAAAAAGATTTACTCCAATCCTTTATCGAGCTTTTGTATGTCTATGAGCCTTTTTATCGACATATTCCTCCCATGCCTATTAGGGCGTCCAGTAACCCACTCGTATAAGGAAAGGGCCGCTTGAGAGACATATCAAACGAGATCACGCACTCAGCCATGCTAGGAATGCTAACAAAAAGCTAGCCTTATCTATATATTTATTACGTAAGATCTTTACTTATGTGGGAGTTGATTTGTAAGTATTCAGGAGAAAGAATCTATATCTATGGCTAAGGTCTGTCTATTATTTTTTATTTATGCGGTTCTAAAGATATATGTGCAAATAATTATCAAATATAATCAAATTATTGTTTTAATTTTGTTTTGTTACTGGCTGGGCACAAAATCCTGAAAGCGGAAGTTTCTTGTTGGATCTTTAATCTTTTTAATAATAATGAGAATTTTAATAATAAAAGAGAACCAGTGGCAATCAAATGTTTAGACTTAAATAAATGTACTATACTTATATTGAATAAAAATGTTTGAGTTTGGTAAGAACAAGATTAATCCCCTGTTTGTCTTTTATAAGTCTATTCATACTAAGCTTAGCTTATTAGGCGTAATATCCCTTAGTGAGAAGGTAGAGATTAGTCAGCAGTACCGGCATCAACTTTTAACCAGATATCAATTTTTACATAATTAAATACACATACATTTACCTCAGATATATCATATCTCTACCATCACTTATTGTATAGTAATATTAATATGGTACAATATCCTAGCCCATCGCCAATAGATCGTCTAAAAGTCACGTTAGTCTTATTTCATTCTAAACGGCGTCATATCTATACAGGATCTTTCTATTATAAATGCCGCAAACCGTCATAAAGCAGCAGGAGCCAAAAGGTGCCAATTACAATTCTAAAGAACTTTCGAGCCTTTGATCACAAAGGGATGGATGGATAGTGCGTGACGAAAGACTTTGGTTAGTCCTTGAACAGGCGCCAGCGCTTTGTACTGCTAGGATTAAGTCTTGGTCTTTTATTAGGTGTTGTAGTAAGTTTCATTTGTTTGTATGGATTTTATTTTGCATATATTAGGAAGCTAATATCTTATGTATTGCTGATGAGAAAAGGGGCGTAGTAACATTTCCCATCGAACCAATCTGGCTAAAAAATTTACTAGGGTTGTATATAATTTAGTTCAGTTAATAATTATTTTTTACAGTTTAAATGTGTTTGTAAATATGCGTTACCTATTAAAGTGAAGTTATATTTATGTGTACACGCATTAGTTATAGATTTCAAAAAGCAACAAACAAAACCACCTAGCAACAGGACCTAGGCCACGCGGTTAAGAATCGGGGTTGCGACATTATTAGGAGTACCATGGGATATTGAAGACAGGTTCCTAACCCATCCTCCAATGATTTCCTTATACCTCAAACACCTAATTTCATCTTACAACATGCCGAGAAGAGCGACTGCCACTCTGTTACTATAAAAGGTTAGGTAACTCTAAATTCTTTTGCCTTTTAAGTACAATTAACTAGAGCGCACTTATACAAGTTTCAATATTATGTAACAGGCTTCACCAAATGTTCAAAGACCATGTTCAGTTTATTTTTACCTTAAAAAACCGAAGTGTTGGTAACCATTTAACGCCACCAAATACTTGAAAACTAGTTCCCGAGAACTACTTTTTGGTGGTAAACAAACAAGGTCGAGATGCCCTCGGACCTCTACCTGCCCACTTCACGCGGCGAGGGTCGTTATAGGTGGACGCATGCCTTCGTTTGTTTTTTAGCGTTCACACGTGGGCAAATGCTATGGTCGAATAAAAGTTAAATGAAATTATTTCACAAAATTTTATTAGTTATTCACACTTAAATTCTCAAAATATACGAAAGAAAATGAGTTATATCTATTATCTTGGCTAGCCTATACTTATAAAATATTGAAATAAAAACCTCTAAAGGCTTAAATAAAAAATACCGTAAACAATAACTTGAGATACTAAAAATGAAAATTACGGCGACTCATCAATTATTAACCTAGAGAATACATACTCTATGTGTATTTTTATTAACTTATAAAATATAATTAATGTTTAATATTAACTTATATTTAATAGCATGCTCTCGTGTGACCGGTGCAATATGGCTTTATGGGGCTTTGAGGCGGCCGCACAGCCTTACAAAGGCGACACTCCACTATTCCACAAATTTGTTCTGTACATAATATTTATTGGCATCTCGAGCTCTCCTGCGGTCCCTAATTTGATCTTAACACCCCTTGTCCCTTTTTACGTCCTCGAGTGTTTGAATGAGTTTTTAAAGTGTTTTTTTGGCATTGTTAAGTTATGAGCTAGTGTTGTGTTGCTGTGAAGGGTAGATGGAATAAATTTTCTTCCCATTTAGTATGTTATTACAAAGGCTTTAACAAATTAACTAATATTTATAGGTCCTTACGGTATACTTATGATCAATTCTATATTTTCCTTGTCACTATATGAATAAGAGTTGTATTGTTGAATTGTAATTGTTGTATATATATATATATAATAATCAGATTTTAACGTTGGGTGATAGATAACAGTGCCAGAGCCTATATTCAGATAAGTTTCACTACCTATCACTATGAATGCGGTCTATTCAGTGAAACACGGGCTTTGAGAGACCCATACCTTGCCTTCGAAATTTCAGTGATGGATACTCAAGCCTCTGACTAACCCTCCAGAAAAAAAAAGTGACTGTGTTTACACAGGTCGTGAAGCGTATGTATATATGTATGTATAATCAGATTTTCTCCAAATCCATGTTCCAATATTCACGATAAGCACAGTTACCTTTGACAAAAACTGGTCACCCCATACGCATATCCGTGTCACATGTTTTGTGTCCGAATCGGCGCCTTCACGCCCCTAATATGGCGGAGGTAACGAGCTGTGTGCGTACCCAGTGCGTAAGGGAAGGGGCGTGTAAATTAGTTATCGATAAAGATGTGTAACATACTCTTTATTCGAGGGAGGTGCACTTAAACTTGGATAGGAAACGATCTTTACTTTTGGCATAAGTTACATAACTTAAATAGTTTGGAACCAGCTAAAATTAAGCGAAAGCATGGTATTCTGTACTAATATAACCAAATTTCACATAACTTGGTCCCTAACAAGAAGATTAATGCAATAAAAACTTCTGTTGAACCCTTTTTCATTAGTAAATTAAGGTCAGTGAATGTATTAAAAACAGCGTAATAATGATACCGTATAAATATTTTACTTATAGTGATTCTTAGTTTAGTTCAACGTCCTTTAGCTATCACCAAAATATCGCTATCGAAATCAATAACTCAACTATCGATATAACACGCACAGCACTCAGCTCAAACAGTCTTGTAGTGACCATTTTAGTCACAATACAAAGCGGTTGGCCCGGTTAGGGATGGGCAAAGATTAAACCGGCACTATCGATACTTCCTTATTAGGCGAAAGGAGTTTGTTTCACTATTAACCAATACAATAGGCTTGAGAACATATGGCATAGACAGGCATTCTAATTGTGCATGCCGCGGACCTTAATTCGAAGGCAAATATGGAGTTTTATAGGCTTCTAGAAAGGTATTTTATTAGTTTCATTCCCTAGCTAGTCGGGGACGTGAGTAGTATTCTATTGGCTGCATTGCCTTTCTTTAATGGCATCCCAAGGTTAGTACATTAATTTAAAAATTATTATCACAACTAATGTAATGCCATGATCCGTGATCTCTGCTTACCCCTCTACAGGGAAATGGGCGTGATCTGTATGTATACATGTATTAGTAAAATATATACTGATAATAAAATACCTTAGGCTTTGTAAATTACTATCTAAAGATGACCAAAAAGATGTAATTGAAGTTTTACTTCTTTAATTAGCAATTACCAATGTGACCATAAATATTATACATATAAAATGTTTATGTATGTTACTACCTAATGTATTGTAGTTTATACTCTGTATTTTCGTAGAGTCCATTCTGTAAAGGCTATATAATGTTAATAAATAAATAATATACTCGTATATATTTAAGTAAGTAACGCTTCAATACACATCGTCCTTTAGTAGCTCTATGACACCATTTTACGAATCCAGATTTCTTATTACTCAGGCAGCTTTTACTACTTAATATTTAATATATCCCCAATCACCAAGGAATTATTACAAAAACAAAAACGCGTTCACGAGCAGTAACCCTTGCGGGGTAGTCAGAGGTTCAGATGTCCATCTCCGCATTGCGAAGGTAGTAATTCTATGGCCACCTTAAACCCGTGTTAACCAAATAGTCAATACTAGTAAATACTAGTTACTATTTTATATATTTCTCAGTACAGTACTGAACTAAGTACTCCATACACATTGGTACATGGACGTGAATGATCGGTGGCTATCGGGGTAGGGCAATAAAGGGTCCGTGGAGTCGTGATCGCTTCATATTTCCCATCGGCCAGCCAGACAGCTCTTAAGGCTATGACTGTGACTTTATTACCACGTACTTCATGATTAAAATTATAGAAAAACTGTGTTAGTTCACTAATCTATACCAATATTATAAAGCTGAAAAGTTTGTTTGTTTGAACGCGCTAATCTCAAGAACTACCGGTTCGAACCCAAAAATTCGTTTTGTGTTAGATAGACCATTTATTGAGAAAGGCTTTAGGCTACATAACATCACCCTGCTACTAATAGGAGCGTAGAATATAATATAAAAATCTAATTATAATTAAAGTGCCATCTATGTTTCATGTAATGAAAACTTCTGAAAAAATGAAATTGTGACATTTATTTGATATTGCTTGTACTTATATATAACTCACCGCAACTCAATTCGATCAGTAAATGTTAAATTTGGTACTACCTTTCCAGTAAAATGTTGAATTAAGCTTTTGCCTAAATCCAATGGCTTACTATCTTAACTGGAAAAAAATCCTAAAAGCCGGAGTTTCTTGTTGGTTCTTCTCCAAGCCAGGGCTTCTGAACCAATGGTAGAATTTTAAGATTAAGTGACAACCAGTGTCAGACAAATGTTTTGACTTTCAATGAGTGTACAAGTACAGTACAGTATTGAATAAAAAATATTAAATGAGTTTCAGTTTGAACGGGTTTATCTTGAAGCGTACGTTCATGTTATGGTTTCATAGTCGCCGCCTTAAGCCCTCAAATGAAGGGTCCATTTGTCTGCACTCAATCGCTTTGAGCATTGTTGAGCTGTCCACCCAGCCGGGGAACAAAGGCTCCATTGTGCGTGTTTACATGTAAACACGAATATTACAATAAAAATGTTAAGATAATCGAACGTGAAAGGTTACTTAGCCATAAACAACGCATCAAAGAATAAGCGACTGTGATGGATGAATTCCTCAAGAGCAAAATAAAACATTCACATTCTTCTTCTCATTCTTTCATACATTCACGTCCTTGAAAACCTTTTGGGGTGGACAGAACCTCAGAGATATGATTCACCTAGGACTTTACTTACTATTTGGCACGAATATTGGGGAATTCTTACATATTCAATGGCGCAGGCAGGTATCTGATGATGTTTTAACTGATCATTCTCACAATTACTCGACATACATTTCGAAGTGCATAGAGCTCCGAAATCTCCTCTGTCACCATTATCCTAACTATCGAGGTTGTGCAATGAAATGCAGTTGGTAATAACAATATTTACAACCCTAAACCCACAAATAGCAGTAAAGAGATTCATAAATTAATTTAGACAGGTAACAATATTTAATACTACTAATAATATTACATACAAGTCTAGTTATAAGTTTAATCTATGTATGTTATATTTTACAAGGTCAATGCTACTGAGAGAAATCTCGGGCTACGTCGAAGCCCTTTCAAACTCTGTCAATAGGCCTGTAAAAGAGGATAAAGGGGTCTTTGTATGCCCCCGTAATTAAACGCAGCCGCAGGAAGCGTGTGCCAATCAATGCTTCGGAATCTGTATTGTTCGGGTATTGAACCTCGGCCTTCAGGTTTAAAATACCACTCCACTAACGCACATACTGGTACTTTCTTAAAATTACAACTTGGGGTGTACATAGCTTATAAATAACAGGCTTTATAAGGGTCTTATTATTTTAGGAAGTGCTGGGGCCCAAGTTAACTAAAGCGTTTTAACACAATCGCAGTTCAATATCATACATACATACATTCAAGAATTACTCCCTTTCGGGTTGAACAGAAACTTGGAGGCGATAATATATCTAATATCACATTTTAGCATGACTATTGGGGTTGTGTATATATGTTAAAGTACTTATAGTAGTAGTAGTAAGGCCGTGTATAATGAAGCTATATTTATGACCAACAGCAAATAATGAATGCAAGTCAAGTGTATGGGTATTTAATGTTTAAATTAGTATGCATTAACTTAATAGTCCTTTAATAATCCATATCCGTACCCACTGGATAGTCTGATGACTATCTTTAACCAGTTCTGGACCTGTGCTGATCCGGGACTAGTATGGTGTACCTAAACTTACCCTGCTTTGCTGTCTTTCTAATTGTTATGTCGTAAGAGGTTTGTTGGAGCAAAGTGGTACTCGCATGGCGGCCGCGTCTCGGTAAACGTAGTGTAGGACGCCCCCTGCTAGATGGACTGATGACCTGAAAAGGTCGCTGGTAATGGTAGGCTGAGGGCCACGAGTGATCGTGTTTTGTGGCGTAACCTTGGGGAGGCCTACGTCCAGCAGTGAACTGACATAGGCTGATTGATTGATATAAGAGGTGACAAAGTTATGCGTATATTTTTAGGAAACTGATTCCTAACGGGATTGGCAGAGTCTATTTATCGCCACCTAGAACGATTCTGATAAATCTCTATCGCCTAACTCACACTTACTTTCTAATGCATACTTTTCTGTTCTTTACTATAACCTCACGTGATTTTCATTCATTCAAAATTGAGATAATTAAAAAGAAAAACGGTAATAATAAAAACAATACGCTAAAGTTACGTATCTAACATCACAACCCCAATATTCAAGCTTATAAGTGACCAAACAATTTTTCGCTGTCTCCAAGATTCTGTCCACCCCGAAAGCGATTAAAGACAGTCAATACGCTTACCTATTACTTACTAATATTAGTTAATCTTAAAAATTACACGTAATCACATAGATGGTTACCAATCCAAGCACTTACGACACTAGCATTGCTTAATTTCGATGATCGAACGAGAACCGTTGTGGACCATCTATGACCGTTTTTAGTGACACCTTAACCGTTTAATTAGAGAAACGGTACATCCTCGGAAACGTGACAGAATACTTAATTAGCGATCGGTTTCAATTCCCTAATAAGTCACAATTAATTACGGTGAAAGCGCTCCTTACGTGTGACGCATAGAAACGAAAAAACATACATATCATTAAAGTGAGAAAAACATTTATTTAGGTCGCGGAGACAGCTTACGAATAACATGCATTATTTATAAAACAAAAATCAATCGGACATGGAAAAAAAAGCATATTGAATAGTAAGAGATTTACTCATAATAATATATATGTACATACATATTGAAAAAATATATATTTATATACTCTTTAATATGACGAAACTCTCGTGATTAACAGTCATTCGAGTTCAAAAATTATGCATTTGAATTCCTTATAGTATTCTGACCAATCTCTCCTGCCTCACTCATGCATGTTCTTCACATTACGTATTAAGAATATGATCTAATAGACCTTCATATGTGGTTCAAACTTAAATAGTAAAGTATGGCCACATTTAATACACAATCCTTTAGTATCTTTTTAAAAACCTGGATGAAGCTTGATACGAACTGTTATAGTTTCAGGATAACAAGACACTAAATATTTATATACATATACGTACTTAAGCTACGTTTTTATACAGTGAATACCTTCAAGATGTATAGCTTCAGTAACCACTTCGTCACTACATAGTTCTTTGGCCACTCAAAGCCTAAATTTCATCAGAAATTGATTATAACCAACATGATAAATGGTAAGTCCATCACCGTTCACAGATACTGACTATCAATATGTTTATCAATAGTTTAGTATGACATTAAAACTTTAATCGGCACTTAAAAAGAACATAACTATTAAAAAAGGATTTTATCTATCCATAAAGCTTTAACACACTGTTAACAAAACTCAGGCTGTTAACAAGGCTGTGATACAAATGCGCTGGTAACTAGTGGTTGATGACCCTTACGAAGATATGTCAGCTATAAACCTGCTATGTGTGAAACTCTTTGTTCAAAACTATGGTTAAGAGTACCCTTCGTTTATCGATATATATGTTACCGGCCAAACCCGATTTTAGGACAAACTAGAGGTTAGGTTAGGTTAGTTTTTCCTACTAACCTAACCTAACCTTACTAGCGCGAGTAGGAAGAACTAATTTAGCCTAGGCTAAACTAGTTTATCCTGAAATCGGGTTTAGCCGGTAACGTGTATACATACACTTAGTATGACTATATATGATATAGTATAGGTCAATATTATACATTATGACATCGCAAACTCGATATTCATTCTAAAAAGTGACCAAGGAGATATATATGCAAGCTTCTGCCCCCTCTTAAAAGGATTAAAATACATGAACGTACATATAGATATGTATGTAGGTACTGATCAGTAGAATAAAGACGATATAAATATTTTATATACATCAGTAAACATAGTCTCATGCTAGTCTCGGTATAGTATCATAGTCTTAGATTGTATTATATCTTAGAGTCTCTGTCAACGCCGAAAGGGATTGCATGACTTGTATGTATTTGTGTATGTATGTACATCAATAAACATACTCGTACTTTTGTATCTTTTCTAATGGATGGAAACTTGCAATGATTATACTTTCATACACGTTCTTCAAATAATTAAATAACGAAAATATCATTAATATTTGGTCACTTTTACCACAAGTCCCTTAGTTGCCTTATACAAGACGCCGTTTCATTCACTGTTTATTTCATAAATAACATGTTATTATATCATCAGATAAACCTATGACTAGATTATTAAATGTAACTGTACATTGTTTTAATGAGGCTATAAAGTCAGACAAATTATTCGAGACGTCTAGAGATATGTAAGCATATAGTGGCAGTTTGTTACTAAATTAAGAGATCATATCTAGCTCATTTAAATGGCGGGTTCTAAGAAGATTTCGTAAGTTCTACGCAATATCATATGACTAAAACTTCCTGCTTCAAACACTCAATTCTCAGTATACTCACGACCTTTTATTCTTTTCGAGGTGGACAGAAAATCAGAGTCAATACAGTTGTAGTTAAAAGAATAACTTTATATTTGATTTGTTCCCATGCTGGACTGGGATGTAAAAAGTATGCTTACTAGCTGCCGTTCTTCTCGTATATTGTAGAAGGCGACTAAGGGACTAGGGAGGCAATTGAATCTATTAGGCGATGGACTAGCAACCTGTCACCAACGGCCCTGATCCTTACTTATTGTTAGAATTACCTATAACTGCCGAGTGTGCTTGAGGTGTATTTCAATGAAGCGAAAGTGTTTTGTTAATATGTCGTCCTACCTAGTCATCTACGATACGTCGATGTTTTTATATGGAATACAGTCAGTGGCCACAGGTAAACGTGGCATTAGAGTGGCCATTGACCATCTGGTATATGAGAGTCGCGTCCACGTGTCCGATGTCCAAATATAGACACTGAGGCGAATGCTATAATGGGACTAATTTTGTCGCAAGCCGCGTCTCGACTTCGGACGACATTTCTAGAAATACACTACTGTGGTAGTCTGGGACGGATGTAGAAGAATAATAATAAATAGCTTATTATTTTATTCTATTATAAGTAAATACACACATCCCTATATTATCGGCTCTACGTCCCTGAGGGAATAGCCAGAGACAATCGACCGCCACCTGAAATACTCATACCTATTAATCTACTCAACCTATTAACCTACTCATACATGCTCTTCTATTCTCCATGGTAATATTAAGTTCCGTTTCTAGCTGCCTTTGTTCACAGAAAAAAGTTGAGTTGGGGATAAGTTATTAGAGCTATTGAAATGTATTAAGTAACTAGCTAGCTACCAGTTAATTTTTCATATAAACGCTTTCAGATCCATCGATATTGTATCTCCGAGATTGTATACACCCCACATTAGATTACAGAACTTAAAAACAATGTATATTAGACAAGACAAACGACCATTAACTTTACAGAGGTTCGGTTATCCTTCTTCACAATTACATGCACTAATTCTATGGCCACCGCGAATGTATATTAATATACCTATATTCTAGACCAGAACATAAGTCTAGATCTAGGATTACTAGTCCTACAGGATATCAAAGGGCCGATGGAATGATCTGCCCACGCGCTGTGTCATCGTGTTCAATTAAAATGCAAAGCTGACCAACGGCTACTATTAAGATTAAGACACGTTGGATACTGATAGTTTGTGACTATAGAGATTGTTACCAGCTGTTTTCTTATCTTTATAGGTCACTAAGGGATTGGAATTGATTGGTATTGGGTGATGGGCTATCATACTAACGCCTATTTTAATCTAATTATGCGTGATCAAGTTAGAGTAGTACATTGCGGAACAAAGGACTGCCCAATAGTACGTCACAAAACACGATCATTTGTAGCCCTCATTCAGACACTACCAGTGATCATCTTCAGGTCATCTGTCCACCTGGCAGATACTTGCTTCCATAAATAATGTTTAAATATATTATTATGCTTATGTTATCTCAGAACAGCTTGAGACCTACTTGAATCACAAAACATTCTCTCAGCTATTATATATGTATGTGTATGTAATTGTATGTTGAGGCCAATTGACAGCTGTTTAAGACCACACGTACACAATAGCTTATAGCTTTCGGCACTTATGCCTTAAGCTATAATCCAGTACTGAAGTCTCACTCAAAACGATTTCCTTTCGGTTTGGATCCAAGGTTGCCAGCGGATTGAGTGATACTCTTCGTATCTACAATTTAAATCTTTTCAGAGCATAAGTCACTGCAGTTTGTCAGTACCAAATATTAAAGTTACTAGACCTCTCAAGACGCTAGGTTAAATACCCATAATTATACAACATTATAAATATTTAAAAATATATATAAGTTCATAAATGTTTTCTCGCTGTTTGTACCGTACAAGGGATTCGATATTTTATTGTTTATTGTATGTTGTTATTGTATTATAATTGAGGCCAACCTCATTTCTTGGCCATTTCGTCAAGAAATCTTCGTCTGAAATAAAAAGTTTTAAGCCATGAAAACGCATATTGTGTTAACTTATGTCCTTTCATTATTATGTGTAGTAAGCCATTTTTGATTGTAAAAAAAGTTCCACTTTACTCTCTGTAGCCACAAATACCATATGACTCTAGTGTACAAGTGCATTATCTCGAGTGACGAAAGGCAGGTACATTATAGCGTCACCGGATCTGTTTATCTTATTCCGCCTTGAGGGCAAACACGAATATTTACCCGGACGGCCAATTGGTCAAATATTGATAAGCATGCACTTGTGCATTGAGAAATTTGGTAAGTAAAAGTTAGTATTAAAATGGGTTCCTTATAAAAAAATACATTTAAGCATGTATGAGAAGGTTAATGGGTGTGAGTGGAGCGAGAGAGATTTGCCAGGAGCATTCCAGGTGGTGATCGATAGTCCTATTTTGTTAGGGATGCAAAGGCGTGAATCACTACCCCAATATTTATGCTAAAAAGTAACCACCCCGTAACCTCGTATGGGAATAAAGGACGTGAATGTATTTGTATACATGCAATTAATTATACATAACAAGCAATAAAGCAAAAGTGGTTTTACAGGAACCTCTTATATAAGGAAACGAGTGAAATGTGGATAAACACATGTATCTTTCAATCCCTTACAGAATCATACACACACTACAAATATAAATATTCTTGGTATTCTTTAGTATGTTTATTGGTCAATTCGCCATGAAATATTGGTAACAGGTATCTACACCATCGTTTAACTAAAATAACACTGATCCCTTAGTCACTTCCTATATCAGGAGGAGCGACATCTGATTTTATTATTGTATTATTTGTATCACTTTCTTACTAGGGTCCCCTAAAATCGGAACCAAAGTTAAATATAAGTAAATAATATTAGGTTAAAGAAATGTTATATAAATACACTTTTCGGTGCAACGGAAGGTCAAGAAATTTGGTGTGTATGATACCATAATATTTTTACATAACTTAAGGCTGTATAGACATATACAGGGTGAAATTTTCATCACTGGCAATACTTCAAGGGTAGATTATATGATCAAAATTATGCGGCCTGGCTTAATTATTTTAGTACCCTCCAGTACAAAAATATGGAGAAAAGCCTCCTCAAAGTTTGAGAGCCAATTCAGAATACGTGGACGCCCTACATTATTTCATTCATAAGTTCTCATCCAATTAAACATCTTTCAACACCCAAAACAAAAAACTATCAACAACAAAGCAAACAACTATCAACAACAAAACATCCAAGTAAAAATTTTTTTTTTTTTGTAAACTCTCATTTCTGTTGTACCCAATGCCGTTCTAGGGTATGAAGAAAAGTCGTCGTTAATCATCACTACGGCTTACCTGCTGTTTAATACACAAGAACATAAAAGTTGGTTGAACATTACATGCCACCAATGAAAATTATCAAAACACATCGATTTCATCACACATACATTGTACATGATGCTAAAAACAATTCCCTTTCACTAGTTCTTCGATTTTTGTTCATTTTAATCCGTATCGATAGTTATTACAATTAATAACAAATAATTTCAAAACTTATTATTATCATCTTGCGAATTCCGTTGCTAAAATTTTTTACAATAAACAATTCAATTTCAATTTAACATAGAGTAATAACATTCATTTAATGGTATGGTTACATGTCTTAAAAAGTACTTGAAGTATCAAGTACTTTTAGTGACAAAATAGTACTAACACATAAGTGAAATAAACAATTTTATTATTAATGATTTACTTATCATTGTTTATTCTTCATCTCATGTATATTTATTAATTAGTCATACAAAATATTTAAATATTTATGCTTGTAGTAAGTCGAAAGTATGAAATGTAATGCACTTCACCCTGGCTGTATGACGCGATCTCTACTTCATCTTTACTTTATCTGTGGCTAATTTATTTATTTGATTGTTTGTTTTACAACGCTATGGCGGTTAAAAGTATTTTTGTCGTCTGAATTTATAATTTAATGTTAAATTGCTATTTCATAGTACAATAATGGTAGATTATGTTTATTAATGTTGTGAAAGTAAAACATGATTTAGTTATGTGAATGTAAATTCATACTTTAGTGGAAATGAAATTAAATACTGAAGTGCTTTTGAGGTTATAATTGTCGAGAATTAAAACAGAAAATTTAATGGAATCAAATGTTTTAAAGAACTTATCAAAGCGTAAACTAAACCAGCATAGAATAATTACGCGATTAAATTAAGTACAATCCATAACCGGCTAATATTCATGTTGTGTTATTTTGTGCAGTGATGATTATTTGGATTAAATAAAAGAATAGTGCGTAACATTGTCGTAATTAATGTTTAAAGGAAACCACATAAGTATGTTCTATTGGCTTCCTAACCTGTGAAAACAATGTCTCAATAATGAAAAAAGTTTCATTTAGGATGCTCCTGGTCCACAAACACTACGTTACCATAGAGAATGTAAACTTACAATTTATGAATGAACATGACCTTGGCAAGTAGTACGTTAATAGGGTACCCATATGTTACGGAAAATTTAAAATAAAAATTAAAAAAATTGTCCAAAATTTCCAAAAATTTCCTACCTTTTTTATTATGAAAATGGGTTCTATAGGTGCTACTGATAGCCAGGTTAAAATATTGCCAGTGATAAATCTGTCACCCTGTATATCATCACCTCTACAGGGAATCAGGCGTGATGTGTATATATGTATGAAATTAACCAGCTACCTTTCTTATAGTCGTAATACATAAATATAATTATCAATTTTCCTGTATGAATGGACACCTACTTTCTTTGCCAAATACTACGAGAGGGGAAAGGGGGGTAGACAGATATAGATAGAACATCTAAACACAAACGTCATAACACACTTAACACTGCCAAACAGAATTAAACCTAATACCTTTGAAATAAGATTAGATTTGTAATGCACTTTTCGGTGGTTGGTTTCTTTTGGTTGTAAATGGTTTTAGTTCCTCGGTCAACCACCTTAAATGTGACGAAAACTACGTCTGGAAGGTGAAAATTGACCCATTAGGAGTGATGATTACGTGTATAATTACGACCACAATGCCAAGAGTGGTGGAGAGGGGTAAATAAGTGGAAAAATAAAACTACGTCAGTTGTTTGATGATCATTGAATGTTATCTAATAAGACACCTTAAACCATAATGTACATGATTTCTACTAACATATATTTTGAATACCATACCGCGACAACCTAAATATTATTATTTTATTACTAACTAGTTGCCCAATTAAAAACCCATTACGGCTATAAACCAGCTAATTACATTCTGTTCTCATCCCCAATCTGCACTGCAGAAGAAAAGAAAGACAGACATAAAAATGTGTCTTATATCTCTGCCCATACGCATGAGTAAGCATGGGTCACTAATACGCAGGCGCTATATTGACGCTCTGCTTCAATTAACGATTACCACTCAAGTCTATACACACGTGTTGAATCACCGAAGGGGTAGATAGAATATAGGATTTCAGAGGATACATTGTCAAGTTTAAGGTGTTTAAGAGGTGAGTATATTTAAGTGTAGAATAGTCGACATAGCGTCTAACTGTTTTATAGTAAAGTAATCTCAGTGTGATTCGATGTAGTTCAGTAGCTTGGGCCTTGACGCTATATCAGTGGGTACAGAGTTCGAATCCCGCTTGAACATGTACTAATGAAAATGAAGTTTAGTGAATTTCTATGTACATTTCCGTAATAAAATACATTTACATAATGCGTCGAATACTACGATGAGGGAAAAACATCGTGAGGAATCCCATCTGTTTACCGAATAGGTAATAAATATAGTTAGTGTTTGTAAATGGCGACATAGCTGACCACCTGTCACATTGAGTACTGACTATCTGGTCAACACGTGGGTTCGAGGTGGCTATAGAATTACTACCTTCACAATTGTGGAGATGGACACTTCAACCTCTGACTACCCCGCAAGGGTTAATGGTCGTGGACGTGTTTGTCTTTTGTCTTTGTCTCTTACATATTTGTTCTCAAAACCATGTTAAATATAATAATGTTATATATATACCTCTTTGGAGATTATTAACGTTAGTGTATATTGTATATGAATGACGAATATCAAAACAGGACTATTCAACTACAATAACTGACTAAAATGCCTAATCATTCTTAAACCAGTTCCATTATTACTGAAGGATTGTTAACACTTCGCTCTATCGCTACAACAATGGGCCCAATGACTAAACAACGCCAGGGATAAGCTACCAAACTCGTTATCATGTCTATGATCCTGAGAGGAGTAGATAGAGTCTCGGTTTAGAAGAATAATTATCTATAATAATAATATTTGGACACTATTACACCAATTGAACTAGCCCCTTGGTAAGTACATTTAAGACTTGTGTTAAGGGTACTAATCAACGTATATTCAAGAAATATATACATATTATGTATAGATAAATACATATATAGCATACATAATCAACGACCAGACTGGAAAGCAGAAGAAAAGCGTATTTCTTAACTCTGCTTCCACCCGGAATCGAACCCGGGACCTCACGATTAGCGTTCCGGGCCATTACTCCACTAATTCATTTAAGCCACAATATTACTTTAATATCGATATTGTGGCACTTCAGTGGCCGTAATTTGGCACTTTTGGCACTCCACTAACAAATTTTGGCCACTGAGGGGCTATCGAACTACATCTGCGTCTGAAGTACAAAAAAGCTACTCCACTAACCAAACGTCAGTCAATGTCAGTTCAATATCCTTATATTTCGTACTCCAATATTGACATTTCCATACTTGAGTGGTCACTGAGGTGCCACTGAAGTGTCATAATATCGATATTGAGGCACAAGTGTGGCTGTCAAAATATTAGCAGAGTGCCACTTATACGGCCGAGACGCAGAAGTATCGCTATAGCGACGCAGTTGAGTGACTGTCAAAGTTAATTAGTGGAGTAAGGGCCCTGGGGTCTAACCGATCGCGCCACGGAGGTTGTCAAATCTAGTTAAGGGTTTTTTTTGACTTAGTATTATGTACATAAATTCACGTCCTTTGATCACTTTCGGAGCGAATATAACATCGGAGACATTAAAATAATATATTAGCGTAAAAATTAGGGTTGCGATGCCTGTGACATGGAACATTAAAAATCATATTAACCAATATTATAATAAGGGACGTCTTATTTTATATTGTTTTATAATAAAGCACTTTATTCCATAATTCTGTAAGGGGAGAGTAGAACAAAAGGTATCGAGGAACCTTTGCTAAGAAAACTTTTTTTAGTAGATTACTTTAAGTACATAGTAATTTATGTACAATTGAAATAATATAGTTACTGTTTTAAGTATTTCTTATAGAAATAGAACTATGTTATCTTATAAAAACTCTTCCCTTAGGAGATTTTAAAACACTGCCATAGGCAGATTACATCATAAACGCCCAAGACAGACATAACTTTGCTCCATTATATACTTAGTACCGTTACTATAAACTATGGACAGAGCACAAAAACCCACCTGACCATAATTGACACTGGCCATCCCTCCTATTGTCTAGGGGTAAACAGGTATTCTACGAAGGATATACCTGTCTATCGGGAACAATGGCGTGATGACGGCCAATATATTGTTTGAGGAATCCATAGTTTCAAGTTCCATTCAAATAACGTAAAAATACGCAGTGTTGAGCTGGGATTTAAATATGGCTACTATCTGCCTTATTTTATTAGGGGTAGATGAAAATAATTATTTAGCAATGGATTAGCAACCCTAAAATGATGGGAGATACTATCGACTGTATCCTGGATCGATTAAGAAAAAATCTCTCTTGCTTCACCCACACTCAACCATCTCATACAAGTTCTTCTGTTCTTCATACTGCGTACGTTTGCATTGCGAACAATGTCTCCAATTTGATCTGTATATGTTCTATACGGGCTATCCCACCTAATTCAACTTTCTACTTTGGCTCTATAAATTCTTTTCGTAACCCACCTTTCATCTATCCGTTTCATGTGCCCAAACCACCATAACATACCAAGCTCTACTTTTATCCTTCCATATTCTTTCATACCATTTTTACTATTAAAGATGTCAATAGTTATCACCATATAGATATTTCAATATATTGTGGTCGAATAAACGTTATTTCCAATGATATCCAAGCCAGTATCCTTGTATTATTTAAATTCCATTCCTTGGTAAATGCCAGAGCCGGGATTTGAAACTAGGACCTTTCTCATAAAAAGTCAATTCTTACCCACGGGGCTAGAGCCGCTAAAGATGTTTTAGGAGTTGAATATTCTCATGTATACTATATATATATCTTAATAACTTTGGAACATTAGTGACATATATACATATTTCTAGTGTAATGCCCTGTACATTAATTATCCTTTTTACCACCTTTAATATTGAAGAGAGTCTTCTACTACATATTATTAAACTATCACCATTGTTTCCTTGCCAAAGAGATAAATATCTACAATCCTCCAGTTAGTTGTTACTAATAATAGAGCCCCAAAGTAATAACGGGGTAAGGCAGCGTGTTACAATAATTGCAACAGTTCAATGATTGTTTATGGACGACCTCCGTGGTGCGATGAAATGGCAGCCTAAGTGCTAAGCGAGGTTCCGGGATAGAGTTTATAAGTCAAGACATCTGAACATGGGATTCGTGATCTCTGCCTATCTCTACTGGAAATCAGGCGTGATGTGTATGTATGTATGTACAGTCAACGCTAAAAGTGCAGTCCCAGTAACTTTATAGGGTTTACGTTTATAAGAACAAGAGACAACGTTTTTCAATTCGAAACACGCGAACGTATAGTGGCCATAACAATGCATAGTGGTGCCAGTTTTAAAATGTAAATTATTGTTTTTTGTTCTTATAACCTTAATAAAAAGTTACAGGGACTGCACTTTTAACGCTGACTGTACATGTACGTAAAGAGAGTAGAGAGTACTCGTGTTAATTCATACCCTAGTCTAGCCGATACGACGGGTTATACAATTACGTATACGGGGAATCCAACCTCCAACTACCCGGAAAAGTTTGGACGTGTGTGTATGTTATGTATGATACTGTATCTTAGTTAGTTCCTACGGCTTAGCAGTCGGTAGCTTTCTATTTACGTCGCAGACTAGTAAGAGACGTACTCTACGGATAAGCATGGTGACAATCGTGCAATTTATCAATAGCTTGCTCCTGTGCTGTGATTCAGTCTGTGACGATTCCTATTTATAGGCCTCGGGCGGTACGATAAGTGGATCACTGACATTAAATGGAGAGATGGGGCAAATGGTGTAGTTGGAGTATATACTCAGTGGTATTTACCAGAGTCAGAGATGTATGAATACTATGACATAGATAAATATTGTAATAATTAATATAACAGTAGGTGATTGAATGGATTGAAAGAAGTAGACGTTGTTCGAAAATGTACTTTTTCTCGGTACCGTCAAGGATATAACTTACAGTAGTTTTTTTAATAAAATTTAATGTCAATGTTTAATAATATTGTAAAGTTAGAAGGAAAGAAGGAAAAACATAAGTTAAGTATTCCTAATTCCAAAATAAATAAATATTGAAAATTTATATTTCGCAAATGGAACTTTAAGAGCGGCGGTAAATATCAAATACATCTCTACTCTTAGAGGAATGATGACAGATTGATCGATTCAGTAATCATTCAGCATTATATGATAAATAAATCATAACAAATAGAGAAATTACTTGTTTGCTTCTTGCAATCCAATTTTCTATTTCTTCTGAATATAAGGAAGTGAATATAAGGTTACTGAACAATATGATTACGTAAATATAGTTAATGTTTCATAGCTAGATAAACATACATTAAATTCATATCATTCGTACATAAAATTTAAGTTAAATACCTAAATAATAAACTTAAAAATACATAATAGTATTAATTGAATACCGTTGTTTAAAAAATACCGAACTTTAGTCTTGTATGTATAAAGTATAGAAGTTATTCTCGTAGAGTTTATTAGAACTTCAGTAATCGGTTAGGATTAGTCTCCCATCTCTCAATAAGAACAGAATTAAAACTATCAGTTTGGTTGTGAATCATAATTTTGGAAAGAAAGTCACTCTACTTATATACTTCATAAAAACATTGTAAGAAGAAAAGATTCTCAAAAGATTAATTCTTTTAAAGATCGAATCGGCTTAGTATCACTAAATACTCACACCGTTATAATACTATCACAAAAAAATCGTGCACTCGTAAAATACATACCGTACTTAAACCCCAATGTTATGCCTATAGAGGTTGGGAGTATTGGTTACCCATAAAATATATCACACTTATAAAGCAATAAAGCTATAAAATGTTTTTTAATAATGAACTCTAACCAGCAAGGTACTTTTATGAGCATATTTTAATGGAAATTACTAACTTGAATTATTAAATATAATATTAAAAGATTACTTATAAATCTTTTATGTAACTTAATTTTTTAATTTGGGAAAGAGTTTCATAAATCTTTCCGAAGTAAAAAGACGATACTTTACCTGTCATAATTCTGGCAGAATGAATAGAAATAAGTTTATGATTATTGTTTTAGTACCTGGTTTTTGATGTTTACTCTTCTTCGTCTTTCCCAGAGTTCCTGGCACTATCACCAGAACTGCCAGGAACAACCACAAACACCTCATCATCACCATAATTTCACACCATATCACTTACACTAATCACTATTATGTTTATAAAACACATAATTATCTTTCGATTCACACAAAAACTTTGATCACATTTTTGATTTCAATCTTTTATTTAAAATTATCTGATTTTTTTAATAACCTCACTAAAGTAATATCAAATCACAGAAAATAAGTAAAATATTAACTCATTTATTCAAAAATAACACTTTTTATGTCAATATTCACGAAATTTTCTAGCCCTAAGTTATTTTTAAAATGCGAACGAAAAATCGAATTTTCGTCTACCCGAGACGCTCGCATTGCCTAAAGCTCCGAAAAGCACTGAGCTTGACAGCCAAAGCTCACTCAACCGGCCGGCGAACTATAACAAAAACAAAACCCACGAGCTTTTACCATGTGCTTATTATATTACAAGTTCAAACACTAAGCCTCTTAATTGCTTTCGCACTGCACTTTGCTGAGTTAACACGTATTTATATTTGCTAATGCGATATTATTGTTGATTCCTTGAGTCAACAATTAAAACTTTGTGTGCGTAGAGCGTAAAGAAATAAATAGTGACCTCTGTTGGTAGGTTACAAAAGTAACCCTTTTGGGTTTTAGTGACATCTATGTAGTATAAAAAAACTATGACGTGATTATAATGTACTTTTAGGATACAAGATAGCGTTATTGCTCATTGTTTTCATTAGTTTAATAATAAAGGCGAAATTAAAAAACACTAACTGAAACTGTTTTATAACAGGAACATTTTATTAATTGCCTTTTTATATAATTTTAACTGCCACCTAGCAATGAAGCGGAATTTCGCTCTATTGTGCCCGGATCGAAAAAACTAAGGATCCATTGTCTCTGCTTACTCCTCAAGCGTAATATTTGGAACCTTTGTCGTTACACATTATTGTATAAAAAAAAGAATCCGTAATTTATCAGGTACTTCTAACGATACCAAGGCCCCAGATATAAGAATACATACATAAATATCACACCCGTTTCCCTGTAGAGGGGTAGGCAGAGTTCACGTATCCCCATCTATCCCGATACTGACAAACCACTTTCGCTTCATTGTCACTCATACACCTCCTTATACACACTCGACTGTTATAAGTACATACTTCGAACGTCACCCTTTTTCAAAATGGCGTCTGATATGTTTTATGGATCCAACCCCTACGTAACCGCCCTTCCACTTCATTCATCCACATATTATGTCCAAACCATCGAAGCATGCCCTTTTCAATCTTAGTCACTACATACGACTTTTTTCAAATCGCAAGCTTCCCTTATCACATTATTTTTAATTCTATCATTCAATGTCACTCCTAACATGCTTTTCAGTGACCGCATATAGACGGCATTGACTCTACTTTCATGCTCCTTTTAGCATTCCCAACTTTAGCCATTACCATTTTATTACGATATTTTACCACTTTTCACAGGTATGGTTATCGCGCTGGCGTCAATGAAACAAAAGATACGAACAATAAGCCAAAAATGTTTATTAATTCATGTATTGTTAATTTACATTGCATTAATACTTTTACATTACGATTTAACATCGATTACTGGACATGACACTTCCCGATTGATCGGGGCCGATTACATCTCATCCTTAACTAAAATCGAGTAGAAATTCATCTAAGTCCTTTTCTGCGCTAAAATTATATATTTATACTTAACTTGTAAACTCATATGTATCATATTGATAGATCATTATAACTATAATATGTTTGCAATGATGTGCATAGTCTAATATTAATTCGCAATATCGGGGTAAGTGTTTATTTGTACAATCGATTGTAGAGCTTTATTAACGGTTTTATAGATGGCAGGTTCATAAATGCTGCACGTTTTGCATTTTACTAGTATCACTACATCTTTAGGATTTAAAAGGATGCTTATCGCTTGAAATAAATACTTACCCGTTCAACGTACGAAAAATGTAGATTCTCAATATGTATACAAGTCTCTTTAAATTGCGAATTACTTTACAGCAATCAACATATAATTTTCTAACTCCGTCAATATAGAAAACAGCTAAAATATTTATCTAGGCACAAAAAACTTTATATTCATAAAATAAAGAGAGACTTTTCAGTAAAGAAAACCTTAGTAAAAAAACGTAATAAAATTTAACACTTATTTGTGTATATTTATTACGACTTATAACTTTACAGAAAGCAATTTCACCATTGACTAAAAATAAATCTAAGAACACTGATCTAAAAACTTAATCCTATTAAGGAAAATGCTTTCTTTAAAGTTTCCATCCTGACTCTTAATCATCAACTTGAAATTCTTCATAGAACCTTGTAAATATTATGGGGATGACAAAAACCAACCTTATTAATAATGTCATGTCACAAAACTCAAATCAAATAGAGTTTTGGAGCAAGAGTAACAAAGTCGTTATTGTTTTTTATAAAATATGGGCGTTAAAAAGGTATTCCCATCACTATTGGAAATCGGTTTGGAATAGTTTGGAATACAGCTAAAGTTATACAGTCTAGGAGTTTCACACTTCGTGGAGCAATACTAGAGAATAGAAATTTTCATATTTTTCATTAAGTTAATATTAAAACGCTTGACTTTTATCTAACGATTATTAGACAGTTTTATTATTAACATCAAAGCTTGTAGGTACATAAGAAATATTGTAACTGAGCAGAAACTTTCTGAAATTATCTAAAATCTTTAAGAAGAAATATATCGGTACTGTCATTCGTACGCTTTAAGTGTTTGATTGAGTAACTTCATTTAATATCATTAAGTAACACTATCATGTCTGGGAAGAAAATAAAAGTAAAATTACATGTATATGTTTCATTGCCTTTTTTGTTTTATCTTTCTTTTGTTTTAACATAAACTTGTAATCAGCAACCCATATATATCCCTAATGAGAATCTCCCTAATGTTCTCCAGTAGTGCTCAGAAGTGGAAGGTCCCGTGTGGGGGCGCGGGTGGCGTCACCCTGCGGACTCTACACGAACCACTCGTCGTCGCGAGGCGCTAACGCGGCGCCGCCGCTCGGAGCCGGTGCGTATAGTGCGCCTGGGGTCCCGCAGGGTGCGCCCAGTTTCCCGGCAGCAGCGTGCTGCTCTCGGGGGGCTCTGGGGGCTTCGTCAGCGCCAGGGAGCCGCCGTTCATTGCGGTGCCCACTGGAATGGAAAAGATCAATAATCAGAAAGAAAGACAATGAAAGAAACAAAACAATGTATCGGACAAACTAATACTCCTTCGTAGGTAAATAGGTGTGCCGTGTATGTTATTATAAAGTATTGGTAAGAAGATAAGTATGGTAAACAGACATATTATCAAAAAGTTTATTGTCATTATTTGTAATAAATTTAATTAGAGATCTTTTGAAACATTGAGTGAATTGTTCGATATGACAAACAAAGTAGAACTAGAAGAAAAAAGCAAATTTCATGATTCCGAAAACCACTTAAAGCTCAAGATATATTATTGTGCTGTTTTTATATTTTGATGTGTAACGAGCTGACAAAATGATGAATGAAGAATTACTTTGTTCTTCGATAAACATCATGCTTTTCAATCTCCGTTGATACACTCACACGCGAGTTTGTAAAGTTTCTCCATTCTGTATTCAACATTTAAAACTGATTATGGTATACACCAAGAAATTATGGTAATACTGCTTATTCATTCAACTGAACTTTAAATGGGGATCTATCGATCCAGCAGCACTTAATTCTGTGAATTCATTTTCCTCACGCCTTGAAGTTAATCTTAATCTTTTAAGTGTGTATTTTTTGGAAGATAATTAATTTTTATGAGTGTCTGTATAATAAATCAAGTACTATCTAATACAAATAAATGTTCATTCACGTCATTTATAGGAACATCTGTCAAGATTGGAACAAATGGGGATCCGTGATCTGATCTCTCCACAGGCGTGACGTGTATGTATGTTAATAGGGGACTCACAGTGCGTCTGCGCTCGGTTCCGCCTGCAGCAGTAGATGAGGATGATGGAGGCGCCGCCCAGCAGCAGGAGGGCGCCTGAAGCCAGCGCCACCACCGCCCACGCACTCACCGCGCCCTTGCCTGCTGCGTCTGGAATGTACCACAACTGTTATAGCTTACTGCAGGGGTTCCCAACCTATTTCAGCCCGCGGCACAATAACTTGTTTAAAATTTTGTCACGGCGCCCTACCCTAGCTGCTTTTTGAGACATATAACTATTATAATCGCAAGATATAACAGAACTTTGGACTTCTGGTTTGTTTTCGATAATTCAGTACTCAATCAATAACAGAGGCCAGGACCACGGGTGTCCTTGTCGGAAAACAAAATTAAAATAATTTTGACGATAATCAGAGGATGGACTCACGGCGCCCCTGGCTTCATTCCCGCCGCGGCGCACAGGTTGGGAACCCCTGGCTTACTGTATAAAAATTATGTTTCTTTATAATTTGTTTTTGTAACTGGCACTGGGCAAAAAAACCTGAAAGCCGGAGTTTCTTGTTCGTTCTTCTCCGAGCCAGGGCTTCCGAACCAACGCAACGGTAGAATTACAATGCTAAGAGACAAACAGTGTGAGGCAAATGTTTTGACTTTCAATGAATGTGCTGTACTTGTACTTGTGTTGAATAAAAACATTTGACTTTGACTTTATATTTCCTTTTAATCAAGTTTTGACTCATTGGCTTAGTAGTTAGTGCTAGATTCAAAGACAGTTGATTTAGACTTCCGTCTTGAATATAGTACCACAACTATTACTATTAGTTTATTGTGTATTTCCTTTTAATCAAGTTTTGACTAAGTGTCAGTGGTTACAGGATTTTGAGACAGTTTATTTCGGCTTCGGAAACTTTGATCACATGTCAATTAGACAGTTATATATTTATTCTTTATAAGAAAGAATTATGATAACAATTCACATATATTTTCATCGTGTTTTATACCTTACGTCATGATGATAATGTAGCTAGATAAATTGTATTCAAATTTGAGAGTTGATCAGAGATTTTGTATTGAAGAATAAAACGTAAATTAAATTTATGTTTTCAGAATCGATACGTTTGTTACTCCGTCGCCCAATATGTTCAATACAATCTTAGTTCTTTATTTCAAAGTCTCTTCCAAACAAACAGGCATACATTCTTTTATAGCTGAGCAATTGCCTAAGTATCACCAGACTATTGACTTTTAATTATATTACCACATAACCTGTTTACGCCTTTCAATATTTATGCTCAGCGAACATTTGAGCCAGAGAACTCCTTATCTAAATACGCCTTAAGTAAGAGCTGGTGACTAACCGGGGCAGAGCGCAGGATCCTCATCGGAGCCATCGGCGCAGTGGTCCACAGCATCGCAGGTGAGCTCCTGGCTGATGCAGAACTCTCTCTGCCGACACCGGAACTGCTTGCAGCCGTGCTCTGGAACAGTATTGCGGAGACACCACATAGCTTATAGCCGCCACAACGCTACGCAAGCCTTAAGGTACTTAGAACTACGTGAATAGGTATTACATGCTAACTTACAATTAGATGAATAGAGACTACATGTTATATGCTGGTCTCCGCAAATCTAAGATACTTAAAACTATATGAATAGGAATATCCTGGTTTCACTACGGGAAAGAAGGTAATGTATGTGTCACTAAAGGAAAGTATGTAAGATAATGGTAGGGAGGTATCTCATTCATTCTCATGTGTCATATTACGAGGATATTAATGTGTAATGTTTGTGTTTATACGCAGTGAATAAAGTGTTTTCTTTCTAATGATTGATAGTCAAAATAGCATGGTAAAGTACCTAGATACATTAAATGGTGGTTGTAGGGAACATGGAGGTTAGCAAAGATATGAATATCTTCTGTCCTGATCCTGACAATTCTATTTAGCAACATTAATAAACAACAACATTTTTAGTTCTTTTATACTCAACCTTTATAAGGAATCGAAAGAAAAGTGTGGGATGATAAGAAGAAAGAGTAAATTAGAGTTATGATGATGGATATACCTACTTCCTATTTTTATAATGAACTAAACATAAATATGTTCTAAATACATTACAATATGAACCTGCAAAACAGAGCTAAAATAGACCGGGTCTTAACACCTAATCTGCACTATGTAACAACACACTTAACTCTAGACAAAACCAGCGAAGTTTTGAATAGTTAATGCGCAAACAAAACCACTTGGTAAACTTCGCTCGAAGATAAACCGAGCTTTATAGAGCTCGCTAAATATGAAACTCGGAAGAGCCGAGTCTGTAAGGGCGGTTACATGTTCCACGAAGATGGACTATGGTCTGGAATAACGGTGGTGAAATGTTTGTTCTTGTTTATTATAAAGGGAAAATTGGAGTCAATAATATATTGATCTGTTACGTGAATTTTTAAAGTACATAAACAATCAGACTTATCAAGCAAACAGATTTCGTTACATATGTTTCTGATAAAAAAAATAATGCATAATATACTAAAAATAAAATCAACGTGTCTTTTGGAATTCTTGACGATTTATGGAATTAAAATTACTGGTGATTATTTGTGCAATCTACATTCCTTAGCCTTTTCCCAGTACAATTTAAAAATAAATAGAGTTAATGAGCGTTACATTTTCGACTGGAGTATATGCTACAAATAACAATACAAACGCCAAAAAAGACATTACTCTTAGCCCATATCTCGAGTGGTATGCGCCCTTCCTAAAATAGTTTCCAAGCCCTTTGAAGCCTTCGTAAAATATTCACATTAGCCACAAGCCCAGCCGAGCTCATTAAGGAGAGACATCCACTTGTTTTTGCCCCCTCAGACTGGGCGATTAAAGCTGATGGACTGCCAGCGTAATGGAGTCGGATCGGGCGATCAAAGGTCAGGGCAGCCCTTAGTGATACGACACTTTCGCTTCGTGATGTGCTACAGTTTGAAAAGCTTCTGAACTGTACTTTTGTAGGGCGAGTGGAACTGACGGAAATGGCAACGAATGAGACTGGAATTACTGGTATTGTATTATTGAGTACGTGAAATTGAGTGAAGAGTCCACATGATGTGGTAGGTTTATGAACACATTGAGATTCAGTGATTAACTAACGGAAATAATATTACTATAAGTGACACTGATTTGGCACTAGAAATGGTTAGAGATTTACACAAATAAGCTAAGAAAGTAATATATTCACACCATTACTTCCCTAACTACGGGATAAGTAGAGATTAACGATAGAACGTCGTAATCATTGATAAATATAAAAAAGAGCATCTCATAAGAAAGTTTTCTATAATGGCGAAACGAAAACTACACGAGCAGAATAATGACAAAGAAAGCCCACACTGAAGGCACCCTTTCAGAAACAATTTGGAAACTCGTTATGAAATTCAGGCCTCGCATATCCGTTGCCACGAGAATGTTATGATTATTAAAAAGGCTGACCACAGGCCCTTGCTTAAAAGGGATTTTTCACCAAGTACAATTACTAATTGGATTTTCGGCTTGGCGGCTCGGAAAAATACACCTTTTCGAAACCCTCGAGAAGTTTTAGGAACATCCAATCTCCCTTGGGTGTGGACTCAAAGAAATGTTAGCATCGTTATTCGTCATCAAAGAATTTCTTTTGTATGAAAAACTTTCATTTCACTGCGATATTGTGCTGTATAATGCGTATTGTAAGCGTAACTTCAAAGGAAAGTATCTTTTCAAGTAATGAGATGCGTATGAATTTTACGCAAAAGGTCTTTTGAAATTTTGAGATGATTGAGAATTAAATTGTTTGCATAATATAGACTTAGCTATCGTGTATTATGGATTATGAGTACGCATTTAAAGCTGTCTATTAATAACAAGTAAATAATAAACAATATTTCAGATTTTATACATCATAAATCATTGGTCCCAACTTGCATAGTTAATGCATTTTCATTCTATCTATCTGCCATTCATTCCCACATATCATAGAAAACTACTAAAAGTTCAGAGACAAATGAAGCCTATTGAAAGATGCCTTGTAAAGTAATAAAAATAGATAATATATAAAAATAAGCTGTGTTTCATCTACAACAAATAAATTTAACTGCATGCACTCAGTCAGCATAAGACTAAAGACCTAAAGTCATTCCCAACTAAGTAAAGACCAATAGTATCTCAGCAATCCAACGAATTAATTAACACCGTCAACATCGCTCATAAACGGCACAAACCGTAGCAGAAACTAATAAACGTAGAAAATAAAACTCATTAAAGAACAGTCATGGATCATTGCGATCAAATGGAAGCGCAGAAAGAGGGCATGAAACTATCAAAGTGTCGACGGCGGGATGACTCCACTAATAAAACTTGGAGCGGCGATGAGTTCCCGAGTGTGGCAACTTAGCCCATTATGACTCCATCACACAGTTCCTTAAACAGAGCTCTTGGGAAACTTGCCGATCCTCCAGACACCTGTGTCTCAGTGGAAAATTGCCCTTATCCCTCGTTGTTTGGCGCCTCTTGGATTCTGAAGACTTGAATGGAATGAAACCGGAATTCTTGTTCTTGTCAAAGGCGATATAGTGTCTTGTGTTAAATGTGATTGTAGATTTAAGCATGCTAAGATGAAGTATCTAAGATAACCAACTTAAGTTTAAAATCGTTGTAAAGTTCGCATATTCCGTGAAGGAACCTTTTCAGTAATAAATACCCTACAGTCCGGACCATTATACAGTCAACGACTTTTCACTTGGGTGTCATGTGACTTCATGAGACCAAAGCGAAAGAAGGAGTACTGTTCCCGATATATCACCCTCCACAACTATCAAAGCAAACTTCCTTGCACCACTATAGACGTATATTTCTACGTAGTCCCTCAAATGGAGGTATTAAGGAACTTCGCGCCAGGACACCTGTGCGACGCTAGCAAACTTTGACCCTCACCGTTGTTTTTCTTTGTCGTCGCTCTAATAGGATTTCCGAGTTGGAAGACGCGAAGACAGGAGAAATGGATTTAAGTGCCAACTCCTAACTCACTTAGTAGTTCGCTAATTTACAAGTTCATGTCATAGTACTCGAATAATGCACGTTCGAGTTGATTGGCAAAACTTGTAAACATATTTTGTTCAACGCTTCACTTACAATCGGCGATCATTTAACAATACGGGAATAAAAATTGCGATTCATAACGCGCTGAATTTTAACTTATTGTATAAATAATAATATCACTTCATTAAAAATATAATTACAGAACAATAACATCGAAAACCTACAAACAAACCGATAGTAAATGAATCCCCAAACTACTAAATATTGCATCATGCTACTTTTGCCAAAAACGTCCGAAATGAGCGGCAGACAATTTGCGACAACAAAAGCGAGCACGTTAACGATTCAAAATATATTTCCAGCGTGTAAACACCGCAGCGATACCACGTTGTTTGCACGTTTATACTCCGATGAATTATGCAGCGGGAACCCGAATAGCTGCCCCTGGGTGGGTATTTAAACAATACCCTTTTATTCGTCGCATACTCACGGCGTTCGCAAGAGCTGGAACATCAAACGCTCAGACTTCCGCCCCTCTCGACTCGTCACCCAAGATATCTCGAGCGCCGTTCGAGAGATCCGATTGCCTCTCGAGACAGTACGTCGGAGTTTAGAATAAGGACGCACTCTATGCGACGTTTTCTCGTATGAAGACATTCGCACTGACGTTATTAACAGCTAAAAGCTTTGCGAGGTTTCCTCCGTGAAACTGTTATGCTAAGTCTTTCATTCAACAGAGAGGTTCTCGGTGATTTAATACGTGTTAGATGTAGTTTGCATTTAAACTTCTAATACTCAGTAAGTTTTACTGTTAATGGTATCATATAATTTTGAACAGAGAGATAGATTTGTATTTATACTTACTAAATGTATCTAGTATAACTAAAAATTACCGACAATTATACGTATCTGTAGTACTTTCCACCTAGAAAGGGATAGCAGGACATGAGTGTGCATTTGTGTACCTATGATCGATGATAAAGTACTTTATAACTGAAAAATCTCTTAAAATATTGGACTTCTTCTCTAGAGAGACAATATTTATTACACGAACAAAATATCACAAGTTTTCTTATCATGTACAAAACAACAATCTAGAGATATTCTGAAAAAGTCATTGAATGAGGGTTGTAGTGAATTCCACGATTTCCATGCGTTTGTTTGAACACAGGCAAGGGTGTTCATCAAAACGAGGAAATGGGATATAGCTGACCCTTCGTCCAGGGCGGAATGAAACAAAGGGCACAACAATTGGGAGGTGCGCCCTAAATTGAATCAATTTCACGGGAACAAAGCCTGCAATGAAAGTGAAGAGATGGCTTAACTCAACCATAGAGTAGTAAAACAGCATGTGCTTGTAGCTACTTTTTTGTAGAAATCAGAGACTCTATAGAAAAAAACTTAAAAAAATAGATATGTATATATTTGTCAATAACAACATGAATTCTTTATTACTATAGGGTAGTTTGCTAAACTCTTTTCGTTAGTTAGCTCACTTCCTTTAACCGTTTTTACTATCATTTAAATACATTCTGTGCCAAAAATACAAACATATACTGATATTAGAGATTAAGCATTGTAACATTATATGTAACTTTATATTTATCTGCATCTATAATGAACTATCAACAAAATGTCAAATGAACCTAACGTTGACGAATGAACGAAACGTTGTGAACGACCACAATACTGAACGGACTGAATGTTGTCAAAGCATAAAGCAACTCACTAGGGTCCTTGACGGCCGTGATGACCAGCTTGAACCCGTTGGCGTCAGTGCCCCAGTTGTCAGTCACGTACTTGAGGGTCACGAAGTTGCTGCGCGTGAACAGCGCTCCCACCTGCTGCTTCGTGTTGCGACATGACAGGTCCACCTGGAACAAATAATAATACTCAATTTGATTTTATTGAAACAAATTATTTAATACATATTATTTGAATATAAATAATTAGGCTCAGATACATTTTTGATATTCCAAAAACATCGTTTCTTTTCACATTACACTATTGCTCCTGCTTTATTCTTTAACATAAACTATTTACTAAATAATTTATATATAAAACTATAAATAAAATATTTGAGCCAAATCACTGCCAACAGAAAGAGTGCCCAAGATGTTGGCAGCATTTTCACGCTCAATGGCTAAACTAATTCTTTGGCCAAAACAGGCCTCAACCCTTAGGTCCCCGCTAACCTTCCTGTTGACCGCTAATATAATAATATTTAGGACTAAACTAGCTACCGCTGGCTATCCAGCGGGGCAACGCTGCTAGTGTGCTGGAGGCTTTTGCTTCTGGGTGCTCAATTTCAGGACAGGCGCTGTGTAAATATTAACTTTTTGTTCGATTTAAGTGTTTTTTTATGTATTTAGTTTGTACATATTTAGTTTTATTTAGATCAAAGAATGTGAGTTTTCAGTTGGATAGTAATAGTATATTTGGGATACTATTACAACAATTGAAATAGCCCTTCGGTAAGTTCATTCAAGACTTGTGTTAAGGGTACTAGTCAACGTATATTTCAGAAATATAAACTTATTATAAATAGATCAATGCAAATAATAGGTCTTTACCTATGAAATTGCCGTTCTGCAGTACTGGCCATTTCAAATCAAAATAATTTTTGTTTGACTAAGAATTCTAATTTCAAATTAATTTTATTTTAAAAACATGGAATTCTTTTTCCAAAAGTAGTCATTTGTTTATTGATTAGTGTTACGTTTTCATCGCATTTCAATCTTTTTCGTCATCATGGATACGTTAAAAATTCGAGTAATTATGGAATATGAGTACCGTCGTGGCAGCAACGCGGCACAAGCGGCACGCAACATCAATGACGTTTACGGAGCTAACACTACAAACCAACGCACCGCCTGTTATTGGTTTGCTCGCTTCCGTTCTGGAAATTTCGACCTGAAAAATGAACCTCGTGGTCGTCCGAAGACTTTGGTCGACAATGACGAATTAAAGGCGATTGTGGAAGCTGATGATACACAATCTACGGCGGAATTAGCAGCAGCTTTCGACGTTAGCGTCAAAACAATATTGGTCCATTTGCGTCAAATTGGCAAGGTAAAAAAGCTTGACAAATGGGTGCCCCACGAACTCAATGATCGCCAGCGCGAAGTACGCGTCGAGACGTGCCTTGCACTGGTCAACAGACACACACATGAAGGAATTTTGAACCGCATTGTTACCTGCGACGAAAAATGGATTCTGTTTGACAACCGCAAGCGCTTAGCAAGTTGGTTGGATCCTGGTTCAGCACCTAAACAGTGCCCTAAACGAAAACTTACCCCTAGAAAAGTGATGGTCACTGTTTGGTGGTCTAGCGCCGGTGTGATTCATCACAGCTTCTTACCAAACGGGGTGAGCATTACTGCAGATGTGTACTGTGAAGAACTGAACACAATGATGGAGAAGCTGGCACATCTCCAACCAGCATTGGTCAATCGCTCGTCTCCGCTGCTCCTGCACGACAACGCGCGACCTCATACTGCACAGCAGACGGTCTCCAAGTTGCAAGAACTGGGGTTGGAAGCTCTCCATCATCCACCGTACTCACCAGACCTTGCGCCTACAGACTTCTACTTTTTCCAGAATTTGGATAACTTCTTGGCGGGAAAAAAATTTAATACCCGAGAGGCAGTACAAAATGCCTTTGAAGAATTTGTTGCCTCCCGTCCAGCTGATTTCTTCAAGAAGGGCATCAATAAACTGCCACTGCGTTGGCAAAGATGCATTGATTGCAAGGGTGATTACTTCGATTAATAGAATTAAAAAATACAAGAAAAAAATTCGTTTAAATTTTTTCATACAAAACGGCAATTTCATAGGTAAAGACCTAATATAATACATATAATCAACAACCAGACTGGAAAGCAGCAGTAGCGAAAAGCGTAGTTCTTAACTCTGCTTCCACCGGGAATCGAACCCGGGACCTCACTATTAGCGTTCAGGCGGCTAACAAATCAGATTTTTCGGCGTTAAAATAGTGACAAAAATGTGGATTTAAAGTTCATAGAGGCGGTTCCTCTACCTTGAAGTTCTGATTGATCAACTGGTCGTGTAAAGCACTAATTGTAGTGGGATGATCGGACTCATTCACTTAGGCACTTAGAAATCTACCCAAGAAACTCGAATATTAATAATGAGATAATAATAATTATGAGATGTGAATATTCGCAATTGTCGAAATGACATGAAAACTACTACTAACATGTTACGAATCTCCACTCCAGAAGCCTTTGAAACACACATCCCTTACACAGGTATTAAAGAGATAGGAAGCCCCAACAACTATGCAAAGTCTGCTCGTGAAAGTTGGCTACAACTTTGCAAAGGTAACCAACCGCATGAGGTTGGAAATTTCACAACAACTTTGGCATTTTGAAACCAGTCTACTGTGCCATGCATTGTGTTCGAATAAGTATGCGAGTTTACGTTTTGGGTCGAGATTTATTTATTTATTATTATTAAATAATATGTTTGTATAAACAATAATTGCGGCTGTAGCCCAGTGGGTAAGACCTCGGACTTTGTATGAAAAAGGTCCTAGGTTCGAATCCCGACTCTGGCATGTACCAATGAATGAAAATTAAATGTGTTTTTCATTTACGTACATAATTTACAGTCGCTAACGGTGAGGGAAAACATCGTGAGGAAACCTGCCTATCCCTCAGGATAGGTAATAGTCAGTGCCTATATACGGCGATATGGTTCACTACCTATCACGTTGGGTGCTGTCTATCTAGTGATACGCGGGCTTCGAATGACCCATACCTAACATGCCTTCGAAATTTCGGAGATGGGCATTCAAGCCTCTGACTACCCCGCCATAATAAAAAAGGGAGTGTGTATGCACAAGTCGTGAAGCGTATGTTATGTTTGTATAAATATGGTCTTCTAGCAGTTATGATGAGGGGCGGTTGAGAGTTATAATTCTTGGAGGACATAATAACTTACATGTGGCAACATTGCCGAGTATTTTTGTAGGTGACTTTTTAATTAGTCTAATAATAGAAATTACCAAAAATAACTGCTTATGTTTTAATATTTTTCTCTGGGTACGTGCCACTATTGTACCATAAACACTATATTTAGAGAAAGTTAATTCATATTGCTGTTGACAAAATACTTGTAATATCGAAATACGTTACAAACATCATCGGGTGCTGATGGTGGCTCTGCAATGACGAAAATGGCTTAAAAGTGGACTAATCTATACCTACTTTTTATACTTTAATAAATTGAAAAAATTTACTATGTAAGAGTAATATTAAAAACGAATTTCGCAGACATCCTCCGTGAGTTTCCTTCATAACATTCCATTAGTGTATAAGCTATTAAACAATCTGAAGAGGGCCGTCGTATTCTGTCCGAGTTATTCCAAGAGCTAAGTGCTGGAGCATTTTCTGAAGCAATCTAAAAGTTTGCTCAAGAATTCCTAATAAGCGTCTGTCTCTATTGATCCCGAAGCTTGATGTATGAGGGGCTTAAGCGCAATCTATCGCTCGTCGGGAAATATGTAGAGGGCGCCAGTTATTGGTTTCAAACTGCAGAGTGGAGTTTAATGACAAATATTGATATACATATAATAAATTTATTTTAAACTACATACTAATATCGGGTTAATATTTCAAGTTACATGGAAAACAGCGAACTGTCATAAGTAAAAGCTACAAGTGATGAAAGCAAAGTTCTTCTTACTCTCTTATATACTTTTGAATTAAAAGTATTCGTTAATTTCTAATTATTCTTTATGTAAATAAATTAGTTCTTAGTTTCTCTTGTTGGTTCTTACATAATATCAAAGTTGCATTTGCCACCAAACGTAACATACCCAGCTGAGTTGGAACCTTTTTGCTGTGACAATAACATGCACAAGCTATATCCCCTAGTTCGTAAGTTTGATTTAAAAAATATTTGTATTGTATATGTTTTTGTTGCTGTGAATAAATGCTTTATTATTATTATTAGTAATTTATAACCAGCTTACTTCCCAATAGATTCCATTAACCCGTTAACACCTACAGCCACATCACATCGGCTTAGCATACTAATAACCCCCCAAACTAGCAGTTAGCGAATGAGCAAAAGCAAAATAATGAACAGGGGAAACACGAACGGATTAAAGCCGGACTGAGCTTTATTTAGTTATAACCCCATCTCGAGAGGAGGTTGTTTTTCTCTCGGGGAATGCAGCGCCTGATGAAAAACGGGGGACTCGTGCCCTTACGAGCAGAGGCGGTTAGCGGGTTAATAATAAATTAATATGAATACAGTCAAATAGACTACATATTGAAAAAGGGTGGCGCTAGAAGTACCTATAACCGCCGAGTGTGTATGATTGTCAATGAAGCGATAGTGGAATTAGCGAGTTAATAATAAAGTATCATAAATACAGTCAAATAGAAGACATATTGAAAAAGGGTGACGCTAGAAGTACCTGTAACCGCCAAGTGTGAATGATGGTCAATTAAGCCATAGTGGAAACTTTAGCTTATTCTCGTATCTACTTCCAACACCAACCGTCCGTCCATCCATCGAACCATCTTTCTTATATACATACAAACACACATCAAGCCCGTTTCCCTATAAAGAGCCAGGTAGAGATCACGGATCCCCACCTGTCTCGATCCTGACAAAGCACTTTCGCTTCATTGACCGTCACCTCCTCATACACACTCGGTGGTTATAGGTACTGTTAACGTGACACTTCCTCAATATTTTTCAATTAATTAATCGCTCTTCTCCAATATTTGCAAGAGCCGTTTAGTTTTTCTAGTTTAGTTTCTTGGCAGCTGCGGCTTGATTAAAAGTATACGTCGGCTTATAAGGCCAGGACGGTCACTGCTGCCTAGCTGCCTTTCTTGTCAAGGGGAAATGAGATAAGGACGTTTGTGCTTCTTGTTGGAGTTTGAAGTATGTGTGATATATCTTTATTATAGAATTTATTTCGTCGGTTATATTATAATACCGCGAATATAAATTGTAGCTACAGTTTACAGGAGACAAAAAAATCACACTTGGTTTCATTTGCTTATCATTTGTTTCTGAATTTGGACGTCTGTAGGGTATAAAACATATGAAATGACAATCAGTTTTTAGAAAAGTCACATTTGCGGTGTTTATATACGAATCTTAGTAAAACCATTGTATATCTATTATAGTCATAGTATATTGTTTTGGTTTTTATTTCAGGCTATTTGATATGCATTTGATTACATGCTGTAGCAGTTATTTTTTTTTTGGAAACGCTTAAATAATATCCTTCTATACATATTATATAGTGCGGTCAAAACTATTCTTACTGTAAGTTTTGCGATAAATACATGTGATCAGTTAGTCGCTGTTAACTATTCAAGATATTTTCTCCCACAGTTTTAATTCAACACACATAAACACTCTTTTTACCATGATAATTGAAGACCCGGTAGCAGTCCGAAGACAAAGTAAAAGAACAATTGAAACAGCGAACTAACGTTAAGAATAACCAAATGAGAGCAAGCAGAGGCTTCGCAATAATTAGCCACAGCTGCAGGGCGCATGCTAATTGGTGAGAAGTTTTCTCTGAACAAAAGACAGGGTACACCTGCCAACAGCCTTCGAAACAAGCCTTTGGAAACTTAGACGGTTCGACATTTACATTTTCAAATAAAAGTACGTGCCAAATATAACCTTACAAATATGTAAGTATTATGGATTCCACATTTGCTTTATTAAGACCCCTACACTTCATGAATAAAGTTTGCTAGTTTTGTTTTAATTTTTCAGTATGTAACATAACGTAAGCCTTTTTCAGTATGTCGTCTACTAAAACGTTATGAGTCTGACTACTAGGCTTACGTAACCTCGTCACTTCACTTACATATTCACTTACCTTTCGCCAATGTGCTGTAATTAGACACATAGCATGTTCTATTGATCGAAATGTGGTTTATTTTATTATATTCACTATCTAATCTTCCAGGCCGCATGTTTCCTTCATAATATTATTGTTGAATCTATAATTTATAATCAACCACCCTATGCAATCATTACAACGACCGCATTTCAACATTATGTATGCTCTACATCATGCTCTCTTTTACATTAATATAACATAACTTATATACATAGTATATACATATATGCGTTATGATTAATTTGGTGAGGCAAACATCGTAAGGAATCCTACTACTTCAACGAAGAGGAACTAATCAGTGCATATAAATGGCTACACGGTTTACCACCTTCAACAATAGGTACTGATTGCCTGGTTAACACGTGGGTTTGAGATGACCATAGAATTAATCCGCAATTACAGAGATTGTCAAGCGAACTTCTAAATACTCTGCAAGAGTTGACGGCCATAAAATGTTTGGCTTTTTTGAATACTATACATGAGTTGATAGGCCTTAAATTTATTAGCTGGTACTAAAAATTATGTACGATGGAAGAACATTCTTCTAACGATACCCAGTCATAAAATCCCAGGTTATAAGACAAGTCATATATGTACGTTTACATCTCTATGGCAAAGCAGTAAGTTGTAGGAAGAGGCGACAATGAGATGCAATCGATATCCCTTTGCGACGGCCCCATTGAGCATTCTTGGCGATCCGTCAAAGTTAGGGGTGGCGCTTTTGTTTCGAATTTCTCGAGAAACGCAATATTAATATAACAGAAATCTGTTAATGAGGACTAGAAATTAATAAAGCCATGATATTACTTAGAAATATTAAATGTTGAGCAAGAAATGAACGATTGCAGTAGCTATCTAAATAATAACTAATAAAGCTGTACGGACAATCCGCTAATGTGACTGTCTCCAAATGTGACTGTCTAATTATATGGCGGCCAATTCAGAACAGAAGTATCACGCTTATTTATTACACAAAGGATGGCAGAGATTTTCCGAAAACGACAATCGCTTTCAATTTACTGAAGTAAAAACATGTTAAACTGGACGGTTTTAAATATAATATTATATGATTCAATAGACTAGATTTTGAACAGGATTTACAATTTATCGTTCACCTACCCGACCTACAGAACTAACTTATCCTTTATAATAAGCTCAAATCATTCGTCTTTTATATTCACATTCAGTTGTAGGTAACCCTACGGGGTCTACATTCACCTGAGCCGTGATCTCTTAATTGTGATGGATCCCTCCCCCGCACCCCGCTCGCATTCCGCACACGAACCAGACGTGCCTCCCAAAGTTCACTAGAATCTTGAACACCTGATCTACATATACAGGGTGACAGATTCATCACTGGCAAAATTTTAACCTGGCTGTCAGTAGCACCTATAGAACCCATTTTCATAATAAAAAGGGTAGTAAATTTTTGGAAATTTTAAACAATTTTTTTAATTTTCATTTTAAATTTTGCGTAACATATGGGTACCCTATTAACGTACTATTTACCAAGGTCATGTTCATTCATAAATTGTAAGTTTACATTCTCTATGGTAATCTAGTGTTTGTGGACCAGGAGCATCTTGAATGAAACTTTTTTCTATTGAGACATTGTTTTCACAGGTTAGGAAGCCAATAGAACATACTTCTGTGGTTTCCTTTAAACATTAATTACGACAATGTTACGCACTAATCTTTTATTTAATCCAAATAATCATCACTGCACACAATAACACAAAATAAACATTAGCCGGTTATGGATTGTACTTAATTTAATCGCATAATTTTTCTATGCTGGTTACTAATTAATCTCCCTTTAGTTCACGCTTTGATAAGTTCTTTGAAACATTTGATTCCATTAAATTTTCTGTTTTAATTCTCGACAATTATAACCTCAAAAGCACTTCAGTAATTAATTTCATTTCCACTAAAGTATGAATTTACATTCACATAACTAAACCATGTTTTACTTTCACAACATTAATAAACATAATCTACCATTATTGTACTATGAAATAGCAATTTAACATTAAATTATAAATTCAGACGACAAAAATACTTTTAACCGCCATAGCGTTGTAAAACAAACAATCAAATAAATAAATTAGCCACAGATAAAGTAAAGATGAAGTAAAGATCGTGTCATACAGCCAGGGTGAAGTGCATTACATTTCATACTTTCGACTTACTACGAGCATAAATATTTAAATATTTTGTATGACTAATTAATAAATATACATGAGATGAAGAATAAACAATGAAAAGTAAATCAAGAATAATAAAATTGTTTATTTCACTTATGTGTTATGTACTATTTTGTCACTAAAAGTACTTGATACTTTAAGTACTTTTTAAGACATGTAACCATACCATTAAATTAATGTTATTACTCTATGTTGAATTGAAATTGAATTGTTTATTGTAAAAAATTTTAGGAACGGAATTCGCAAGATGATAATAAGTTTTGAAATTATTTGTTATTAGTTGTAATAACTATCGATACGGATTAAAATGAACAAAGATCGAAGAACTAGTCAAAGGGAATTGTTTTTAGCATCATGTACAATGTATGTGTGATAAAATCGATGTGTTTTGATAATTTTCATTGGTGGCATGTAATGTTCAACCAACTTTTATGTTCTTGTGTATTAAACAGCAGGTAAGCCGTAGTGATGATTAATGACGACTTTTCTTCATACCCTAGAAAGGCATTGGGTACAACAGAAACAGAGTTTACAAAAAAAATTAAATTTTTACTTCGATGTTTTGTTGTTGATAGCTTTTTGTTTTGGGTGTTTAAAGATGTTTAATTGGATGAGAACTTATGAATGAAATAATGTAGGGCGTCCACGTATTCTGAATTGGCTCCCAAACTTTGAGGAGGCTTTTCTCCATATTTTTGTACTGGAGGGTACTAAAATAATTAAGCTGGGCCGCATAATTTTGATCATATAATCTACCCTTGAAGTATTGCCAGTGATGAAAATTTCACCCTGTATATCAGTGCCTTAGACAAGTGGCAAAACGCTGAGAGAATAGTCACTAAATCTCTAATAAGTAAACCCTTACTTTTTGATTTCTACTTTCTTAGCCCTTTGTCATTTGTCAAAGGGCCGAGGGCTATCCACGTTGTGGTAGATAGAAAGTCAAGTACTAAGATCATTAAATACCATTTTCTTACTTGCATACTTTTACTTACATCCGTTTAATCCTGCCGTAGTAGTCAGATGTTGTGTCCTTAATCTCGTAAATTGGTAGGAACTATTTGTGTCGTAGAACCATTTATATGTAATATTAATGACAAGTTACTAGTCCATCGTCCAATAAATTACATTTAGTTCTTTAGTTGCCTATCACAAGTCCCTTAGTCGAGTCTCATGGCAGTTCAGGATATAAAGTAGATAATTAGTCTACTAATTGTAGCAAGAGGTTCTTCAAACTCCTTGTTCTGTACACCCATTTAGAGAAAATAGTCGTGAGAATATATATGTATATTAAGGATTCTATATCCGCTTAAAGGCTTTGTGGTTTACGAATTTTAATTACCAAGACGCACCCTGTTAATACTGCTTGTTAAGCATGTTTATTTAATTAAGTTAATTAGTTACCCCTTATATTATTAGGAATAAAATTTAACTTTATATGTATACCATAACTTGATACTTATATACGAGATTATTTACTCAAATACTGGGGCTTTAGTCCACTAATGCTTTTTGCATTATATCAGTTTAATATCGCCATTTTCTAAGCGAAATTTGATTTTTTCGCCGATTTTAATGACTTCACACTATAACTGATCTGATATTGAACTGCATTTGTGCTAAAACTAGTAGACTTGGGCCCCTGTACTGATACCAAGCTAGTTAGAGGCGTAAATTAAATGCACCTCTTATCAGCTTCTAAACATTAACTGAGGCACTAATGGGGGTAATTGAATTCCAATCGTCGACGAGTGAACAACGTCACTACATTAACTACCTTCTATATAACCGAAAAATTCCACTCTGGTTGTACAGTCAACGCTAAAAGTGCAGTCTCAGTAACTTTTTATAAGAACAAAAGACAATATTTTTCATTTCAAAGCACGCGAACGTATAGTGGCCATGACAACGCATAGTGGCGCCAGTTTTAAAATGTCTTTTATTCTTATAAACTTAAACCTTATAAAAAGTTATTGGGACTGCATTTTTAGCGATGACTGTACCTGTAGCCTCCGATACAGTTTTACTTTCCCTTATCAAGTGACCGAATCATATACACATATTAACTTTGATCCCTTTTAGGGTGGACAGAACCTAGGAGATATCTCCTACGTCAGTTTTTAGGATAAATTTTGGGTTTATGACATCATATGGAACATTAGTGGTAGGTTGCTAGGCAAACGCTTAATAGTATCCATCTACCCTAGTTCTTTAGTCGCATCTTACAACATGCTGGAATGAACGACAGCTAGTTTGCATGCTAACTAACCTGGGACAAACTGACCGCATTCATGCAAATCTCTGAACCAAGCTTATATACCTACCTATTATGTATGAGATGGTTAATGGGTGTGAGTGAAGCAAGAAAGATTTGTCAGGATCCAAGTAGCGTTCGAATCTCTACCTTTCCGTTGGGGACGTATAGGCCTAAATGTACACACGTGTCTACCTACCTTGGGCGGCTGTGTGTCGTGAGCTCCATCATACACGTACAGGTGGTCATTGCAGTCCAACTGAAGCAGATCGAAATGCAGCATGAACCTCTGCAGTATACTGTGCGTTTGGAAGGTGACCGTGCAGTCAAGGTTCCGCTCGTTGCGCGACCATATGACCCCTCCATCCATCTTACGGTACTGCCGCTGCAGGAAGTGGTCCTTGCACAGGGACTCCATGTAGTCTGGAAGAGAAGACTGCGGTTAGTTAGGGTACAATTTGTACCTGTAGTCTTGTACCAACAAGACGTGATATAACTTACGACTTGCTATTTATGAGATATTGTATAGGAGTTGTTGAGTGTGGTTAAGGGAGAGGTAATAGAATGTAACTAAGTATAAAATATTATATTTTGCCAACTTAGGTAGACACATATACTTAGGCCCTTTATACCCGTTTACCAGTTAACAGAGAAAAATAAATTATTAGGTTATATCTTTTCTCATCCCCCTGATAAGATAGAGTTATGGTTAAATAGTTATACTAATAACTATTTGCGCTATGATGACATTTAAATATAAATTATTTTTGGTATATCTGCCAAAGAATTGTGTTTAACAAATAGTCACTTCTATCCACAGTCACTTTGTTGAAAGAACAGATAGCAGATCTGCACGTATTCGTAACAATGTGACGCTATTGTGAACTCTCACAAATATTTCTAAGAAAGTAAGGAAATAGTTCATATGCCGATAAGCTATCGATCGAATTGAAAAGTTTAGATAAGATAACTTTAAGTAACGTAATTCTTAAGTATCTTTGGCGCTCCAAACATGAATGATTCCATAGTTATGAATTGTAAAAGAATAAAGCCGAACGATAGGTATAACCACTAGTAAATTTCAAATAAACATTATACGGACGATTTTAAATTGTGAAATAGTGACACGGTGTCATAATACGGTACGGCAAACATAGTCACTCATGTTAATTTAGCGGATGCACAATTTATGGAAATGTCTATTGTATACACCTTATATGTGGACCTATTCTGTATTGTACACCAAAACCACGCCTCAATATAAAACCTTTTACATAGTATACGTCGATATTGACTAAACTGAACTGAAATAGAATTGCAATAAGAAAACTAGGTAAGTAAATAAAATAGAAAATACGCAATCGTGAGATAAATGCCCTATCACTGTGAGATAAATGAGATAGCCCCTATCTTTGATAGGCTATCCAGAATCAGTCAGAAAGGTGACTCGACCGGAGATTGAGCACGCTGCCTCGCCATGTAAGTACACCTTTATTTACTACATCCTTGTAATCACGTCCTTTCGGGGTGAATAGAAACCCAGAGTAATTATCATATATGTCACTTTTAGAGTATACGAATTTGTGATGGCATGAACGTGGAATATTGAAGAGATATTGCTGGTTAATCCTGTGTAGATTCTATTGATCCGTAGTATCATATTCTAGTACCAGTCTATGACTTTAGAAATAGATCGCAGTTTTAATTATGTACACAGTTTGTTCTAAATGAAGGAAAACATTGTAAAAAATCTTGCTTTTTCTCGGCATAGGTCATAATCAATCTGTACGTTATGGTGATTCTGAACCACTCTTACCACGTTGAGTATTAATTTTTTTGATATTGCTATGCAATACCTAACAGATATGAACACTCGAACCTTTGACTACAAATTTATGGAGCAAAGTTTTTATGAATTTCGCAATATATCTACGTTTTGATCTCAATTCTTCCATATAACAAATCCTTTTATCTTTCCAGGAGTGGCAGCGTCCCTGCGCTCACAATATGTGTGCTGTTGATCGCAGGCCTATCTGCAGCCAGCCCACTGTATAGGCAAATCAACACCTTGGTTTCCGGAGAAACCACAGGCATTGAAGTGCCTACAGACTTCCTTGCAAGCTCGGCAGCTGGATCCGGCGCTTTACAATTAGTAGTGAACATTTACACGGATAGCCAAGGAAATATAGAAGTGTTCACTAATTGAGATGAAGGGAGTTCGGAAATGGATGAAGAAGTTTTGGAGGAAGTGGGGAGGGAGACCGACTTCTTCCGTTAAGAGAAGATTTGAGGGAAGAACGGAGAAGCTTATTTAGGATGATGTGGTGTCACAACAGTGTCTAGTTTCGGTGAAATGTTAAACAATGTAATTGTTAATATGGATCATTTGTAAAGACACTAAGATTGTCTGTCTAGTTTCAGTGAAATGTAATTGTTAATATTGGAGAGTTTATTGTTGTAAATTCTTCTAAATGTTTTTTAATTGGTGCGAGTTGTTAATTGGAAAGGGGCTTACTGCTAATTTCCTTTTGTTCTTCATTGTTAAATCTATTTACAGTAATATCATTACTAAGAATTTACAGACAGACAGATAGAAGACAGAACAATATTGTTATATTTGTTGATGTTTGACATTATGTCTTCATTGAATAACCATATTATCGCTGTCTACATTTGAAAGAAAGTTTCCCCTTACATGTTTCAACTGCAAGAATATTATGGAGTATGCATGATTAAGTATGTAAGCGTGACACATATGTTATTCGCTAAGTGAATTTGGAACATAATGGTCATGTTTTACACTACTTGAATTCTTTACTAACATTTAGGTTAAGGTTTTGTTCAAAATTTTCGTATCAAAGAGGACGTTGGTACGAGAATTTTGAACTTAGTAAACAATTCTTATTTGTGCTTAAAAAGTAAGTGGTGACACTGTAAGTAATAATTAAGGTTTTTATACTTAATAAAGTAATTATTGAGAAAACGGAATAGATGTTTGATTTATCTATCTAATAGAGTCAAATTATTATTTAGAGTTATAATTTAATTTTAGATTTAAAGTTACTACTTTTTTGGAGCATGTGTTATTTTATCATTGTATAATAGACTTATAAGCAATCTATTTACTGACGTTTTTCAAAGTTCTAAGAAGTTTATAACTTTTAAGTAACGACCAGTTACTTATAAGAGATTATTATCCAAGTCTATAACCTACAAATAGTCGTATAATATACTAGGACATGCTAACAAACTGCTCTAGTTCCATTTAACCAAACCTAGATCTCCTTAGAATTCCTTATCAGAGATCACGAACCAACGTAATCGGATTCTTTCCAAACTGTCGCGATGTTAGGGAAGTTTCATCGCACACCTTATCTGATGTTAAGTAATCGCATGATAACGGAGATACTGCATTCTACACGTATGGTTGAAAATGTTTTAAGTGGCTATCTGGTGCAACGTGGGCTTTGAGTGGCTAAGAATGTTCGCTGTGACGCCAGGGGTCACTATAGACTAGAATAAGATAATAGACGTCTCGTATATGAGAAAGACGTTAAAGGAAAACATATTGGGTACAATAGAACATATTATTAGGCATAACTTACCCTGTTAGTGAGGGTCGTGTTTACATATATGTAGTTATACCAACGTTATATTATTCTTTTTATCTGAATAGAGTTGGCTGCTTTATTATTTTAAACCAGTTCTAAAATGTCGCTAAAATACACACTCTTTTAGTTAGTACGATTACAATGTATCAATAAGAAATGTGTTAAAATCCCGTATTTCTAAAAACGGTTACTTTACTATGCCTAAAGTTAAAAACCCGATAAAAACAATATTAAAATTTGACTTACAAATCTTTCCTTCTTACTTTTAGAAAGTCCAATGATTTGGTCATAAATAAAGGGGCACTCTCACTCTACCAGCCGATAACAAAGTGCCGCCAATTTCTCACCAGCCTTAACCTGCCTCTGGCATCGTTAGAGTTGCCATGGCCCCGTGACTGGGACTTAAATTTAAAAGCCTTAGCCTAAGTGACGTGATTCAACTTGCGAACGCTTGGGGAATATCAAAATATCAACTGTACGCTAACTTAAATATCATTAAAAGTTAACATATATGCTACTAGGTACATTTATGTTTTTAATCGCTTTTAAGGTGGCTAGAACTTCGAAGACATTAAATATGTTTAACAATAAAATTAGGAAAGCATTTATATGGAACATTTCTACATAGTTAGAGTTTTTAACATAGTAAAATAATAAATTCATAGTACATTGAGACAGTACATGCTGCCCTATTCATAGAGGTAAAGTAAATACAGCCTCCATTTCCCGCGCACTAAGAACTTTGACTACGAGAATTTCAAAGGCTACGAATTCATATCTCTGTTGTAAGCGCTATAAAACATACTACGTAATCGTATTGTGTAATATATTTACATATTGTGTAAATAAAATAGTATAACGCTGTAGTACAAGGATTTGGGCTTAAGAACTTTAAGGCGAAGAAAATAAAGGTTTGTATAGATTCATAATGAAACGTATATATTCTATCACAGATCACTATTTATCTCTATCCTAAAAACCTCTAAAACCACAACCTCTGTAAGCTCTGCTTATCCCTCTGGGGGGGGGAGAATAGCTTGATGTGAGTGTATGTTCAATATGTCATGTTCTTATAATCTGAGAAATTAATGTCTTGAATATCTCCGATAGAAACGAATTGAATTGAAAAAGAAACGAGAGATACATTTAATAAAACAATTTATAACAAGTGCCAAAGTAGCTATCGAAACTCGGAGCTAGACTGATTTAGTGCAAACAGCCTGCTCCGAAGGTTATACTGTATAAACTCAAACTCTGTGAGTTTACACCCTTCGCCCTCTGCCTTCAAAACGAGGGCAACTTATATAACAGTGCTACTAAAGTTTTGTGCTAATTCTGAAAAGAATGCTAACTAGTTGCCGTTCTTCCCGACATTTCATAGATGGCTAAGGAACTAAGTAGTAAATAGAATCTGTTGTACGATGAGCTTACATCCTGTCACCAATGTTCCATTATGTCATCGCAACCCAATACACGCTAAAAAGTGACACAGGAGATATTATATCTCCGAGGTTTTGTTCAACCCGACAAGAATTAAAGTACGTGAATGTATACGTATGTATGCTGCTCAAAGAAGTTTAAACTTCAGCAAATTTAAGTTTCTGTGAAATAATTGTAGACCACTATGTGCGCTTTGGAAAAGTATATTGATGAAACTTACTTATCCTTTGTCAATAGTCACTTGTGTGTAGTGCTGATTTAGTGAAAAATGTGTTAATGTAGTACACATAAATTCCTTTCTACGTAATAATTAGAGACCTCTACACAACATAAACGCAACGTGAAGTATATGCACACACAAATCACGCCTGTAGAGGGATAGGATAGATCACGAATCCCCATTTGTACACCACCTTCGCTTCGCACATTCATCTACTCCTCATACACACTCAAAGATTATAGGTACCTCTACAATTACGTCAATTTCCTCTACATTTACGTTCAATTCGGCATCTATCTGCCTGTCATAATTATGTCTTATTAGGCTGGCACCTACTTATAAATATACATGGTATATACATACATACAGAAATATATAACAAGAACAAAGTTGGCAAACAAACAAAATGCCCATGTACCCCGTTTCGACCAGAAAAGTGTTTGCGGAGTTCGCACGTCGTTTGCTCTGACCTACATGGGGGTAATTTAATGTCCCCACCTTACGCCTCGGGGTAATTTTGCGTAGAATGATGTAGGAATAGAGATGGCAAGAATAAGTTTCCGTATTTGAGGAAATGTATTGAATAGAATGTGGCCAATGCCTTGCGGTGACGTTTAAATTGAATAAATTTCAATGGAAATGAAATTTAATGAATTTCTATGTACATTTTCGTAATAAAAATATACTAACAAAATGCATCGAATATTACAGTGGGGAAATCTATCTGTTCCCCGAATAGGTAATAGTCAGTGTTTGTAAATGGTGACATGGCTTACCACTGTTACATTGAATACTGACTATCTGGTAAACACATGGATTGGAGGTGGCTATAGAATTACTAACTTTACAATTGCGGAGATGGAAACCTAAGCCTATGACTACCCCGCAAGTGCTAATAGTCGTGAATGTGTTTGTATTTTTTTTGTAATTTATGAAACAACTGAGTTACTACTTGTTCAGGGCACGACGCTATAGAAATAAAATAAAACGATGTGTATGAGTCTCAATGAAGCGAAAGTGCTGTACCAAAATCGAGACAGATGGGGATACGTGATCTCTGCCTACCCTACTAAAAGGAATCGGGCATTATGTATATGTTATTATGAAAAAGGTTGTTTTAAGAAAAAAATATATTGCTAAAGATTTCATTTGTAATAAAGCCACATCTATATTTTTCATCGCTCTATGCTAGCATTCCCCCACTCTCGAAGACGCCGCTTTTAATATTATTGTCATTACAGCTATTGACTTTGCGTAAGGAGGTTGAAGGCTTGTTTCCAGGGGAATTATGGGGACGATTTAAATGAGATCCCCCTCTTATTCCGTCGCAGTTTTGCGTATTAAGTGTGATATTTTAGCTATTTAATTATGATATGATATATGTATATACATGTGTGTTTTGCTTATTTGACTTTATGTACTTACAAACGTACATAAAATGAATGATTACTACTCAGCACGAGTGTATGTATATTATATCATTTATATAAATATAACTTAACCGTTCTTGTAGTTTATAAAATCTCCTAGGTTACAATATAATCTTTTGAGTTATTAAAAAATTAACGAGGTTCCTGTTTATCATTTTGAAAATTGTAAGTATACTTGTTTATAATAAAGGAGATTGGGTTATATACATATATGGTGATTGATTGGGCAACCCAATATACTTAGTTCGATCATTTTACACATTGAAGCTTTTTCTGTTGACAGAGAAAACATAATTCATCATGAAGGCTAATAGATTACGCTCAGCAAAATTTTGAAGCATGAGACATTATATTAGGTTTATGATCTTTCTCGGAAGTAACCAGGTATATGTAATACTTCATACAGTTATGGTTAGTAGAGATATCTTAAAGACGTGAAAATGTGCTTTCAATGTATTTTAATGTATTTAAATTATACTATTTTATATATCTATTTTTCTATTCCGAGATAGGCACTCAGCCTTTGTCTACACCGTCACAATAAAAAAGGAAGTGTGTATAAACTAGTCGTACACTGCGAATTTGGAATGTTAGTTATGGGCAAATCGAAGCCCGCGTTTCACTAGATACACAGCCCCCAACGTGATAGGTAGTGAACCGTATCTCCTATATTTAGTGCACTCCTAGTGCCTTAAATATCCAAAATCCTGCCCAGACGTCTATAATCCCTAAAGAAGCAAAAGCTAGTCCCCAACTTCGAAATCCATGGCTCAAGAGGAAGATGGTTTAATCTCAACGTACCACAGCATTAAGCCAGACTGATACCATCGTGAATTGCTGACACTTGAATCTTGCACTCAATCCATCGCTTGCCAACATTGCGCAGTGCAATCTCTAGCGTTATTTATAGCGGCAATGTATGGGTTACTATATAGCGCTATTGTACTATGTATAAATTACATACATACATATACATCGTTTAATTCCTTTCGGTTTGGACAGATTGTTGTAGACTTAATATCTCCTAGGTCACTTATCAGCAAGAATATTTTATTTATCATTTATATTTATGTATAAATTAGTCCTATGTTTAGTTTATATCTAAGTTTAATCATACTGCAAACGGTTTATATCGAAACATGAGTGTAATCATTTTGAACATTTAATGATGTGACGGTCACCTTTATTTACTATTAGGGTGGTGATGGCATTAAAATAGAATATTAGTGACAGGTAGTAAATGGTGGACCCGATATATTACATTAATCCCTAGTCCTTTGATTAATTCCATCAGTATGTCAGGAAAAACATGTAAGTAGAAGTCTGTTTACGTTAAATAAATTAATATGCAACATATAACGGTTAGGTGTTTTAATTGAAAAACGTACCATATTGTGATGCATGAAATATTATATATTATTCTAAAAATATAACAAATTGAAGGATCAAACGAATGAGACATTATTCCAAGATTTTCTCTACCAACATATGCATTCTAAACACAGAATCAGGTAGGCTGTCCCAGGCAAAACAACCTCAGTATCTCCTAAACACCTTTTATAAAATATATCGAGTTACATTTTCTTAAAATCCCTGCTATTATAAACCGACATTAAATTAACAATGACGTCACTAAACGTGCTAAATGTGTGACCAGCCTAAAGCGGGGAGCGTGGGGGTATCGACCGTAGCTCCGTGGGGTCATCGCCCTCGTAGCTTTCGACTACGAGTGCTCCGTACTACGAAGATGAGGTCTTCTTGCTCCGAAATAGGACTCGTAGTAAGATATTGAAGTTCGGACTATATTTAGTGCATGTCGAAGTTATATGATAACTTACTTGTAACGGATAGTTTATATATGTGTTTGTGTGTATATGTAAATTTATATTTACATAATAACGTGTTATTAGGAAAAAATATGTTTTATATTATAAAATATAATCAATACTGTACAGTTTTGATAGGCTAAAAAAGTACACATTGTTGTCTCTTACACATTTTAAATGCTATTTACGGTCATAGACGTAATCTTGCTTATACATGCATATAGACAAGTATTCTCATCCCTTTCGGGGTGGACGGATACTCGGTGACATAACCACCCCAGTCAATCTCACAAATTGTACGCATAGACAAATGAATTCCATTAACCCCTTATTATTTCATTGTTATTTACAACTTGCCAAGAATAAAAACATTTAATTCCTTAATTAATCTATATTTAATCTATTTACATCCAAAACTATACAAACAAATACACATAAAACCCACTGAACTATTATTGCTTCAACATCGTATTTAAAGATAGTCATCGCACTACTAAAGCCGCTTTCACATGGCACGCGCCACAAAGCCCCTTGCATGTGAACGCGGCCTAATGACAACGCTTGTCGCCACCAACAATACCGGAGATTCCACTCAGAACGGTTCTATTCCAGGACATACGAATAGATAATTGTTATATTATAGGACGTAGATACAATTGTCCAGTAGTAGTCTAGGATTGATAATTTGACGACCTTCTTGGCGCGATTGGTTGGCGATCGTAAGGGTGGTTCTATTCCCGGTTGGGGCAGAAGTAAGAACTACGCTTTTCTTCTGCTTTTTAGTGTGTTCGTTGATTATATATGCTATATTTGTAATTATATTTTGATAATAAGTATATATATTCTTAAATATACGTTGACCTGTACCCTTAACAGAAGTCTGAAATGTACTTAACAAGGGTCTAGTTCAATTGGTGTAATAGTGTCCTAAATATTATTATTATTATAATAATGTTAACTAGCTGCCGTTCTTCCCGGTATGTCGCAGGTGAATTAGACACCAGAGGTAAGTGGAATCTATTGGGCAATGGTATAGCAACCTGTCAACAATGTTGTATATAACATAACAGTTCTAATATGTATGCTAAAAAGTGACTGCGTAAATTTATCTACAAGCTTCTGGATACCTTCAATGGGGTTAAAGAATGTGAATGAAACGTAAGTGTAGATAAAAGTTAGCATTATTTAAGTCCTTCCTTTTTATGTATAATGCAAATGGCTAGGGCGAAATGGAACAAATAGGGTAATTAATATTTATAGTACCATATTACTCCGATAGTAATACTTGTTGACAGAGTAAATATATGCGTCCGAGGTTCTGTCCGCACGTAATTCCATCTAACACCGTGATTATGCATTCAAATTGGAAACAAACTGGGCCCTGGGCTAGCAACCTGTCACCAATGATCCATAAAACACAACCTCGATATCCATGCTAATATGTGACTTAGAACATATTTTACCTCTAGAGTTGTATCCATCCCAAACTGATTAAAGGACGTGAATATACATTCACGTAACATATAACAAACTCCTTAACCTTTGCCTTCATGTCATAATTCGACATGAATGGTTACTAATACCTCTCCCATACAGCCTCATAACACCAGTAAGACAATTGCTATATTCAAGCCCTATATCTCACGGAGCATGTATGAAATGGCTGATAATGGTGTCAATGTGACCTCCTGCTTAATATTCCCTACGGCGACGGGCACAAAGCTATTTGATAGGCCCTATGAACTCTAAGGCTTTGGGATTCGCATCACGTCTCCCTGTGTGTCGTAGGTAGACAGGGGAGGTATTGCTATTGTGAATTGCGTACATGGAACAATATATTTATTTACATCTATACTTTAGTGTCTTAATATATACTGAGGAATGGGTCAGCTAGTTTGCTTTCTGTTTACGTTTATTTTATTTTATAATATATTGGTTATTACCGCCGAATGTATATGAGAAGATGTATGAGTATTAATGAAGCGAAAGTGGTCTGTCAGGATCGGGACAAATGGGGATCCCTGATCTCTGCCTAAACCTCTACAGGGAATCAGGCATAGTGTTTATGTATGTATGTTATTACACCTATTTGGTTTTACACTTTAGAACATGTACGAGAAGGATAATGGGTGTGAGTGAAGCAAAATTAAAATTAGTCAGGATCGTTCAAGGTGGCGATCGATAGTCCTATCCCGTCGGGGACATAGAGGCGTGCATATATGTATCTATGTGTTTTTATCTTTATTTAGTTTCCATTTAATAAACGTACGTAAGTTCCACGTTTCTGACTACATAGCATAATATGTTGTATATTGTTAAGTTAACGCTGAATAATTAAATTGTATATGTTAAATATATACACAGACATAAAAAGATAATACTATAAGAAACTGTTGTTGTTTATTACTCGAGTTTCCATCCATTACAAAAAAAAATTAAAGGTTGTAGTGTATGTACAGGCTTTTACTTTAACATGGCCATATAGCGTTCAATATGAGACGTGGAATTCCAAAGGCTATGCCACGTGCCTTCCCGTTTCCCATTATTGCTGAATTTATTGGTTTTCCAACCCGTGGCAGGTCTGTGAGATGCATTAATCATAAACAATTGACTGCTGAGAATGTTGGCACTTGTTTCTAACTGGCATTTTTTTCCTGTTAGAATAATGTCAAAAAATATATGTATGTATGTAAATACGTATGTATTGAATATAAAAATATGCTCAAGATATCAATGTTAGTAATAATTTATTACTTACCACATAATAATACAGATATGCTAATAAAAATAATAAAAATGGCTTTCTCGGTCTAAAGAGGAAGAATTACACATTGTATTCAATCATAAAGTTATGTAATCATTGATGTATTTTGTATATTTTGAGCATATTTTTAATGTTCAATACATACGTAAAATTCAAAAAATCTATTAAAAAAGATACGTGTACGAAAGAAAATTATCTATATTTTCTAAATTTTTTATTTATCTTATGCCCCTGACCTCCCCGATAGCGTCAATGTCAGTCAACAGTCATGAAACTTAGCTATGTGATATTTGTAACAGTACCCGCAATATTTTCACGTCATCCAGAGTTAATACCACGTAGCAGATCCAACATTAATCACGTACCGAAAATAGATCTCCTTACATATGAGTTTTTCGTAGCAACTAGGCTTCTTTCTTGTACTACGAAATCGTTGTTCAGAACTACACACACACACCTTTATTACCTTTATTATAAAAAAAATATTATACATACACACCTTTATTATAAAAAAATAATTATTATATAACCGTCAGATTGAAAAAGAGTGACGTTAGAAGTACTTATAATCTCCGGGGGTTCATGAGAAATTGTATGATGGTCAATAATGCGAAGGTAGTTTGTCAGGGACGGGACAGATGGGAATCCGTATGACTTATACTTTACATACACAAATTCACGCCTCTTCGCATATTGATCGCCACCTGGAGCGATCTTTACAAATCTCTCTTGTTTCACTTACATGCCACCTTCTCATACATCCTCTATTCTTCACGCTACGTATACCCGCTACACATCTATACTAATATTATTAAGCTGAAGAGTTTGTTTACTTGAACGCGCTAATCTCAGGAACTACTGGTTCGAATTCAAAAATTCTTTTTGTGTTAGATAGACCATTTATTGAGGAAGGCTTTAGGCTATATAACATTACCCTGCTACTAATACGGGCGAATGTTATAAAAATACTATAAAAATCAAATTATAATTACAGTGCCATCTATGATTCATGTAATGAAAACTTGATATTGCTTGTTTCTGATAAGGCTCTTAATTAGAATCTAACGAATAACACAACGACAAAAACAACCTATCACCTACACTTCCTTACTTTTCAACGTCCTATCCACCTACCCCACTCGGCTTATTATTTTTTAAACGGCAAGGTTCTGTCTACCTCCTAGATGCTCTATGTCTATTTAATGTTGATCACCATGTGTCTGCGAAAGATGCTGGAACAAGGGTCTGCGAGTCCTAACAGCTAAATTGATTCGATTCTTTCTGACGGGAGGCCATTAATCTTGGGCCCCTAATTAATCACCAGCCTGTGCCAATAGCAGGCCGCTTAAGCCGGAGATACACTTGAGAACTGGTTTATTGTGCCCTGGTATTATACTCTAATATTACATTCGGGATTGCGGAGATGGAAACCTGAAGCTCTGACTACTCGGCAAGAGTTATGGTCGTGAATGCGATAGAATTTTTTGTTTCTTTATTAAAATGGAATCATGTATATTTCGGTTCACTGTAATATATTAAGGAATTTTAGATGTTCTATGCGACTGGGTTGTAAATAAAATACAAGTGCTAGCCTACTGTTCAGGTAAGGCAAACTCTAATATTATAAAAAATAGGGGAAAAATTACTGCATTTCTGTCTATTGTTTCATAGGATATACAGCTATTTATTCAAACATGGGTTTGTTAAATAATGAAAGAACAAATAGGTATTTAGAGCTTTAAGATCTGTTTCTTTTATTTCATATGCCATAATAACGCTACTAGTAATGAGTAACTATCACCAACACTCCCTAAAAATGTGTTCTATTTCCAAGAAGTAATGTATGAATTCGGCTCAGCACCATAAAGATGATTAGATACTCACATTGGGTATATAATGCATATTTCCCAACGCAATATTACATCCAGTAGAGTAATTTCAAATTGTCAATAAACGATCAAACTTTTCTCACCTAAGTCTGTAACCCTTAAAGAAACTACAGTAATGACATCTATTTACATATTTATGTCTACCCTTATAGGAACGACAAGCATGAACTTTTCTAACATAGTGTAGCACCACCCTAACAAGCTGCGAGTGCGTCTATTTCTTTCCGCTGACCTCCTGCAACCTTTTTGGCTCTCTGATGAGCCCTTAATGAGATTTCTGTTTATTTTTGTACTAAACAGCTAAAGGAGATTGAATAATGTACGGCGCGAAAACCTTCGTACGATGGTTATACATTTGTAAGGCCATCAACGAAATTGCGTTGTAATTAATTGGTAAACAACGTGAGTGTTTTGGTATTTTTATTTATCGAATATTAAGCTTAAGAAATCGAAACTGTCACTGTCCCGTGCTAGCTGGGACGTAAAAAGAATGCTAACTAGCTGCCGTTCTTCTTAGCATGTCACAGGAGGTGACTAGGGGTGTATGAAATCTTTTAAACGACAGGCTAACAACATATCACCAATGTTTCCTGTCACATCACAACCCCAATACTCACGCTAATAAGTGACCAAGAAGATGCTTTCATGTCTTCAAGGTTTTGTCCACCCCAATGGGATTAATGGACGTGAATGTACGTGCATGAAACGGTCACTTTAACATAAGGCACATGACTTTTTCAATTTTAACTTTTACTCTTAGTAGATAATTTTGACTTTTAGCAGGTGTTTCAAGGTATTTATTGATCATAGACAATCACAATAGCTAATGGTGACCATTCAACCTCTGCCTTCACCGCAACGCTTCATTGCTTATGTTCTGTTCATTGTAGTAAATATTTATTTATTTAAAACAATAAAATCTGTCTTTTAAGCTCTACATTTAAGAGGTGACAAATGGATGTAATCTAGACCCAGACGCGCCTACACCCAGAAAATAAAAGTCCAATTTTATTTCGCAAGACCCATTAGTCCCCTCGACTCCATCAAATAAACGACTGGTGCTAAAGGGACGGGCTGAATATCGGCGCTGGGGACTGATTACTAGCCATTTGATTTAACAGGTAAGTTTCAAATGTAGTACACGACTGTGATGGTGTTTGGCATGGGCAGACTTTTGAGGATTGTATGCTCTGTTTGGTATAGTCAGCTCAACACAAAATATACGTAAATTTATAACTTTGCAATGAAAATGAGACTATTTATCACCCCTAGTGCGTATTGATTAATTAAAATAGTTCGGACAAGAACCAAACTTGGTACCGTGTGGTTAAATACAAAATAGAATATGTATCGATACAATAATACCGTATACAGATTCAAGACAAACAGGAATCCGTGATCTCTGTTTACCCCTGTGTAGGGAAATAAGTGTAATGTGTACCTATACAATTAAAATCATCATTTTTAAGTCACTAAAGCCTCTAACTACCCTAAAAAAGATTACAATAACAATGCATTTATCGAATTGCCCATCAATTGAACATGGCAACATAGTACCCATTTTCACCCATTTAACATTTGTACTGTGACATGTCACATGATAGTGAACTATAAATCTTTCGTCGCCCCGCGTAATTAGGGCTTCGGTGGCGATGTACTGGCAATCGGTTGCCAAGCCACCGCCTCGCCAAGGGTGCCGTTATGGAAGGCAATTTATTACCTTTTCATTCCTGTTAACAAACTCATACGTATATACATACATATGCGTCACGACTTGTGTATACACACTCCCTTTTTTATTATGGCGGGGTAGTTAGAGAGTATCGCCGTATATAGGCACTGACTATTATCTATCCTGAGGGATAGGCAGGTTTCTTCACGATGTTTTCACTCACTGTTCCGTACGTATATAGTACTCTTATATTCATATCATACCTGTTTCTTTACAGAGGAGATATAATTCATATCCATTTCTACATACATACATTCGCCTGATTCCCTGTAGAGGGGTAGACAGAGATCATGGTTCCCCATTTGTTACGATCCTGACAGACCACTTTCTCTTCATTGACATTCATACATCTTCTCATACATACTCGGTGGTTATAGCTACTCCTAACGTCACCATTTTTCAATATAACGTCTATTTGACTGTGATATGTCTTATTGATACCCATTTCTCATGAGAGCACCAACATATCTCTAATATTTAATAGAAAAAAAAGGTTTTTACAGCAAATGTACGTAATGTGGGGAATAGTTTAACAATGAGCATACATAACAAGAGTAATATATCGAAGTAAAACTAGAGAGATATGTGAATGTTAAGATTAGTCCCTATCCATTTCTTAGACTTAGGGCCGAGAATTTATATGTATGTTATTAGGTACCGTACGTTTTGGCTTCCTCTTTGAAGATATGTATTTTCGGAAATATGTGATAGGTATTTTTGGGGAGCAATTCTGGTTTTCCATTATGAACGATGGACTCTAACGATACCAGTCAGACTGAAAACACTTTAAATGCTAAATGGAATGAAGATTTTTGATTGACTATGAATGAGGATTTATTGAGAGGGTTCAGTATAAAGTTATTATTTGTTCTATTTAAAACACAATGTATTTTTCTGTCGTTAAACGACACATACTTATTATACTTAATGTATACTCATACTTAACCTATGAAAGCCAATTTATATTGAAGGTGAATAGAACAGCAAAAACACTATTTCTTCAGTCACTGCTTTTATAAGTCTCATAGAAGAGTGGAAATACAATATTACCTCAGTTACTGCTAACATAATAAGCTCCCATGTTAATGTAGCCATTGATATGGATTGTATATAAAGTTAAAAAGGTAATTCTTAAGTAAAAATTGTTATTCCTTACACATGCAACCCCTATAATTCTACTGAACATTTATTTTCTTAATTTATTTAATTACCCAGATACATCGATCAATAAAGATTTAACCTAATGAATCGAGTAAACAGACTTATTAAATAATAAAGAGCTAAAAGAAAGAACATGATTTAACATTACCGAAACAATATTATTTCAACTAGGTTTCTGATAAAAGATGGACGTGGTTATATCATGATGCATCATATTATGTCGTTTTTATAAATTGCAATCCATTCAACGGAACCCTGTGAGTTAATGAAGCCGCGTTATTTCGGAGCTCCGAATGAAATGGATGTGTGATGTTGGTTCCTTTTCAATTCGGCCGCTTTGTTGTTTCCACATAATATTTCGAACGAAACGCAGATCTATAATTGTTTTTCGAATGGATGCCTTTATGAACTTAACTTTATGAGTTAGCTCTTTTATTAAGAGTATTTTAAAGAGATTTGAACGGGGTAGGCTGCGTAGAACTTATACAGATAAAATTGGAAACATTCTTCTCAAGTCGGGTGTGCGTGAAGAATAGAAGAGCATGTATGAGAAGGTTAAAGGGTGTGAGTGAAGCAAGAGAGATTTGTCAGGATCGTTCCAGGTGGTGATAGATAGTATCTGCCTATCTTTGCGGACGTAAAGGCGTAAATATATGAATGCATGTATGTCTTTTATTAAGTTTCTAAATACCTACACACACGCTTCATAACGATTAACACTTTTAGGGTAGGCAGAGGATTTAGTTACTGAAGAAGGTCAGAGTAAGTCCATCGTTATGTTTATAATCAGGCTACTTCATATCTGTCTACCCTACAGCGGATCAAAGTCACTCTATAAGAAGGTGTATAAGTGTCAGTTGACAGTTGGAGATCCGTGATATCTGCCTACCCCTATACAGGGAAATGAGCGTGATGTGTATTTCGGTATGTATATAATGAAAAATTCAGAAGTCACTCTATTAAATTCAAACATACTGATAATAACATTGAGGTAATAGCAGACATAATTTGACAAATTCCGACATGAGAACTGAAATATAACTTTGAGTAATCAACCAATTATTGCCGGTAGTTATCTGTAGCAGAATAACAACTATTTGAAATGTATATAGGACTATAAATTGTTATGACGATTATTTTCATAGCTAATGGGAAAATTGATCAGTAATTTCAAACTATTTTGTTGAGTTTTGTATTTTCTACTTTTTGTTGCATTTTTAACAAAATTATAGTTAGTAGTTTTAATAATTGTTGGTATTTTTCTTGTAATGACCTATACATATACGAGTATATTGTTTTGACCGCAATAAACCAGCTATTCTTTGGCAAATTGTATATAACGAGTCACGGTGAATCTTAACTATCTGATGAAAATTATTTCAGTAATGACTGATTTTATCGTAGTTAACGTTAGTTGAGACACACATATTTATCTATATGTATATGTTCAGAAACATATAAATATGTATGTGTCCATTAATTCCTTTAGTTTAGCCTGTTATTCAAACAATTCGTATGAGTAATTTTCCATTTGTTCTTTTATATATAATTGCAAGTTTCTCTGATATAAATAGTCACAGCATTGTACTCTAAGAATGCATACAAAGCTATAACCTTCTAGTTAACAAACACAACCTGCAAATCAGTGCTCTAAGTCTTAATAAGGTATAATTTGATCACTACAATGGCTTGTTAGCCACCTACTCATATGATGGGTCAGTGATGGGGAAAGCGTTGTAAATCAAATGTAAATATACAGGGTGACAGATTCATCACTGGCAATATTTGAACCTGGCTATTAGTAGCACCTATAGAACCCATTTTCATAATAAAAAGGGTAAGAAATTTTTGGAAATTTTGGACATTTTTTTAAATTTGTATTTTAAATTTTTCATAACATATGGGTACCCTATTAACGTACTACTTACCAAGGTCATGTTCATTCATAAATTGTAAGTTTACATTCTATATAATTATCTATGGTACTCATGTGTTTGTGGACCAGGATAGCATCTTGGATGAAACTTTTTTCATTATTGAGACAGTGTTTTCACAGGTCAGGAAGCCAATAGAACATACTCAATTGGTTTCCTTTAAACTACGCACTATTCTTTTAATCCAAATAATCATCACTGCACACAATAACACAACATGAACATTAGCCGGTTATGGATTGTACTTAACTTAATCGCGTCATTACTCAATGCTGGTCACTAATTAATCTCCCTTTAGTTTACGCTTTGATAAGTTCTTTAATACATTTGATTCCAAATATCTGTTTTATTTCGATAATTATAACCTCGAAACCACTTCAAAAATTAATTTCATTTCCACTAAAGTATGAATTTTCATTCACATAACTAAATCATGTTTTACTTTCACATCATTAATAAACATCATCCACGATTATTGTACTATGAGATAGCAATTTAACATAAAATTATAAATTCAGACGACAAACAAACAAAAATACTTTTAACCGCCATAGCATTGTCTTTTTTTTATTTACACACAAAGTGCATAAGCCATACAGCCAAATCTTAAGAAACAAACAGACGGACAAGACAAAATGATGTTTTTCCATAGCATTGTTAAAATGACGACATAGAGTACCCGCCACATACGGTGGCAGTAGCCAAACTTGGAACTAAATTTGACGTTTCCGCCATTGCGTGTTATTTTGTATGAAAAGTAAATTTAGTATTACCAGCGTTGTGTTTTTTGCCCACTCTTTGTAATTTTTATGTTTGTTAAGGGTGATTATAATAAATTGATTTCCGGAGTTTCTTGTTAGTTCTTCTCCAAGCTAGGGTCTCCGCTGATCTAACCTCGGTAAAAAATATGTAAAGACAATGCTCAGTGCCATGTTTGAAATAATAGTTTTAAGAGATTCGCGATTTATACTCATGATATAAGATATAAGGGTGTGTATAAGATTGATTGCAGCTGTGGGAAATCCTATGTCGAACAGACTAAACGGTCTATTGCGGACAGAGTGAAGGAACACATAATATATGTAATATATAATAAGAAGGATAAGTCCCGTTAATTATTAATCATGTTTGAAATAGTATAATAAACATATTTTGACTTTGATATATTAATTTGTTTTATTTGAGTTTATAGCTCTGCAACCAAAGATCGTTACAAATGAAACCTATAATGTTTCGAGCCGTATGGCACAGTGAGTGCTAGTTTTGGCGTGTTTACTGGTAACACTGAATTACGCGACTGTGGCGACGCCTCCAACTGCCACCGTATGTGGCGCGATCTCTAAAGAAAAAGTAAAGTTCGCGTCATACAGCCAGGCTGAAGTGTATTACATTTCATACTTTCGACTTACTACGAGCATAAATATTTTGTATGAGAAAATTAATAAATATACATGAGATGAAGAATAAACAAAGAAAAGTAAATCAAGAATAATAAAATTGTTTATTTTACTTATGTACTATTTTATCACTAATAATATCATGTACTTTTTAAGACATGTAACCAGGCCATTAAATTAAAAAGTAAAAAAATTACTCTAGAGATCCCGCCACATAAGGTGGCAGTTGGAGGCGTCGCCACAGTCGCGTAATTCAGTGTTACCAGTAAACACGCCAAAACTAGCACTCACTGTGCCATACGGCTCGATACATTATAGGTTTCATTTGTAACGGTCTTTGGTTGCAGAGCTATAAACTCAAATAAAACAAATTAATATATCAAAGTCAAAATATGTTTATTAAACTATTTCAAACATGATTAATAATTAACGGGACTTATCCTTCTTATTATATATTACATATATTATGTGTTCCTTCACTCTGTCCGCAATAGACCGTTTAGTGTGTTCGACGTAGGATTTCCCACAGCTGCAATCAATCTTATTCACACCCTTATATCTTATATCATGAGTATAAATCGCGAATCTCTTAAAACTATTATTTCAAACATGGCACTGAGCATTGTCTTTACATATTTTTTACCAAGGTTAGATCAGCGGAGACCCTAGCTTGGAGAAGAACTAACAAGAAACTCCGGAAATCAATTTATTATAATCACCCTTAACAAACATAAAAATTACAAAGAGTGGGCAAAAAACACAACGCTGGTAATACTAAATTTACCTTTCATACAAAATAACACGCAATGGCGGTAACGTCAAATTTAGTTCCAAGTTTGGCTACTGCCACCTTATGTGGCGGGATCTCTATGTTCAATTGTTTATGTATCTGTCAAAAATTTCAAGGAACGAACGATAAAACGATAATAAGTTATGAAATTATTTGTTATTAGTTATAATAACTATCGATATGGATTAAAATGAACAAAGATCGAAGAACTAGTGAAATGGAATTGTTTTTAGCATCATGTACAATGTATGTGTGATGAAATCGATGTGTTTTGATAATTTTCATTGGTGGCATGTAATGTTCAACCAACTTTTATGTTTTTGTGAATTAAACAGCAGGTAAGCCGTAGTGATGATTAATAACGACTTTTCTACCCCTTGAACGGCATTGGGTACAACAGAAATAGAGTTTAGTAAAAAAATTTAGATTTTTACTTGAATATTTTGTTGTTGATAGTTGTTAGTTTTGTTGTTGATAGTTTTTTGTTTTGGGTGTTCAAAGATGTTTAATTGGATGAGAACTTATGAATGAAATAATGTAGGGAGTCCATGTTTTCTGAATTGGCTCCCAAACTTTGAGGAGGCTTTTCTCCATATTTTTGTACTAGAGGGTACTAAAGTAATTACGCCAGGCCGCATAATTTTGATCATATAATCTACCCTTGAAGTTTTGCCAGTGATGAAAATTTCACCCTGTATACGTAACTGCTACGATATATGATTGGAAAGTACTCTATAATTTTACACGAGATTAACATATTCTTACATTAATTACATCATTTTCTGTACTTCTGACATGTACAGAGAAGTATATATTTCCATATCCTATGTTGCATTTTAAAACGGCTGTAGCCTAGTGGTTAAGACCTCTGACATCTTATAAAAAAAGTCCTAGGTTCGAATCCCGATTCTGGCCGTATACGTTTTATATCAAACTACGTGAGGTCCGAATAAAATATTATATAATTTAATTTCAACATTACACGATATAGTAAACCAATTAATGTGCTTGTATATTATGCTGGTACCTACATGGAAATATATAATAGAAGTATATGTAATCATCTTCTTTAAAAGTAAAATTTTATTCTATAACATCGATAAAAACTGTTCCCATCACTACTAACCGACCGTGACATTCAACTTCTATCACCTCGGCCCATAACGTGACAACATGTGGTGGTTTATGGTGCTCATCTCCTCGACTGCAGCAGGCCCTGTCTCCTGGTGGAGCTCAGCTGTCTACTATAGGGTCTTGGTGGATTCTTTCAAGGACAGTGATGGAGATGGTTTGGGGGATTTAAATGGTGAGTTTTTTTATTATATGCACTTTGAATTGCTTACAAACATAATATTTTAATATTTTAATAATATATAATATAATATAATATTTGGACATTATTACACCAATTGAACTAGCCCCTCGGTAAGTACATTTAAGACTTGTGTTAAGGGTACTAGTCAACGTATATTTAAGAAATATATACTTATTATATATAGATAAATACATATATAGCATATATAATCAACGACCAGACTGGAAAACAGTAGAAAAGCGTTGTTCTTAACTCTGCCACCACCGGGAATCGAACCCGGGACCCCACGATTAGCGTTCAGGTGTCTAACCGATCGCGCCACGGAGGTCGTCAAAACATACATATATATCATGCGAATTTAACTGTAGAGAAAGGGGTAGGCGGATATATGTTTATATACTTGTAAGGAAGCCCATTAATCCTTTTGGGAAAGGCAGAACCTAAGACTTTTGCTGAGTCATCTTTAGAATATTATGATATAGTTTATAAAATACCTTACCTACCTCTTTTGTACTATACGGTGTGACCAGGTGCTAGCCCATCGTGCAATAAACTGCTTTTATATTAATTTATTTTATATTTATTTATTAATAAGTATTCTATTAACGTTTACGTTTGTACGTTTTTCTCTATACTACGGATAGAAAGATATGACAAACATTTAGCTTATGTATGTAAATTAAAAACGTATACATTTCTTTGAGACATACCAAATCTAAACCAGACGTATAAATCCCATTCAATTTATCTCCTTATACAAATATGATACGACGCGACGCCTAATACTGTAAAGGCTTACTAAGGCAGTGTCATAATAAGCCTTTGATCCTCATTATTCATACCACCTGAGTACCAGGCTATCAATTAATCTAATTGCGTATCGCTTGTAAACGTCTGCTATAATTTTCACGGCAATTACGCTCGTGTCACGGAATTATTACAAACACTATATGTGTGTATAGTGTGATTACTTTCAGGTTCTATCCAACTCTTTTCATTACATATTCTCGAGTTTTGGATCTAGGTGACAAAAAAACAAAGTAATCAGTTAGCCAATTACATTAATCGGATACAAATTACGTATCTTAATTCTCTATTTCGATAAAGTTAATCAAACCTCTAAGCACCCTATAGAGCACAGTCGTGACACAATAAGTCTCTAAACACAATGCCCGCGTGACCCCGTTGACAGCTAGAAGCAATAATGTCAGACAGCTATTTCATTACGTGGCCAGTGGTAAATTCACATACTGGCTACATTTCAAACACAGAGGTCGTTAGAATAGCGATGGAAATCGGTATTAGTGGCTTTATAGCGGGGATCAAATATTGATTGGTTACGTGGCGACTGGACAGGTTGATAGATTCACCTATTACCTATTTTCGGTTTCACGTTTTGGGACGACGTAGGCCGACGTTCTATTATCTCTTTAGAGTTAAATAGAGCCTCGGAACTAGTTAGTGAGTATTAGTATATCCGTCATATTAATATATGTGATGGTATTATGTACTTAAAAATAAATGACAATATAGAATTTCTGATGTAGAGCATTTCTTCTGCTACGGCTCATTTTTCAATAATGAGTATTTGATTGTTGAGATAAATTCGTAAACATCTAATTACCTCATCAATTAAAAGTTTATACTACATTAATTTTCAGGGGCTGCGAAACAAATAAGCTACGTGAGAGCAATAGGAGCTGATGCAGTGATCTTCTCCCCAATCATGATGAGGAGCCAGGATTGCTCCAAGCCGGGGCTGGTGGATTTCGAACAAATAGACCTTCGATACGGCACCCTGGCTGATCTCATGAACTTGTTAGAAAAAGCTAATAAAATTGGTAATCTTTTGTTACTGTGACTAAAATATCGAAGTACCTTGCGTGACATTCAACCAATTGTTGATTGAAGAATTTATTGGATATGGGTAATAGTATCTAGCCGAAGTAACTTTAAGAATACCAGTAAGACAGATGGTTTCATTCTATTTAAATAACAACTAGTATGGATCACTGAGATGAGAGGGAATTCATTTTTATGCAGCTAAACTTTTGTGTGTTGTGTTAAAACTTACGTCAATCACAGGTCTTACAGACAAGACATGATTCTTAACGTATCTTCTACGTTTCTACCCTTCTACGTTTAAACTAATCAAAGTTTTATGCCCTTTAAACCAAAGCTCCAGATAGTGTCCACTTAAAGTGACAGATCGTGAACTGTTATCACTATGCAACTCAAGTCAATTGCCTATCTATAAATGCTAACTATACGTATTAATAGTCAATAAAACCAACAACACGTGGCCATTAGGTTATTCACCATTCTTTCTACGCTATGAGTAGCTTACGGTGGCCAAACGTGAACCGGCATGTCACGTGGCCATTTTAATCTAACGTTGAATCGAAACTATAACCTAATTACAAAAAAATCGATACACACGATAATCGTATCAAACGCGTGTGACCCAAATACACACCTAAAACAAACGAATACGAAAACCATCAATCACGGGTTACACATTCTATCGATATTTCACCACATCCCTAACCTTTGCTAATCTGGGACGTACATCCAATCACAATTTGCTGTCTTTCCTATCGACATATCGCGGCTAGATTCATAACATAAAAACACGCTTCACGACTTGTGTATACACACTGTCTTTTTTATTTTGACGGAGTAGTTAGAGGCTTGACTTCCCATCTCCAAAATTTTCAAACAATGATTTCAAACCTAGATTCAATGTGTTGTATTAGTCGCTTCAACTGATAACACATGACTAAACACCAAATTACTAAAAACCATCGATTCTCCATGATAATTATTATTGTGTTCGAGCTACTGTACATCAAAGGGATTTCGTGAATACATTATACAGAGAGAAATTGATGAAAAATGGTAACAAAAAACAATATAAAAAATTCGTTTCTTTTCTATACGCAAAAGACATGGCAGAGTATTAGTCACAACTTATCGCTTTATTTACATCCCTTACTAGCACGACACTTGAACTATAATTGACCCAGTTTTGTTCCCTAATATAAAACGAAGCACGCAAAGGGCTAGGGACAACTTTTAATTGTAACAAAGTCAAAGAGTAAGTAGTTATCAACGATTAAAGTTTGTTTATTAAATTCAAATTTAAGATATTTTTATTCAATATAAGTACGAGTATCATACATTAATTGAAAGTTACAATTTGTATCCAAAACTGGTTGTTTTTTATACAATGACTCAACCATTGATTCGGAAGCTTTGAGAAAAACCTACAAGAAAGTGTTTCAAATTAACATGAGACGACGAAAGGTAGTTATTATGGAACGCCTAAAAATAGTCATCGATTTAAACTAAAGCATCTGTAAGTAATCTATGTATATACATAATTTTTGCCGGACATATGATGTACAATACGTTTTCGTCACAATCTAAGCAGGTTTAGGTAATAATATAGGGATTTTATGAATTCCACCTACTCTGTTACTAAGAAACGAACCACTCTATTAATTTAAGTGCTATTTTTAATTCAACCCCAAGGATAAAAGTTGAGTGGGTTCAGTAGGGGCGCGGTTACCATTTCTCTGAAGTGTCGTACAATTTGCACTAATGAACCATAAATTATGTAAGAGACTCCAACTATTATCTCCAAGTAGTAATTGCTCTCATTGCATTTAGTTTGCATAAAACTCCGTAAGTGTTGGCCATAAAATGTTTGCTTTTACATTATGCGAATTTTCAGAACCGCTTTTAATACCTAGATTAATTAGAACCTATTCGCTACTGCGTAGGTACGTAGGTAGGAGAATTTAAATTTATGACCTTGCGTGACAATAAAAAATACTTTTGTATTTATTATTTAGATTCTGTCTAGTCTTTAACTTTAGTCTGGATGTGCTAACAAACCGTCTTTTTTGCAATACCAAGCGACTAAGAGACTAGAATTCAATAGAAACCATTGGACGATCATCTTTAAACATAATATTTCATCTCGATCCCGGTAAAAACTTTAGTACCTAGATATCATCTAATGTCTTCAAGTTTCGATCGACCTTTAATGTCATGTAAGGACTTAAGTATTATTTGTTACTCATTTATATGTATTTCAAATCTCCTCAAAAAAAAATTCTAGATTTAAAAGCGCTTGTAACGCTACCCCTGCAGTCTGTGAGCGTGACGTCTGATTGGTTCATGAAAAGTGCCAGCAGAACACCAGGGTTCGAAGATTGGATCCTTTGGAAAGACCAGAGTGAAAATGAGATGCCACTGGTTAGTATGAAAATATAAGAATACGAGTAGCTATTTACCACTTTTCTTTATTTGTATTGATTACATGAATTAAACAAGCCCCTTGCTAAATACATTTAAGACTTGTGTTAAAGGTACTGGAAAGCAGAGGAAAAGCCTAGTTCTTAACTCTATTTCCACCGGGAATCAAACCGATCGCGCCAGTGAGGTTGTCTTAATTTAGTAGTGATGATTCAATATGGATCTTTAAGAAGATGTAATCAACATTTTATTCTTGCTTAATATACATCCATATAGAAATGAAAATTTTAGTTGCGTAACTTGTGCTTTTGCGTGTAATTGAAATTCTATTGGACAATGTTATCATGAGACGTAAATCACAGAGGATTGAGCCACCTATTAACTCCCTTCCTTTTTTAATTATCTTAATCATACGCTTATACATATAAAGCATAACGTGTTAAGCTTGCCTACAGCTGTTAAAACTAGTAACAAATGTTTCTTTTGTGGCAGTCTGCGGCTGGGGAATCTTGGCAATGGGACGAGACACGTAGCGGCTGGTTCGCGACGAATGCCGACAATGAAACCTTGCTAAACCTTTGTTCCCCCGGAGTGATGGAGACATTGTCTGGTGTACAATGCACGTGGTTGAGGAGAGGCTTCTCAGGACTTCTGTTGCAACCAGATTTTCCTTTTGATATGGATTGTGCTGTCAAATTGATTGACAAGATGGCCGCGGATGCGTTGAGTTGTGTCCGGGCGACCAAGTTAAATATCCCGTAAGTTTGGCTCTAGTTTTTAATCTAATTTCGAGAAATGTATATGTGGAATCGTTAGGGATGAAATGAATAATGAAGCTGTATTGAAAAATACTGGAACAAGCAATTTTTTCATCCATCAATACATTTTAAATAACAGCGTTGTTTATTATCAGTCTCATATAATATTCGTCCTGTGTCTCGGCTTTTCGTAGAAGGCGACTAAGAGACTAGGGGTAAATATAATCTATTGTGTGATGAGCTAGCAACCTGTCACCAATGTTTCATCATGGCATCGCAACCCCAATATTATATCTACAAGGTACTGTCCACCCCAAAGGGATTAAAGGACGTGAATGTACGTGTGTTTATGTATTATTATTATTAATTTGTGTGTATAACAGAACATAAACAAACGATTTGTCCACTCAACCCAAGTAATCTCTTACGCCTTTTTACATTCTAATCTCCAAACGTTTTCACACGCCATTCAAAAACTCCACTGGTGACAAAAGTACTAATTTTACGCTATCAAAAGCGCAGACAATTTCGAGGAAGTCATAAAGCCGTCTTGAAATCGGATCTCAAGGCGCAGATTGGTCTTATCCTCAATGAATGGTTTCAGAGCGATCTTAATTGAATCTCGGCAGCCGGCTGAAGTGGCATCTAAATATTATTCAGAGGGGGGTCTGTTGCCCAGCGCCGTGCTTACTACTGTCCTAGATGCACCTGCTATATCGACGGCTCGGGTCATCGTTGCCTTGGAAACGGCCCTTGTTTACGCGCCCAGTGATAGTCCCCCTGCTTGGATTGTAAGTTGATGCTTATTATCTACCTATAATAGGTAAGAAGTTGGGTGTATATTTATGTTTTTTAATAAATATATTGATTTCTCGAACATACATATTACATAAAGAAAAAAATTATAAGTCTTAAATTTAGTTAGGAAGCTTAAGTAATGAAAATTTTTATATACTCGTAAGTATGAAGCTGAGATATGATCCCTGTCTTTAGTTGATTAACGTAGAACATTAGGACTCAGTTTAACCATTGCCAATAAACTACATATATAGAACCACTATCGACAATATTTTCCCAAACTATTGCCTTGTGTACTTCAGACAAGTTCAACAACAGACAGTCGCGTGGCCACCCGTCTCGGAGCTGACTTGGTGGATGCCGTTAATCTCCTGGCGCTGATACTTCCTGGACCAGCCATCATCAGTCAGGGAGACGAACTTGGCCTGGTGGATACAGTGCTGGACTGGGCTTTAACTGGCCAGTGCTGGCCTCTAGCAGCCAAGGCTAATGCTGCGCCTTTTGCGTGGGATAATGGAGTAGCAGGTAATGCGTTAAGTAACTTAGAACATGACAGGGTTAAACTATTCATTGGATTTTTCGATAGTCAAAATTTTACGCCCATTGCCCACCCCTAAATTTCTGATTATTATTTTTTGGAGTGATGGTTTCCTAAGAAAATTGTAATTTAGTAATCGTCTTCCCACGCAACATTCCTTTAAATAACATTCTACTTTTGAGTTTTATTTAATTCACTTTGCTAATTATGCGTCAGAATATTAGTTTATTATCATGATACAAATTGAGCGCAAGTTTTCTATTAAGAAATTGACTTTTAACTTATAATCGTTCCAGCTTTCATTAAAGTCATAACTCTTATATTAAACAGGTGGCTTCACCTCAGGCACTCCATGGCTGCCTTTGCCACCGAACTACAGATATGCCAACGCCAAGTCTGAGTACAGCAATGACGCTAGCCACGTGGGCGTCGTGAGGATAGCTGCTGCCATGAGGAAGTCACCAGCTATGGGGGCTAATACTGAGGTAATTATGAAACTACCACTAGGTATGTGGTCAAATGAAACAAACGCATGATTACTCAAAATTGGTTATTGCCTAGTTTTCATGCTGGCTAACGATATACGAGTAACCATTGAAATTAACACTCCAAACCCTTGAGTTCGCCGATATATTCCTATCACTAAACAAATTTCAAAGAGGATAAAACTTCTGAATAGTTCGAATAGTAAAAAAAGGTATTTTTGGTGACACATTCCTAGCTACTGTTTGATAAATTCCTTTTAGCCCTAGTCTTTTAACGACATCTAGCAGCATTATATTTACATCTAAGATAATCAAAGTACTTTTCATATCAATATTATTCGTATTTATCATTCCAGATCAAACGACTTGGTAAAGTTTTAACTGTACTTCGTTGGGGAGGTACAGGTTCACTCCTTTTCGTTGGCAACTTAGGGCGTGAGTCAACTGAAGTTCGACTGTCTGACCTTCCAGGGTTGCCAACCGAAATGACCATAGCAGCCGCTTCAGGAGGCTCTGGTTTGACCCCGGTCTCGCACATAGCTTTGGCTAGACCTTTAAGGTTTGTATTTGACGTGAAATTCACAAAATACTTATATGACCATACACGAAAATATTCTAATTCCTTTTGACATTGTGCCAAGTTTAACAAATTTTGATCAATGTAATTTTCATTGGTCTTTAGTAATTCAAGTAAGCCTTGATGGCACCAGATAGTCAATATTCGAAGTAACATGTGGAGTACCGTTTCATCGTCTGTATATAGATACTGACTATTGCATATATAGAGCAATGATCATATAAATCATTATATGTCCCTACCCTTTATTAAATCATTTAAAATGCTGGTTTTTATCTACTGATTTAGGAAATCTGTAATTAGTTTTACTCTACGATACATACTTGTTCTTAATTTTTACTGAATTTCAATGCTGTTGATTTTATATTATTAAGTGTTAATTATTAGTAATTATTAATTGCTGTTGGTTTAGTAAAGAAATAAATAAACTTCCCTCAGGTTACTCCCAGGAGAAGCCGTCCTCCTGGCTGGTGCTCCGAGGAGTTGCGGAGGACCAGGTCCCGTAGATAAAATTGCGACCAAGCTCACAGAGGGTTGGCAGAAGATCAACAAGTATTTTAGCAATACTTAAAAGTGTTATCTCATAATTGTGGTTTTTTATGATGCGATTATAAACTATTGGTATTGATAAATTGAGTTTCAGCATTTTTATTTATTTTATGCCAGTGTCATATATATGAACCTAAAGGCGTATGATGAGACGACCTAACATTTTTTTTTTATTTCTAACGTATCAAAGGTTTTTTTGTTCTCCCAGATTCGAAAGCAGAAGAAAAGCGTCACTCTTAAGTCTAATTCCCTTCCAATTAACGAACCTGCATTAGAAATCAAACAGTATGGCTCTAAGCTTGCGAATCATTAACCGTTCGCTCTACAGAGGCTGTCAAAATACAAATGATGGCTAGCCTACTTTAGAAACAGGAGTACTAACACAGTTTACAAGACTTAAGTAGGGCATTCGAATCTGTTACACATTCACCTGAACAATTGTATGTATGCACTTGTTTTCTCATTGGTGACCCATTTTGCAAAGAGTAGGTTTAAATGTGTACCGCTCGATACGAGGAATAGAATTGTATTGTAGAAGGATTAGAGTGATAGGGTTGGAATTGAATGGTCAGAAAGAACTACATATGTATAATATTGGAGACATTCGTCTTAAGGTGGATGTGCATATTATAAAGAATAAAATAGTATGTAAAGAATAATATAGTTTGATTAATCTAAATTGATTTATTTTAAGAATAAGTTTTATGTTAATGACATATTTTTATAAAAATTGTTTTTTTTTTTGACGTTCAATAAGTGATATTAATATCCTTATGTTGATTGAAAAGTTTTTCATTTCATTTCGTATGAGAAGGTTAATTGTAAGTGAGATCACAGAGATGAGGTGAAATCGTTTGATGTGGTGATCAATAGTCTCTGCATATCCCATTGGGATGTATAGGGACTAATGTTTACATATATGAATTAACGTATATAGAGGAATAATAATTACGTAGGGTAAAATTAGACATGAACTAAACCTAAAACAATGTAGAATTCCTATCACGTTTTAATCGATCTGCATACATCATGTAGCGATATACGGCCAGTCAATTACGTAGACACACCGGTTTTCATTCAACGATCGACGTTAAGCAACGTTAGTTGTGGACAGATGGATGGGTAACCGCCCAATAGATTCCATTGACACCTAGTCATTTCTACAAGTCATTTTCTACGACACTTGATGATGATTATTGAATCTAGTACTAGTAGTTAGATATCCTATATTATTTGCTATTTTGAAAATTAAATAGTATTTAGACGCCATTCTTTTCAATGTGTCTGATAAGACGATGAAGGTTATATTATAATCTATTGAGTGTCAATGAAGCGAACGTGATTGGTCAGGATCGGGACAGATGGGGATCCGGATCTCTGCCTACCCCTCTACAGGCAATCGGGCATGATGTGTATGTATGTATCATCTATTAGACGATAATATAGCAATCGTAACCCAGACAGTTATGTTAAAGGTGATCATGGAGATCTTTTGTCTTTATGTCCACTTCTAGATTATTAGGGATTAGAGTCGTTAGTACCTACATATTTGTTGTACTTACTAGGTTAAGGTCTATAAGTGGTTTCCACATACACATTCAGTGTAATAGCAGTTTACTTTTAACATTATAACAAAAGAACTAATCTATAAAACTAATAAATTGGTATCTTTCTATTATAATGAAATCTATAACCTTATAGTATTTTAATTACTACGACTACGAGTCACCAATAAAAAGCCAGACATCGGCATCCAAATTCGCCGGTCTTGTACAAAACCTCAACTCTCATATATGAGATTCATTATTACTCTTCACGGGTATATACCAGTACATACTGGTGCAAAGGAAGTGGTACTCACAGAATTTACTCCTCTCGCCATGGCAGAGGCTGGCAGTGACTAGAACGGCAGCAAAGAGGCGGAGTAGCGCGCCCGCCTTCATGGCGACGCGCCGCGGACTGCTCCCCGGCCTATCGACCTGCCCCCATCCCTAGTGCGCATGTCAGGACCTGTCACGGTGTTGCCAGGTTTAAATATGCCTGTTACCATTGTGTTTTTGGTTTTAAAGGGCTGAAATGGGAGAATAATTTATGTGTTTTTATTATTTTATTTATTAATTATTTATTATTGTTGTGTCATGTTGGTGAAGACACAGTACTGTAAATCATGAGTTAGGTAATGCAGATACTTCATGATTAAGTCAAAAACTGAAAAAAGAACATATTGTTTGTTAACTAAATTCTATATCTATATCATCGATCTAAAAGCCACAGATAATTTTACATACAAATATCTATTCAAGTCACTTTAATAACATACAGAATCTCGTGAATATTTATCCTCAGAGACCTTCCACATTTCTACCTTAACACCGAGGAGTTGTATTATCATTAATAAACAAATCCCTTTTTCCTTAGCTCCATATACCAGGAAGCAAGCCAGCAAGTTACTTTTCTAGCTACATCCACTTCATGTAACAATAAAGAATAAGTTTTACCCCTATTATTTTAATACATCGAATCCCTGGCAACCCCAAGTATGAGTCATGCCCGGGGCGCTTTCCCGCCTTTCCCAAAGGCGAGTATACGACTCACTGCGTCCGTCTGGGAACCCTCATTGAATACACACATACATACTACGCCCATTTCCCTACAGGGTAGGCAGAGATCACGAATCTTCATTTGACACTTTTCACACAAACCACTTTCGCTTCAATATTGTTTTTTACACACTTGGTGGTTATAATTACTTCTAAAGTACCTTTTCTCAATGTGTCGTCTATCTGACTGTCATATGGCTTATTTGGTCCACCCCTACGTAACTGCCCTTCATTGGATTCACGCTGTAATACTACGAAGGGTGGCAAGTATTTAGTGATGGTAGTTTTGAGGTTAATGTATGAAGGTTAGTTAGTTCTGTATTGGGTTGGATTGTAATAGCTGCTTTCATTCATAATATCTTGCAAGAAAAGACCGTAGACTAACAATCTTTCTTATTTATGCCATACTTTTATCATCTCCATCTCAACCTTAATTCCTTATATCTTCGAGAATCTATTTAACCTATTACTAATAAGAGGTATAATTATGTTAAACGATAAAAGTTATTAGTTCATTTATGTTATCTAGATTACTAAGAAGTCCATTGTAAGAGAAATAGAGCATTTCTTTAATTACTTATTTTATTTTCGGAATTGCGGACTAAATATTTTACGAATTCATTGCACCCACTAGATCTTTTACGGTTTCCTTGAAAGAGATAATGTTCTTGATTCGTGGTATTATTATTATTTTCCTAAATTTATTGCGTACTGTACTTAATTTCTATCGGTATATGCTCCGAGGTTTGAACACTGTACCCACTGATGCAGAGTCAAGTTCCCAACGACTGAGCTATGCTCTATTAATGAAATATTTAATTGTACATCACCAAAAGGTTTCCCTTTTAGGACGACCGTCTCTCTAACCATTCGATCCCATATGACTGAGGATCGTGATTCCTCTGTAACTACTGGACTATGCTTTTTTGATTGAAACTAGTCTTCCGCTAGCCATTGCAGCACTCATGGTCATCTCCAGCTGGTTCATCACCTGGTCAGTCCATCTCTTCGAGGTTCGGGCTCTTGAGCGCTTTCCTTCGACTTTTCCAGTCACCACTCGCTCGATGTTATTACAGTCTCTTAGAGCTATGTATCATTATAGGATGACGTAACTGGTAATTAAATGAGGGTTTTCTTTGACCATTAAAGTGCAAAATAGTATAGCAAAATACAGAAACAAAAGTTAATTTCAAATATCTCCCTCTTATTTGAATATAACGCCATGCCCTACTAATCTAGCCATATTAGACTCAAATCCTAGTAAAAAAATCTCTTGGGCATAGATAAAACCGGTGTTGCTGGTAAAGTCTTCGTGGGTCTCGAACCTGCGCCCTCACAAGCAACGGAACCGGCGAGGACTTGCTCGCTGAGCGAATATAGCGACCTGGTGCCAACAACTCTCAAGAGGAACGCTGCCATGCAACCAGCGGAGAGGGTAGAGGAAGCGGGTATATATTCATGGCTTCATATATTCGCATTCAATGCATAGATTGCAGTTAGCCTGTCAGGTGCGACACTTATATGTGCTTTTTACATACTTAACTCTTTCCGGGTGTCAAATGAATTCCTCTCAACACTGAAGAGTAACCACCGTTAAATTCTATGGCCACTCAAAGTCCAATTATCAACTCTCTACTAAAGCTACAGCGAGTAGGATCAAACAAAAAGGTAGTGTGTTCATTCTTGCTTACAATTACTAACTATTGCTTACACAAATGATGAAGCACGGGATTAACAACATGGTCCTCTATCCAAAGAGTCACCAAGCCCAGCAGATATTTACATACATACATGTACATTCATCGAGTATTTACATATTTTTTTACCTATACATTCAATTTCTCCATTTCCCTTTGGGGTGGACAAAACATTGCATATATAATATCAGCTTGCTCCCTTCAAACATTTATTAGTGTTGTGTTTTCATTAATATTAAACTAACTGCACTAATACGTATTAAATCATAACAAATGCATTTTTCCGCTCTGCTCCTCTCCTATGCCCCTTCGTGGCAGCGAGTGCATCCTTAAAGGACACTCTTCACGAGAGCCTCGCCACTTGAGCTGGTGATAGCACCTACTAGCTTGCATATCTCAAGCGTGCTAAAGTGTCATAGATAAACTTAATAGGTGGGTACGCTATTAGTAATGTAGATGTCAGTGCAAGTCTAGGATTTGTGTAAGTAATAGCTAGACGATATTTTGCACAAGTTATATTTGTTTAGTTACTGCCCTGCAATGGGTAAGCTCAGGACATTATAATGTGTCATGTAATGTCGTAGAGGTATGTGTTATAAGAATTAATTATGTGATATTTGACTTTTATAGAATACGAGTATAGTTTTAAGAGATTCGCGATTTAACTAACGGGACTTATCGCGTAAGTTTTTACATAATAAAGTGCCCTTTATTAACCTAACGATTCAGCTACGTTGAAGCAGCCACTGTGAGTTTAGTGTGTAGGCCGCGTGTTATTTATAAAAACGTAGCAGTGAGGGTAGTCAGAGAAGAATCAAACAGGGCGCTGCGGTGGAGACGAAGAAATATGAATCGTCAGTCTGCCCATGACCATGGCTGCTGCAACGTAGCCGAAACGTCTGGTTAATAAAGGTAACTTTATTATATAAAAACTTATTGTATAAATTATTTGAAAGTAAATTATCCTATTACCCAATTTACTAAGATATAGGGTACACCTACCCAGATCAGTACCTTTGCCAGAATTTCTCTAGATCTCATGCCAACCATTAAAATTCAAGCCAAAGGGACTAAAACGATCCTCGTATTTTATATATCGTTTAAATCTATGCGGCGTCTGCTTTACTATCATAGAACATTTAGACAAAACCATAACATACATAAACACAACCCGATATCAACAAAGACACTTATAAACACGCACTTGAACAAAACAATGATAAGACAGTTAACACAGACAGTTGCATACGAAGCCCTTCCACCTATCATTAGGCAAGCGCATTGCGTTAATTAACCAAAAATATCGATTGAGATATTAAGCATCGATTAAGATAAAATCTGGCAAGGATACCAAGATAAAAAGGACGAAGGGCCAGGATCAGCAGAGGTCTCGAATACCAGCTGCCCTGGTCGGCATCCCGCGGTACCCCAGACCACCGCTGACGGTGGAAAGTTGCCGAAAATCGCTACCTATTCTACATCAGCTGATACGCTGCTATCAGAGATAAGGTGATAAGTGCGATTGCGCCATATCACTAATTGTTTGTCGCACTAATTCCTTCAGTTGAATGTGAATGGTCTGGGTTACGACTTGTGTTTGTACCAACGGCAAACAACCTTCGTTATTAACATGTTCTCGTAGTCGTATTAGAGACTATAAAACGTTCGTTAAGATGTTATTCTACTGCCTTTACTATCTGAAATATCTATGAGCATAGTCATTCTGAATAAATCACTTTATTAACTGTATGTTTGATAGGTACTCAACAACTAGATATGGATTAACATCAGTAAAATGTTATTTATTTTAACAAGTTATTTCGAATTTAAATTCTTGCAATTAAAGTTCAATTTGTATTGTTTAATGAAAACGAACTGATACTGTTTACAAAGAATCGATTTTTTATTCATGTTGATATTATTTACGAAAAAGCTATGCATTGTTGAAATTTGCACTAAAAAAATATTCCTCCGTAACAATATACAAAATCCCTTTATTCTTTACATTTTAGTTGCCAAAAGCAGATTTGCAATGGAGTTTTTGTTCTATTCATGTCCTAGGTTATTATTATTGAAAGTGTGTGAATGTCAGAATATTCAATATTTATGAAAAGGATTATTCAATTTTCTTTTTAATAATACTTGTATACATAATAATATGTTTTCCTAAAAAGAAAATTATAATAGTTGTATCTTTTATTTGGTTCTGTAAGACCACCACGTAAATATAAACTGAGAAATTAATTTCGAAAACGCATGTCACCTCTCTTGTGATGCAATATGAGTCGGAGCGTTCATCAAGCCGCTTCGTCACCAAAACGGGATGGGCAAGTCACGAATTCATTAGTGTCGATAAAAATAAATGACCAGATAGATGACGGTAAACACATAGTATAAAGAAACGGACAAAAAGGGCTCTATCCTTACTCAATTCACACACAATTAAAAAAGACATAATTAAAATTAATTATGATAAAGAGTAAAATGCTACGACAATCCCACACAGGCTAGCACATTTATCAATGAATTAATGTTTTTCAGGGTAAACAGAAAATCAAGGACATAACATTCCCTATTCTACCCACTTTTAGAATTTTGATGGAAAAGATGTAGAAAAATAGTGACTTTCTTCAAACCCATCGCAGAATGAATTCCAATATGGCATTTATGCCCTAGAATGACAATCGATATCCTCACGAACTACATTCCCATCTCTACATGCCACCCCAATCCTTTGCTCTGTTATGAATATGTATACTAGAATCGAATCTCATCACTTCTGTATTGTTAGGAGTCACGTGCTGTCAGAAGCAAGCGACCTGTGACATCTACACCCATGTCTATAACTCCGGAAGGGAGGGATAGAATGATAAGTTATAATGACCCTTTTGTCACTGTCAGGCTGTTATGGGAGACAAAAAATTAAGAAATATAGGAATTATGGTGTTTGTATCAAGGGTATTATCCAAATCTACTATAGATAGTGCTAAATACAGAACTGTGTTGTATATTAAACTAAATATTGTAATAATTAGAATTTATATTATTTTTTGCACGATAGTATGTTTTTATGTGTGTAGGTTCCCAAAGACCTACTTAGAAAATTCTTTCGGCAAATCGATACGTAACATCTAATACCGCGATTTGGGTAAACGGTTCACGTTGGCTGGAAAGTGGGCACTGGACGCATTCGGTGCACCGCCAATCCGTGACGACCACAATCCAATTAGTCCACGATCGCCTCACTCTCCAGTTCACGCATCGACGCCACCGCGAGCGCTCATGCCCAACAATACTTCGGTTAATACAACTGTGAAGTGATTCGTCATGAGCGACTCAGGAGAAAGTCTACCTGTAACCCCTCCCCTATCTCCCGAGGACGCAAACCAGATCAGGATAATAGAACCCTCGACTTCTGACTGTGAAGACGCACTACTACCTCCGGAAGGGAACGTGAAGCTACGAAACTATCGCCTGTGCAACGACAACCTTCGAACTTACACCCCAACGGGAGACATCAACACGTCGCCAATAAAAGGGAAAGTGGTTTCTAAATACGACGTCTGCACTAACATATCGACTCCGCGAGCGAAGATTCTAGAACTGCTACGTCCAGAAGATCCAGGAAGAGATGTTCTGGAAGCTATAGTCAGACCTGCACCAAGAAGAGGCTTGATCAGACCACTAGATGAAGATACCAGAAGGTTTCTGCAACGAGCATTATTGTCTCCGAGTCCTCAAGGTTTTTCTGGATCCTCCACCCCAGAACCTTTGCAGCGCAACCAATCCCGTAACGATAACAACGAGAAGTGTCTGGCAGATGAGCTGAGGGAAGCTGAGGAGCATGAATCTGGTGCTGGTGAAAGACTGGCATCCCCACTGTACCAGAGAGTGCTCGATGAAGGTGCAGACTTAGGGAGTGAGTTGGAAGAGTTGAGTATCGCGGCGAAGAGGATCGATGAGCTGTTAGAAGAGTCCAGAGGTCTGCACGAGGAGTTGGTGGAGATCCAGCAGGATATGCAGGTGCTGCAGCAGCGACTCTTACGGAGAGAGCCTGCCCGACCTGGTACCAACCCATCCGACTGCACCCACCATAATGCTAGCACATCTCCTTTCTTTGTTCTTTCATTTCGTTGATTGGTAACTCACTGCTTTTACCTTCATGGATCGTTATTCGCTCGTGCTAAAGTGTTATTTAAATAACGCCAGAGAATCTCTGAGTAGTTTACTTTGTGTTTGGAAATGCAGTGAAAGTGGTCTAGATGACATTGCAACTGTGCATATATCACGCTATCTCTTATATTATAAACAACGTCCACGCAATGTTACTATTAAAGCACATTCATTGCGTACATACACAATTTTATACCTCACGATGTAGTAAAACATTTGCGAGGTCTGTCTACAAAGTTGCTGAGTAAGTGAAGTATGATCATTACATTTACCTTTACCATGTAGTAAGCGATCATTCCGTGTCGCTGTGTACAGAATCGGCAAAATAAATCATCGCAAATTTTTCTAATGGGATCAAACTTGGAACCAACTCGAACTTGTTTACCAAAATTCTTTGACCCGACCACTATAAAAAACCACCAAAACCAAGTTTAAAGTTTCGTCTATGTTACCAATGTTTCGAAAATACTAACTTTCTTGACTTCTGGCTTCTATTTGATGGCCAAGCAACCTGACACTAATACTCCGAAATACAACTAAGCACACCTAAACGGGGTCGTTAGTTAAAAAGCGTAGAAAGTTGATTAAAATGTGATTATAGGATTATTATATTGCGCGTGATTACATACAGTGTGTGCAGCTCTTATATATGATGCCCAATTCTCGTTACAGCAATGTGAGTACCGCACGAAACGCTGCATGTTGTCTGCGCGCGAACTGTCCCAAGAGTCGATCACCGTCTCCTACATGGATGACGTCATCGACCTGCTGCGGGGGGAGGTGGGAGGCGTGGTGAGGCGGCGCTTATGGCCTTTCGCCATGGGGGAGCCCCTGGCGGACAGAAACTACGTGGTCTGAAGAGATTACGGAAGACCACGTCACTGATAGAAAGGTAACTAAAATACTTGTACTATTTCACGGTGAGGGAAAACTTCGTGAAGAAACCAATATATCTCTTGGAATAGGTAATCTGTGCTTGTAAATGACGACATGGTTTAACACCTGTCTCGATAGATACTGACTATCTTGTAAGCACTTGGGTTCGTGGTGGTCAATGAGTCAATAATTCCGTAATCACGCGGCGAATGATCATGTAAAGATGTCTGAATGGAACCCAGTGCCGGAATGGCTGTGACCCAGTGCCGGAATGGCTGTGTCCCATTCCGGCATAACCACGTATTATGTAGAAGTGAATTTGAATCATTCTTAAATAAGCAATAGTCAGAATTTTTCATGTTGGTAGACTATCTGGTGATACCAGCATCTTTCACGTTGGTAGATTTGAAAATACAAAAGTGGATTCAGTAACGTGTTACCCCACAAAGGTTAACAATCAAAAAGCGTGTAATGTTATGCTGGTTTAAATTCAAACCAAACATATACATAATTACCACTGGCATTTAGCAACCAAAATAGCAATGTAATGAACATCAAAATTATACGTTGTCACCGCTTTTCCGAAGTGCCTATTCTGATAACAACTAACTTGCTTTTGGATTGCATCGCAATATCGTCACGGTCCACTTGCGATACTAATGAGTAGAATTTATTGTTGTGTTACGAATTACTTCAGGTTTTTTGCTGACTAGTTCTCTTTTAATGTTTTCTGCGAACCGATATATTAATGTAACTCCTCATTGAATATTTACATAATATATGCGGATATACTCACGGTCTTTAATCTCTTTTGAGGTAAACAGGACCTTAGAACTACAATATCAATTCGATTACTTTTAGTATTACTATCAACACAGTATTACGTGACTATCCCGACCTCTAAAACATACCTATATCATCCATTAGCCTAGCACGAGACTTCTACTGTTAGTCACATATCGTAACTGATTATCAAAATACATATATCGTCTTGTCATGCCCCATGCTAGCATATTAATCTTATATGACAGTCAGATAGACGTCATATTAAAAAAGGGTGACGTTAGAAGTGCTTATTTCAGACAGATAGACATATTGACGTTAGAAGTACATATAACTGCCGAGTGTGTATGAATAGGCGTGTCGATGACAATGAACCGGAAGTAATAATTCAGGATCGAGATAAATGAGGATCCATGATCTCTGCCTACCCCTCGGTGTAGAAACGGTCGTGATGCATATATGTGTTGATGAAATAAGTAAAATATCGATTTAGATAATAGAACCCCATAATGTCACGAGGTTTTAATTAGATTGGTTGCTTCACTGAACTAACACTGCTTGGTACCAACATATACATATAAATATATACATACACGTCCTTTAATCCCTTTCGAGGTGGACAGAACCTTTGAGACATAATAATATCTCCTTAGTCATTTTTTAGCATAAATATTAGAGTTATTACGTCATGTGAAACTTTGTTACAGGTTGCTAGCCTATCACTCAATACATTCCATAGACCTCTAGTCTCTTAAACCTCTAATAGTCTCCTACGACATACGGCTAGGATGAACGGCAACTAGTTAGCATTCTTTTTACGTCCCATTTTAACACGGGACACGGGTGTAAGCTTTATATTACGAAAAACAACACTTATTCAATACGCCATCCTGTGCTAGGAGGTCAAATAATGCTATCTAGCTGCCGTTCTTCTCGGCATGTCGTAAAAGGTGACTAAGGGTAAATGGAATCTTTTGGGCGATGGGTTAGCAACCTGTCACCAATGGTCCATATAACATCACAACCCCAATATTCATGATAATAAGTAACCAAAGAGATGTATTTAAATCTCCAAGGTTCTGTCCACCCCGAAAGGGATTAAAAGACGTGAATGTATATATAAATATGTATTTAATATACTGTCCAATAATTCATATATCCGGACAAAACACCTTCCGTTAATGGGAGTAATGAAATGGAATGAAAAGCAGTGTCGAGCCAAATTACCTGTGAGTGATCCTATCACGGGAAATTTCTCGAATAAATATATTCTGAATATCGTTAACACAACATACGTTTCACGACTTGTGTATACACAGTTATTTTTAAACACTCGCGATTTATACTCATTTTATTTACTATGTGAGACCAGGTTGTATCATATCAGAAACATATCATAAATAAAGATATATAATATACCTTTATTTTACCCGACGTTTCCACCCAGTTGCATAGGCCGTGGTCGCGGGAAGTAAAGGTATTTATATCTTTATTAATTTATAATGACACGACCCGGTCTCACATAGTAAATAAAATTATGTATACACACTCTTTTTTTTATTGTGACGAGTTATTGTATTCTATCAGAGGCTTGAGTGCCCATCTCCGATATTTCGAAGATATGTTAGGTATGAGCCACTCAAAGCCCGCGTTAGATAGACAGCATTCAACGTGATAGGTAGTAAACCGTATCGCCGTATACATGCACTAGCCACGACCTATCCCGCAAGATAGGCAGGTTTTCTCACAATGTTTTCGCTCACCGTAAGCGACTGTAAATTATGGACGTATATGAAAATCATACTTTTTTACATTTATTTTTAATGGTACATATCAGAGCCGAGATTCGAACCTATGACTTCGATCTAATAGGAAGTCAGAGGTCTTACCCACTTTGCTGCTGCCGTTTTCACGTTATATCGTTAACTGACTGATAAAATGTTGTAATTAATTCGATAAATAATTTGATTTCATGAAATGTAATTATAATGTGTTATGTTCTCGTTGTAATCCAATTCTTGTTTATTAATTTTGTTGTTTTTTAACATAAATATTGAATTTAATTAATTGTTGTGAATATCTAAATAAATATGATGTTATTATTATCGTGCCTGTCATGCATACATCATGACCTCCGTGGCGCGATCGGTTAGACGCCTGAACGCTAATCGTGAGGTCCCGGGTTCGATTCCCGGTGGAGGCAGAGTTAAGAACTACGCTTTTCTTCTGCTTCCCAGTCTGGTCGTAGATTATATATGCTATATATGTATAATCTATTCGCGTTAAGTAAATAGTGACGTCATGATAATCAGAGGTCAAACTGACCAATGAGACGTGAGTAAATGAGAAAAGAAGTCACATTGACCAATAACAGACAACCCCTATAAAATCTCATCGGTTAAATCATGGAGACCTTGATGACGTCACTATTTTCTTAAAGCGAATATACTATAGTTATCTATATATAATAAGTATATATTTCTTAAATATACGTTGACTAGTACCCTTAACACAAGTCTTAAATGTACTTACCAAGGGGCTAGTTCAATTGGTGTAATAATGTCCTACTATATTATTATTATTATGACCAATATTCCTTGTGTGTTTGAGCTGCCGATATTCCCAGAATACATAATAGTGATACTAGGAGTAAATAAAACCTATAGGGTGATGAGCTAGTAATCTGTCACCTGTATTATATGTCTATATCACAATATATTCGTTCTAAAATGAGATTTAGGAGATATTATAGTCTCCCTAGGTTTGGTTGTGATGTGGTATGTAAGTCATAATATGTTTCGTTTCTCTGTTCCAGATACTCTTTAATTCCTAGTCTACGAATCTCAAGCTTTGTGTCATAAATTAGCTGCAATGAACTATATCGTTGATATTGTTATTAAAAATAAAGAGGTAATGAAATTTGTTGTTGTGTTCATTATATATTATTTGTATAAAGATAAAATCGGATACATTCTTCTTAAGGCAGAAAAACAGAAGAGTATGTATGAGAAGGTTACTGAGTGTGAGTGAAGAAAAAGAAATTTTGAGAAGGTTAATGGGCGTGAATGCAAGAGAGATTCGTCAGGATCGTCAAGGTGGCGATCGACAGTATCTTCATAATTGCATATCCCATTGGAGTACAGTAAAGTAAGTAAGACGTGAATAAAAGTCTGTATTGTTATATGAAAAATAAAAGTAAATTTAGCTTTGTGCTCGTAAGTATGTTAGCGGGAAATTGTGAATTCCGAATTTAATCCCCGCCGGGCTTGTTCAGATGAAAATCTCATTTTCTGCACTTTTATGTAAGTACATATTCCAGGAACTGTTTGTATGAATTCCACATGAGAAAAAAAAAAATTTTTGATTTTATACTAGTTATAATATATAGGTAGTAATTACAGGATAGTCTTAAATCTAATGATGAAACCGACTTATTCCCCGAACTAAATAGCCAGTGTCTATAAATGGAAAGGCCTGTCTGTCAAATTGAATACTGGCTGGATGGTGCAAAAGTAGGAATCCAAAACGAAGGTTTACTGTCATGATATATTAATTTTGTTTAGGGATTAACGGCTGCAGGTAAACAGGGACATAATACTCCACCTGTCACATTAGGTATTGATAATCTAGTGAAATGTGAGTTCGATGTGGGTAGAGATAAACTACTTTGCATTTGGCAAATAATAACATAATCCACTGACAACATAGCAAGTGTTAATACAATAAAATGTGCTCGTATAATTATTATTTGCCTTCGATATATGTTTTTCCATAATCTATATGTTACTTGAGAATGTTCTTATAATGTTCTCTAATGAAAGTTGTTCAAATTGTAAAACCATCCTCAATTATTGAAACACTCTCTCTCACTTTACATGTTACATAAATACACTAATTTACTGTTACCCCTTGGAGATTATGAATATGGTTCTATATTTTTATAGGATGCAGGGATAAAACTCTTTTTTGTTATTTAAATAAATGAAATAAAAGTTACTTTATTCAAAAAGACAAGACCAACGATGACAGAAACAAAACGGAAAACAATTTGACGAAGAAAACATTTCTAGCCCTTGTTCAAATATTAAATAAATAAATATACATATTATGTAGATCAATGTGTATTTAACTGTCACTGTAAATAAACGCTACTTCATTTCATTTAAAAATATGTATATATGTAGTATGGAGACAATATCTCTTCGAATGTTAAAGAATGAGAGTCCCGGAACTGGGCGGTTTCCAACTTAATGGCCGCCCAAGTGAGTTGCAGAAATGTATTTGCACATTACCCATGCTCCATTAGCTCCAGTGCTGGTGTTCAGGACAGACACTTTACGGTGCCAAAGTTCTTGTCCAGTTATTACTATGTACACGTCCTTTAATCCCTTTTGGGGTGAACAGAACCTTGGAGATATAAAATATACTAGGTTACTTATTGGCATAAATATTTTGGTTGTAGTGTCATTGGTGACAAGTTGCTAGCCTATTGCACAGTAAATTCCATTTACCCCTAGTCCTTAGTCATCTTTTACGACATGCCAGGAGGAGCAGATTAGCATTTTTTTTTACATCTCAAACAAGTACGGGGCCATAACAACATTCTGTTACAATACTATTAAAAATATTTTTTATAGAAGTATGTTTTAATCACGAATTATGACTATGGCTTATAGACAGAACATACGGTCCCTTAGAAGGTCTCCTTTCGTTGCATACACACTCGTATACTCACGCCTCTACGTCCCTAATGGAATAGACAGAGACTATCGTTCGCCACCTTGAAAGATCCTGACTAATTTCTTTTGCTTCACTCACACCCATTAACATCTTATACATCTCTATTTTCGTTACGTTTATACTATTTTTTATGACCAACGAAATAATGAAAACATGTGTAATATGTCATTATTTGACATAGGAAAATATATGTTTATATGGCAATTATTCTATTACCAAAAAATCACCGCCTGAACATACCGCTCATTATATGATTGCGCGTTAGGCAGCTGATGACATTAAATTCGAGTCCCAAACCCGCACTTTCCCCAAATAGATGTCGCATGACTCCGCAATCCGGTAATTCGCGTGCCCTCTAATTGCGATCGAAATAACTAACCCCGTAACGACATTGTGACTTAAGCTCATTCCTCGTACAACCCACGGGGGTAACAGACATGCGGCTTTCACGTAAACATCCGTTTTTGTACCTAAGACTCTATCTTTGTGGTCATTCTCTAATTGTTCCCAATATTGTCCTCTTGTACTCAATTTCCTACTGTACCATTCCTGTTCCTTATAATATTTATACTACTCTTCATATTACTTATATATAAGGGTTTCTTCATTATTGGGAATTAAATATGAAGATCCTATAATACCCTAATCCTAGTGTGAATGAGTGTTTTGGAAGTGTCATATCCCAATTTGGAATTATTTCTACATTGAACAGGTAACGTTTTCACTATTTAAATGTAGACACACAAATAGCTTCGAGTAAGTAAAATCGACTATGAATTTATTTCAATTCAGAGTAGACAGAGTTAAGAAGACATCTGAGACACAGACATACATATACACACGTCTTTTGACACAGAAGTGGATAGAACCCCGTAGAAATAATATCTCCTAAGTCACATTTTAGTATAAATATTGAGGTTGTGATGTCATATGAAATATTGGTGACAGGTTGCTAGCCTAGCGCCCCATAGATTCCATTATACCACTAGTTCTCAGTCACCTCCTATGAAAAGCCGGGAAGAACGGCAGTTAGTTAGCATTCTTTATTCGTCCCAGCTAGCACGGAACATGCGAAGCGGATAGTAGTCATATGGAATATTAGTGTCAGATTGAACGTGCATTGTAGAATATGGAATGTATTCAATATAATTCTTGTCAGAAAAGATCAGAAAAATAATAATTAAAATATCTACTTCATATTCTTCATCATACCATTAGAGTTGTGATAACATTAGAATAAATAATGATTTAATAATAAGTTTCGATTTCGTAATAATTCTATTCCATAATATATCTAGTCCGATAACAACAAACCGAATAGAAAGGCAGCTAGAAGCGTCCTATTTACGTCCCAGACTAGCAACAACGATGTACTATAGTCATTACTGAGTTGTCTTATTAGGTAATTGCGTGACTTGATTCCATGTTTAAACCGTAAAGAAATTTAAAGCAAATACGTTGATTTATCGACTGTAACCAAGCTTCGGTTTGAAGTAAGACAGATATGTATTAACTTGAGTTAGATGTAGACTTTTTCTAGTTAAATCATAGCCGAAGCTGCGGTGTATAGTTGTGTATATTTGTGTATTCGTATTACATATGAAACATCACATAACATACGCTGTATTACATATTGTTATTGTATATGTATACATTTGTATATTATATAATGATATATTATTTTATGCAACATTAAAAGTACAAGAGTGTATTTGATACGTCACCGAAAAGTTCCCTGTTAGGGTAACGTACATTGAAGATAAAAATTAATAATTAACCAAATTATTAAGGTCGATTATAAGTTGCAGGGTAGTCGGAGGTTTGCGTGTCTATCTTCGCAACTTAATAGGGGCTATTAAATTATGTAGAGCTAAAAACTTAACTTTTCGGATAATTAAATGGAATCAAATTAATCTAGCTAGCTGCCGTTCTTCCCGGCTTAGAACTAAGGGACATTTATGATGGGTCAATTATGACATCATAACCCCAATTTTCATGCTAAAAAGTGACTTAGAAGATATTATATCTCCGAGGTTCTGTCCACCTCGAAAGAGATTAAAGAACGTGAATGTATGTATGTTAATTAATTGTCATGTCGGAAACAAAAGCTTTAATAATAAATATTTGATGATATCGTGATATGTCGCCTTCATATAGATAAATAGTACGTATGCCTCAATTTACATCAACAACATAATAATATACATGTATGAATATTGAATAACAATGCAATATTATATGAAGGCCGTAGAATAATGTGGTTTTGATTATTGGATGATTTCCCTTGGGAGTGGATCCCAACCGAAAGAATCTCATTAACACGATATCTATAGTAAAAATAAAAAGGTTACATGTAAACCCTTTCGATGTAGTTAGATGAGTAGAAAATCGCTGTCGCAATTTCAGGGTTGTTTACTCAAAGCTTTAGATTCACTAGATATATAAGCACCCAACGTGATAGATGAACCATTGAAGACCATAATGTTACCTTACATAACTGTTATAATGAACACCCAATCACTGAAAACATAATCCTAACAACACATGATTCTATTGATATTTTCTATTATGTTTTAGCGTAAAATAATTTACTTTAATAGTGTAGTATTATATTATCTATATTAGTATTTTAAGAACTGATTTATAGAATTCTAAGGATTCCTTATAATAATAAAGACAGATATTAAGTGACATCTATTGCGAGAATGCTAAATTATGAATAATAGAAGTACCCAAAACGTAGTACTATTTGTTAAGTATACTTTTACAATATTACGCCAATAGATGGCACTTTATATTGTTTTCTATATAACATTTTCGTATCACATAGTAGAAATCTATACCATAAAATTCATGAACTTATTTGGTATAAAAATTAGCCCATAGCATAAAATTCTTCAATTACATTTGGATTGCCAGCCCTTTGCTAAATAGCAAAAGAACGGAATTGCAATATAAAGGTATTGAAGTACCGTAAAAAGCGATCAAGGGTGTGTAAAGATATTTTTTACGACGACTGAACATGCAAAGAATACATGATGTAGGAAATAATGGAGGAGACTTTATCACGATAAAATAATAACGAGACTACGAGTATAATTTTATAGCAACCAACGGCAATTCAATAATTCAAGCATAAACATAATATAAACTCTTATAATGTAAATATTAATTTAGGACATACTGATTAAACAGTAATGTTAATACGGTTTCCAGGAACTTGTAATTTCGTCTGACTATGACTATGCCTGTTTGTGTAAGCACAGCCCGTTGTTTGCGCTAAGAATAACAATATCTTTATTGAAATTCTAAATAAAATTTGAAATAATGAAATGTTTACAAAAATTTTTATACAATAAGTATTGAAAATTAAATTACATACATACATTCACGTTCACGTTTCACATACATTCACGTCCTTTTTATGTTATCTATTTTTCTTTCTTTCTTTTATCTCTTTAGGGGTTAAAAGAACTTTGGTGACATGTTATTACTTATTAACATGAATATTGGGGTTGTGATGTCATATGGAACACTGGTTGCTAGCCTCATACCTAATTCACCAGCCAGTCCCTTATTTGCCTCCTACGACATGCCCGGAAGAACGGCAGCTAGTTAGCATTATTTTACGCCCAGACTAGCATTATGTGATTACGGAATACAAAATATACAGATAATCCAACTTTTGTGGTCCGTTGCTGCCACAGATTATTAATTTACTTATTATTAAATGTATAAGAAGATATTATTCAAACTTTGTTTTTATATAAGTATTATATTAATTTCAAACTGTATATTACCGTCCATCCATTACCAAACAAACCTCACACGTTTCTCTATCGATAAAAATACCGAGTTCTACAATCCGCATATTTACCAATTTTCACTTCATCAACACCCATACACTTCTATTTGCCACTAGCGACCCGCTCCGGCTTCGCACGGGTATAAATATATAGCCTAATCCACTATTTAATAGATGTTATTATACATATAAACCTTTCTCTTCAAAAAAAAACTAAATCCTATTAAAAAAACCCGCATCAAAACCGTTGCGTAGTTAAAAAGATTTAAGCATACAAAGGGACATAGGGACAAAGAAAGCGACTTTGTTTTATACTATGAAGTGATTCCACACCCTCCCAAACAACCACATCCATCCCTTCCCACCTCCCAGTATGACTGAAGACGAGCATGTGTGTTCTCCCTTACGGCGGCATTCGTTTCCATGACGCTGACTAGTCTGGTCCTGGCTAATGCTGCCGCCGCCGCCGCCGGTGCAGGCAGGAAAGCCGCGCAGATTCAGTTGCAGGCAGAACTTAACACTGATGCTGACTGGAAGAAGTTTCTGGCTAAGGATGGATTGTTAGGTATGTATTGAGGCTGAGTGACATTGTGAAGTTCACGCAAACGTTTTAGTTGGTAATTAGTATGTTAAATGACAGTTCGTTTATGTATAGAGATGGGGTAAGTATTACTCTAAAATAAGTGCATAATTATTATTTTTAACACAGCTAAACTCAATATAATTAGGTAAAATTAAATCACCGCTCTCATGCCTAGAGTAGACTCTAAATTGCATAATCTCGTACTAATAATGTAGTACTTTCATACCTATTGGCGTGTATCAAATACTTATATTATATATTTTATTTTTAACACTACACAGTTTGCTTATCATCCTATAGTAAACTAATTTCAGCAGAGTAGTAAACTGTAAAATGTTTAAACAAAAGAGAGTAGGACGTTAGTAAATAATAGTATGTATTTCATGTTTCAGTGATCGACGTGTACTCGGAATGGTGCGGACCCTGCCAAGGCATGGTGGGGAACCTGAAGAAGATCAAGGTGGAACTTGGTGGGGACAACCTCCATCTAGCCATTGTGAGTTTAATTTGTTATAGGATAGAGTGCATAATCCTATGGCAAATAAATTTGTTTAAATATTTTTGCAGGATACGAACGGGAATATGTAAATGAATTAATCTTTAGTTTTCCAATAGTTTGGAAATTTAATCTGATCTCACTCGAAAATAACATAGTTACTAAAAGAATTTTGTATGCTCTATCAAATGTTACCCAATAGTACACAATAGTATGAAATTAACTTAAGGTATCCGAAGCTTCAAAGTTATATTTTCAAAGCGTTATTTCCTAAGGTAGAAGCTGGTTTTCTCGCCATTATGATAACAACTATTATATTATATTATTTATTTCCAGGCCAAATCTGACACAATAGAATGCTTGAAGAGATTCCGGAATCGAAGCGAGCCCACTTGGCTCTTCATAGCGGTTAGTAGTCCTACCTATCTTTTAAACTGCACACTTGTACTCCACGCATTTTCTCACGATAGGCGTATACTCGTATTAACAGTTTATTAGTTGACTATTACGTCAATGCTGATGGCAAACCAACAACTAATTATACATAGGTCTATTGCAATAACATGCACAAGTTTTCTCACCTTAGTCCGCAAGTTTTAATTGTAAACGTTATATAGTATGTATTTTTTCGTGACTGTGAATAAAAGCTCTATTTATATTAACTTAACAGGCAAGGTTATCTTTATAGATTTACAACCCAAACTAAGATTATGTTGATGCCATCACATTCATAGACCTCAAAGAGGTAAACAAAACCACAGGGTAGACAAAAGTTTCGTACATAAATTTCAATGAATAGGGTCCACCCCTTACTAAGTAATAGGCGTGCTGTGTATGTATATGGTATAAGTGTTCCCATTAAGCAAAGCAAACGATTCAACCCCACACCTCACTCAACTGGGTATCGACCAAACAGTCAACAGAAAACATGCAACCTCATAACCCAATATACTCATAATCAATACATATACTTACGTTCTTTTATTCTTTTCGGGTAGACAAAACCTGAGAGTTGCAGAAAGCTAGATGGTTAAATTCTTTAAATACCAGAGCCAAGAAAGACGCTATTTTCTTAACATATTATTTTAATTTCATCTTGAATTATATACATATGAAAGATACAGGGGTATTATTAATAGGTAACAAAAATGTATAGGTCCAAATTACTATTTCTTAGTGTGTTTACGTATATGACTCTCATAGAAAGTAATGTTTAAGTTGATACTAACCACATATGTCTTTGAAATAAAGGAGCTACATATCGCGTGACAGAAGGGGGTTAACGTTAAAAGATATCGGAATACATTTTTAACCCACAAGGTTGACTATAAATTGTAGTAAATGCATAAGTATAGGAAAAAAATAACAGCAGGAAAACTCTTCGGTTGTAATGCTAAAGGTTTTGAGAAGAAAACGGGGCTTAGCGCGTTTATTAACCATTGCTAATAGGTAATTTGTTTATGAAATAAACTCAACAAGTTTCGTTTTCTGGAAATATGAATAAAAATTACTATCTCTTAAAATATGACCATTAAGATGTTCATGTCTCAAATATCTTTTTCATCAAGAAAGAAGAAATCACTACATAGTATAAAACAAAGTCGCTTTCTCTGTCCCTATGTCCCTTTGTATGCTAAAATCTTTGAAACTACGCAACGGATTCTGATCCGTTTTTTTTTATTAGAAAGAGTGTTTCAAGACAAAGGTTTATATGTATAATTACATCCATTAAATAGTGGAGTAGGCTATATATTTTATACCCGTGCGAAGCCGGAGCGAGTCGCTAGTAATATTATAAAACTTCTCTATTCTGGTACCAGGGTGGCCAGCTTCTAACGGTGGTGTGGGGAGCGAACGCCCCTCGCATCGCGAAGACCATAGAACAGGAGCTCCGGAATGTGGAGCTGGTGCGGAAGGGACAAAGAGAGCTACCGGTCAGGGCTCCAGATGAGCTCACGCCAGAGGAACAAGTAAGATATGAAAGATAAATTGATCCTTGTAGGGTAGTTATAGGTTGGACTTTCCATGTTCTTGATTGCGGAGTTAACTCTATGGCCACCTGAACCCACGAGCTAACCAAGCCAGTAAGTGACAGATCTTTAAGGGACAGAGTCCGGAACGAGATTATCCGGCAAAGAAACAAAGTGATAGACATAGTCTATCGCTGTTGTAAACTGAAGTGGCAGTGGGCCGGCCACGTCTGTCGTAGGACCGACGACCGCTGGAGTAAAGCGGTTCATGAGTGGAGGCCACGTCTCGGCTAACGTAGTGTAGGACGCCCCCTTTCCAGGTGGACTGATGACCTCAAGAAGGTTGCTGGTAGTGGCTGGATGAGGGCCACGAAAGATCATCTTTTGTGGCGTACCCTTGGGGAGGCCTACGTCCAGCAGTGGACTTATACAGGCTGTTTGATTGATTGATGACAATGTAAAGATCGGATAAAATAAATGAGAAAGTTAATTGGATGTTAGTACGAAAAAGGATTGAATGTTTGTCAGGATCGATCAAACTGGCGAGAATATAATCTCAATCTCAGTATCTTTGGGAAGTCTGTGTGAGATAATATATTACTTATGCAACATCTTTACTCATACATATGTAATTTTTCAACTATATACACCAATAAAACCTCATTATAAACCTTCCTACCTTTGCAAGGCTTTAGTGGAAGAAGAACAAAACCGTCTAGAACAAAAGCGGCAGAAAGAAGAAGCCACAATCCTGGCTAAGAGACAGGCTCGCAGGGAAGCAAGGGCTGATAAAGTAGACTTACACTTCGGGGACTTCTGCCCAGCTCTCCTTTCACCACATGCGCAGAAGAGTTTACGGAGAATATCTGATGCTTTGGAGGCCGTAGGTAAATAACATAACGTATCTACGTCGAAAGTATGCTTGTTTTACACCTCTATGTTACAAAAAGATGATATTGAACACCAGCTTCCGGTAATATTTTTTATAATATAATATTTTTTTATTTAATTCACTTATTTTTAGAAACATAAATTACCTCTTTTATACCATACTAGTTTTGTTTTTGTTGAATGTTATATAGCTCCCTTTATTCCCGAAAAAGCAGAAACATACATACGCTGGAAAATAATTATAAACATGTAATTCTGTCCTTTCACGAAGTATACTCAAAGACATTTTAAACCCACATTCAATTGTGTATTTACTTGCGTATATTTCAGGTATCATGATAGCAGATAAGTGTCCTCTGCTGATGACCAAAGACACTTTGGCCGTCATAGGATTGGAGAACCAAGAATTTGCGATTCCAGAGGTGCAGACAGCCATGATGGAGAGACCCTCGATGACCTTGCTGTTGAAGAAGATTCCTGACAAACCAGGAGAGATCATCAGTATGAACTACTTTTATATGATATGACTTTTATTTTAGTGAAACAATAAATTGAACTGCTGATCGAAATATGTATGCTGTAACTTATTCAACGAAAAAATATTCAGTATCCTCATAAATACAATGAGCAAAAAAAACATCGTGAGAAGTCATAGCCAGCATTTATTTACAATCTGTGACTGAGTTCTCTCTAACTTTTGCATTGATCATAGAGTACTATAGGTGTTTCCTGGATTGTTTCTTCCCAATACTGTTATTTATACATATTATCTGAATAAAACTAATGTCTCAAACGTTTCAATAACTTTCGTCACTAATGCAAAGGTCTCTACTTAGCTTAATTAGGTAAAAGCCAACCTACGGGTAATCAACCTTTAAATTGATTGCCTTTTAATTTCGTAATTGCAGGTTTGGCCCGCCTCGCTCTCTTAGGTGATGATGAAGAAGAAAATGAGAACCCAAAGAAGTCATTAGGAGAAGATCTTACCGTGAACCAGGTCCCTGGAATACTTCTTCCCGAAGACAGGTGTCAGAGGGCTGTCTTCTTGGACTTGCTGTTTCCTAAGGTAAAGGAATGGGGGAAGTATTCAGCAACTTAAATTAATATGTAAAAGGCAGTTAACTGAATTCCTGTTAAATATGATGGAGAGTAGAATAGAAATGTAGCTAAATAATAATATTCAAATATGATTCGAGGCATTAAAACGATCTAAATTAGTTATATATTAATTTAATAACATTAATAACGCTAACATTGACTTATGAATTTTACTACTATAAAGAGTAACGTTAGAAGTACCTATCCCCACCGAGTGTGTATAAGGAGGTGTATGAGTGTCAATGAAGCGAAAGAAGTTTGTCAGGATCGGGACAGATACGGATCCGTGATCTCTGCCTACCTCTCTATCAGGGAATCAGGCGTGACTTGTATATAACTCTAACATAAACTTTCAAAAACTACACTACCGAGTAATGCCTAAATCACTATATAGTATAAAACAAAGTCGCTTTCTCTGTCCCTATGTCCCTTTGTATGCTTAAATCTTAGAAACTACGAAACGGATTTTGATGCGGTTTTTTTAATAGATAGAGTGATTCAAGAGAAAGGTTTATATGTATAATAACATCCAATAAATAGTGGAGTAGGCTATATATTTTATACCCGTGCGAAGCTGGAGCGGGTCGGTAGTAATTAATAAAACTTCCATCCCATAGATGATATCTTCAGTATTGGAGCCTCCACCTCCACCAGATCCACCCCACATCGCCATGATCTTCGGAGCTTGGCAGCGTCTGGCGGTGCTGGATGCGGCCAAGGAAGTTGGTCTTCCCATAGTGCCTAAACACGGGTTCTTTGCGGACACCAACGTGAATGAGCCCAAGCTGTTAGCGAAGACTCTACAGCAGTACGAAGATAGGCCTGTTAAGGATTTGTAAGTTGATACAATAATTATCGAACATTGATAGACAATTTTTGATCATATTCGGAACATATTCACCATTGATAGACATAGAACATAGGTTTAAGCAATAGCGCGCAGGGTAATCAACCGAACTACGCTGGATCTAATTGGGTTACTAATTAATATGTCTAGCGAGTTTTTGCTGTGCGTACAATAAAGTAAAATAAAATAACGTTACCTTTTTTGTATCGTGACAGCAAGAGAGTGTGTGAGAGAGAAATCCATACATACATACATACCACGCCTGATTCCCTGTAGAAGGGTAGGCAAAGATCTGGAATCCCCATTTGTCCCGATCCTGATAGACCACTTTCGCTTCATTGACACTCATACACACTCGGCGGTTATAGGTACTCCTAATGTCACCCTTTTTCTATTGCAATCCCAAATATGAATACAGTATCTGCATAGTTCTATCATGGTTTATCAGCAATAACTATATATTCAGACCCTTCGTTATAATTATATATTACAATCTACTTCCAGTAACGACACAGTAGCCTTAATGGTAATAGTGGGTCCAGCTGAGCCAGGTCTAGCCACAGAATCCACTCCAAACGGACCCCCCGAATGCTTAGTGGGGCTTGGTCCTCTTCACGTGAGCGCTGACTGCGTGGTAGGGACTGAGGAGTGCCTGAAACTGTTCCCGCCAGGGTATTGTGAACCTGAAAGGAAGCCAAAGGCAAAAACCAAGAGGCGGAAGAAGGTAGTTTGGATGAAATTCTGTATTGGTGTTAAGCTATTATTGGTCTTCTAACTTTTATCTTTGAATGGTGGTGACTGAATGTGCCTTTTTATTTTACTGCGTTTGTCGCTTCATAAACTAATTTTGATATAAATACATAGCTGTAGCTTCTTGCATTTGAGTAACCAAAATATAATTGGTTCCATAGACTTTTTTAAATAACTTTAACGTTTAGATTTTATCTAAAACTATATTATTCATATTCCGTCGTACAATTCCAATCATTTTCCTACCACGATTAAATATTTAACCTACATAGCCACTTGACATTAACCTTTCAACTAACCGTCCCATAATCTGAATTCCGAATTATTCTAGAATGTACATTATGAATTCCAGAAACGCGAATCCAAGGAAGACGCCGCCGAAGATGCTGCATCAGAGGCCACGGCTGAGCCTCCCCAAGACGCAGACGGTCAGGGGGAGGCAGGGGAAGGCGCCGAGGGGCTCGAGGGGGGCGAGGGAGAAGAACCTCCAGATGGCGAGGATGAAGAACAAGAGGACTCAGCGTTGGACAAAGCTACTTCACCCTTGCCCAACGAGATGGCGCCAGCAGCTACTTAGAAAGCGGTTGTGTGCAGTAATAAATGTTATTGAAGTTAAAGGGAATTTGTTTGTATTAGAGGTACCTGTCAGTGTGAAGTTGCGCAGTGGTAAAGGAATCTCCGTTTGTGTGTGAGAGAGTGTATGATGATGAGGTGATTGCTTTCTGAGTGAGGAAGATGGAAAAAGGCAGATGTGACTTCTGTGTCATGTTTTCTCTAATAATATTCATAGATTCACTTTCGAGTCGACAAATATCCATTTATCAAACGTGTATAATTTTCAATGCTATTGCCGACTACGTATAATTCAGTCTTCATACACTTTAAGCATAAATATAGATCGTTACATTTTACACACACCCAATAAACTTATAGTAGGACTGTTTGAGGAAAATAAAAGGAACTTTTAGAAATAGGTTTTTATTAATAAATAGTCACTTGATATATTTAGATTAATTCATTTAACAATACGAGTAACGACTTAACTTAAGAATGGAATCATTTACAGCTAGGGGGTGCTTCACACCACTGAGTCTTTTCTGTTCCTGAAACAACAACGAATAATATTAAAAAACACATGTTTGTTTGTATTTATGTACCTTTACATTAATTTTCAATAGGTGATCTATGGCCACGTAGAATCCACTTTACAGTCACTGACGAATACACACATATTATGTTTCTGTATAATAATAATCTTTAGACTTAATATGGTCGTTCTGTCATTTTACGTAAATATACTGGGAGCCTACAATTGGGATGAGTATCATCCTACTCACTTGCCTACTACATGTAAGAAACATGAGCTAAAGTTAGAAATGTGTTTACAAATAAAACATAAAGAACACCGTAACTCATTAATATTAACCCTTTCTTTTCATTTGTTTATGGTTCTATGGTCAGTTTTAAACCACAGGATAAACAGATAGAATATAACGTACACAGTGTTAACCCATGTCGTTATTTACAAACATTGAATATTACCTATTCTATGGAATGGAGGAATGTTTCCTCACGATGCTTTCCTTCAACCTAGTTAGTGCATTTTGTAAATGGTTTTTAGTGTTCTATTTAAGTATTTATATCAATAGTTTCGGACAAGGGTACAGTAGATTTGATCGAAAACTTACCTGAATAACAGAATATAAAAAAAAATATTTTGAATCGACATGAATCCAAACAATTGCCTAATATATTGACAACTTTATTAACTATTTCGTTAAATTCTATTAAAAACATTAAAAAAAAACTAATAGCGTATTATGCTTACATTATATGGGACTGTCTACGAGTAGCGCCAAATCTGCCAATATCAAACGAAGCCGGGATTTCATACTGATTATTTTATAAAATCAATGATACGGATGGGTGATGATGATAAAGATTTTATGTCAAGTGTGTGCCTTACCAGATGTAGTGGTTGTCCTGATGGGGAGCCCTCATGACGCCCACTCCGCCGCCCAGGCGCCTGTAGTTCATGGCGCCGCACAGACGCCACTGGTTCGATTCTGGGTCGAACACCTGCCGGAAAAAAGGGAATGTTACTATATAGCTGTATGTAAACTTTAGTCTTTATGTAGGTAATTAAAACTCACGTAAAAAATACATGGTTCACAATACATTATGACTGTGTTATTTTTTATTATATAGAGACATTGCGATTAACAGAAACAGATACAAGAAAACCTCAACGTAACATATTCTAATGGTAACATCACTGTGCTGAGTTCTGGTGAACATTGGGTTCGTTGTGACTATAATTCATGTAACCCATTATGTTTTGGATATGTATGTTGTACATATCGTAATGACTGATGTACAGACAGGCAGACTGATAGTTTATCTTGTCACCTTGTACAGGCACTGTCTATTGCCCATTCCTAGTAGGCTGCTTCGCAATCTATGCCAGGTTCGCTTACCTCGATGGACTTGAGGTAGGCGGTGCCGTCGAAGCCGCCCACCGCGTACAGCTGCCCGTTGACCACGGCGAGGCCCACGCCAGAGCGGCGTGACGTCATCGCGACCACGGGGGACCACGTGTCTGTCGCCGGGTCATATCTGGAAATGCCAACACACTAATTGTAAAGAAGTACTGATATTAAGTATCCGATCTTGTCGCAGAGTTTCTTGTTTTTTAGGACTTATAATCAACTTAAACTTTTATTCATATGTTAACTTAAATTATTACTTCACGATAATTCTCAAGTGTTCTTGTAGTTTTAATCAGTTTGCAAAAAATTATTTAAAAGGACAGTTATGAACTTATAATCTCATAGTATTCTGAAGGTCTTACCGTTCGGCTGAAGAGAGCTCTGTGCAGTCGTCGCGGCCGCCCACTGCATAGATCTGCCCGTCGAAGACGGCGGTGCCGAGGTGCTTGCGGCGCGTGCTCATGGGCGCCACGGGAGTCCACTTGTTGGCGCGCGGGTCGTACCGCTCCACGGAGTTGAGCGGCGCCTGTCCGTCGGAGCCGCCCACCGCGTACAGGTACCCGTCGAGCACGGCCACCGCTACGCCGAGGCGGCGCGTGCTCATCGGCGCCACCTTCGCCCAGCGGTTCTCCTTGGGCTCGTAGCGCTCCACGTGGCTGAGGCACTGCACGCCGTCCTGTCCGCCCACCGCGTACAGGGCGCCTTCCAGCACCGCCACGCCCACCGAGGTGCGGCATGAGGAGGTGGGCGCCACTGCTCCGCACCACTGGTTCGTCTGCGGGTCGTAGCGCTCGATGCTGTTCAGGTAGCTCTGGCCGTCGTGCCCGCCCACCGCGTACAGCAGGTCGTGCAGCACCGCCACGCCGACGCCGCAGCGCCTCTTCGACATGGGCGCCACCATCTTCCACTCGCCAGCGGAGGGCTCGAACCGCTCCACGGAGGCGATGGCGTCGCCGCTGCACCAGCCTCCCACCGCGAATAGCACCTCGCCACGACGCGCCGGCCTCCGAGGCCTCGTGCGGGGTCCCTGCATCAGGGGCCGCTCCTGTGGCAGCAGCAGGTAGTTCTTGGCTTCGTCCAGCAGATCGCGGCAGGCCTCGTCGGCGCGCACCAACAGCTCTGCCGACACGGTTCCCACCAGGAACTTGGGGCTGAGCAGCGGCAGGCGCACGTGCTGCAGCGCCGCCGCCAGGTGCTGCCTTCGCTCGGCCACGTTGAACTTCACCCAGGCCATCACGGCGGCGAAGGTCTGTTCTTCGCTTCGCACGTTCAGTTCGTCCGAGGAGATGAGCTCGATCAGTTGCTGTACTGGCAAAAGCAGAAACTCCTCGCTGTCGACCACCTCGGCGAAGTTGTGCTGTGTGAACTTGTCGGCGACGCGCAGCAGGTCGCGGCACGCGTGCGTGTCAGCGAAGGCACGGATGCCGAGGCAGTTGGACACGTCCAACTGGCGGCGCAGGAACTCGCAGCAGGCATCCTGCACCTCGGCCAGCTGCAGCAGGCAGGCGGCCGGCAGCAGCGCCTGCACGTTGCTCTCCTCGACGGAGATGTGCGCCGAGTAGCACCACTCCACCAGCTGCTCGAGCGCTCCCTCGTCCACGTCCCGCAGCGTCACCTCGGTGGCGCGCGACTCGGCCAGCTCCCCCGTGAACATGGCGCGGAAGTAGGGCGAGCACGCCGACAGGATCACTCTGGCGAAAGACACGAGTGGCGACTGCTGAGACGGACGCTCGGCCGCGCACAGCCTTGGCGGAAGCGGACAGTGGCGCTCCGCCAATGCTGTGCGACGCCTCGCCAGGCCGACGCTAAGGTCATTACATGCAAAAGAATGCAACTATGTATCTACTTGTTTACTATATGATAGTTGCATCAGATCTTTTAACCAAGTTAATTTAAGTAATTAAACTTACTTTGAAAGTAATACTAATAGTTAAACAATGATGGTTGTTTTGCAATCATAAAACTACGAGGCGTTTGCAGATCAAACGTAGCCTTGTAGTAACTATCAAACAGTAGTGCATCAGGTGCCAAATATGCACATCACGTGCCAAGGAATCAATGAATCAAAAGATTTAATACAAACAACACTTTGTTGACGTGAAACCGACATGTCGCAAGAATTAAGATGCGTTACAGTTTATCTGTCTGGAAAATTAATGAAAATCACGTACACGTCAAGTGAGTATGACTAATTTACAACTTACAGAAAATTACTTTTAATGACTTTTCAATTTATTTAGTATATGAGTGGAACTTATTACTTAGATTAACGAGAAAGTCGCTATTCGCGAACCTGAGCTGACTTTTAGCTATTATAAAGAGTAATTTAGTATTATAAAAGACATATTCCTTATTTTTTTCATCAAACCATACCTGTGGGCAAAGAGCTTCCTATTGGCCACATTGAGGACCACATCACAGAGCTCTCTGTGCCGGCGAAGGGCTGACAACTCTCCGAGGAGGGCGCGCGGGTGCTTCTCCGAGGTGTGCACCAGCCTAGCGCCGCCTCCGCCCGCGCCGCCCGGTGACCCGCCCTCACCCATCCTGGAACAAAGATGGGTCATTTTAACATATTGTACACTAGCGACCCACTCTGGCTTCACACGGGTATAAAATATAAAACCTACTCCAATATTGAATGGATGTAAATATACATATAAACCTTCCTCTTGAATCACTCTATCTATTAAAAAAAACCGCATCAAAATCCGTTGCGTAGTTTCAAAGATTTAAGCATACATAGGGATATAGGGACAGAGAAAGCGACTTTGTTTTATACTATGTAGTGATGGAGATCACAGATCCCTTATTATCCCTTTCATAACGTTGTTTGAAGTAGCTATAACAGCTGAGAATGTAGCCAAAGGCTCATAGAAGTTTATGCAACCAAAGTTTTTGGCACGATCGAAAAAATAGGAATTGCACTTCTAGTTCTAATGGTTATATTTGAAACATTTTATTTCAAGCCATTATCAGGTTACATAGAATTGCCTAACATTGGATTAAGCTTCTACATACATATGTACATTCATTCAAAATTTACTAGTTATGTAGGTTTTCCAAAATGTAAGCAAAATATTAAAGTTAACTAGTTATTACTTAATATGCTAGTTAATTTCAATTCAATTCGACGTATCTCAATTGTTTGGGGGGTGACTCTGTATCAGTCATCACAGGGTTCAAATCCCGCTAGAGCATGTACCAATGGAAATGAAGTTTAAATAATTTCTATGTACATTTTCGTAATAAAACATTTACGAAATGAGTTGAATATTATGGTGAGTGAAAACACTGTGAGGAAACCTACCTGTTCCCCGAACATTACCTTTTCGGATAATGTGCTTGTAAATGGTGACATGGCTTACCATTGAGTCTTTATATCTGGTCATCATGTGGGATCGAGGTGGCCATAGAATTACTACCTTCATAATTATCACCTGAACCTCCGACTACCCCGCAACGGTTAATGGTTGTGAACGGGTTTGTCTTTTTTTACTAATTAATTGTAAGTTTTCTTTTCAACCATGAAGTAAAAATTGTTTAATTTAGAAAATACACTCTTATCTAAAGAGTTTTTCAATCTCTACAGAGAAAAATCAGTGTCTGTTATTTTGGATGATAGTTAAGTAAAAGGTCAGTAATTACTATCATAATGGAGAAACTAAGTCCATAAGAGTTAACACATGTAAGTATGAGTTAAAAAATTTTACAATTGTAAACAAATACATATGTTGTATCTACCTATTGGTATAGATCAACTGTTCTTGTAAAGTAATCATATTGATTTTTATTTGATCCAATGCATCATAAATTACAAGTGATTTTTAAATTTCCACTTACGTCAATCCTACTAATTACATTCCAATGAAATAGATTAACTTTACATTGTAGTACCAATAACATTCAACACTCACACACTGGAAAAACACAACACAGTCTAGACAACAAGAATTTTAATCCTTAACAGAGCAATGCACTAAGGTCTAGGTTAGTACTTTTAGTTTAATCACAGACAGTATATATTTTGGCTTCATGTAAAATACTAATTTATGCAGAAGTTATCCCTAAAATTATCTGGTACACAATACATAGGCTGAGATTAAATGAAAATAGTCAGTTGTACATTGAAATATGATAATATTGAAGTAAACACAACTGGATTCCGCATTTTTCTTCATAGTATTGTTCTAGAGCTAGCCGCTACATAACCCAGTACAATTTCCATGTGTGGCATAGGCCAAAGTACCTTGCATCGGCATTATGTTTAAACTAATGACCTTGAATAATTAAACAAAGCCAATCCAGTCCCTCATTAACATTAAAAAACAAAGCATGTTTGCTGTGACATGTTTCAAAATATTCTCTTTGTTGGACATTTTAAACAAATAATATCACACATATAATAACATCGCTCCTATGCTAGGCGGGGATATAAAGTTGATGTTACTAGCTGTCTTTCTTCCTCGTATATTTTATGAGTCACCTAAGGTAGTAAGGGTAGCTGGACAAGTATCACTCACAGGAATCCCATATGTCCAATATCAATACCATTAAAAGCGCCATAGTTATGCTAAACAGACAGAATAAATGTTATGTCTGTAATGTTCTGACTGTATTGAACGGTATTAAAGAATGTGAGTAATTATGTGAATCAATATAGCTATAGGCATTTGGATCTTAGGATTCTTCACTTCAATTCATTGATTCTTCACTTCAATAATATTAACTTTGCAAATATGTAAACAAATCAATAATTCCTGTGAGAATCATTAAACTATAACATGGATATTAACTAACATTAACTAAACTCTAATTACCATTATCTTACTATTTTAGAAGGTAGCAAAATAAAACATTTACTTAGGACTACACTTGAAGAATCAGAAGTCCCTAATTTCATCCACTGATTGCTCACCCATATATTTAAATATGTGTGTATTGCCTAACTAAGTGTAGCTATCTTTCACTTTTGACTAATTTTGCAATCTTTGGACTAAGTTTCAAAACTTGAATTAAGGTCACTTGTTTATTTTCATGCACTGGATATACATTCTTTTTATGACTACATTACTTCAATTAGTTGTATATAAAGTACTCATAATTATCAAATCTAACCAAAATTATTATTATTATACTAATGTTATGTCTTATTATTTTGGTATGTAAGGTATGCTAAGTAAAAAAAGTTAGGTATATGATGTAAACTATAATATCAAAAACATAAACGCGTTGGTATATTAATGTATGAAACAAATAATATTGTTTAATGAATCAGATAAGTAATTGCAAAACTCCATGAATATGTAATACAATAATTACAACACTGCTTACCTCTTGTGTCCTCGCGAATTGCCCAGCTGCAACCGCAGCGGGGGCGACGCCCAGCCCCACACGGAGTCTATCTGTGAAGCAGGAGGCAACTCCATCACCACCAGTCGCCTTCACAACCAATTTATGCTCCGGGAACACCTATCAATATGTCACCACCATTTTCCTGACCTTTAAATATTAAGGCCCTTTCTAAACGGTAAACGAGCTCATAAGGAGCCAATAAACACGCACGTTAACCTCTTCTTAAATAGGGTGTGTTTTATGAATACATTGGTAAAAGAAATTTGATAATTTTACAGTTCTTAAACGAACAAAAACCAAGAAATGCAAAAGCAAACCAAACCAAAAGTCAACACAATTCACAACAGACAGTTCACAACATAGAGTACCCGCCACATACGGTGGCAGTTGGAGGCGTCGCCACAGTCGCGTAATCCAGTGTTGCCAGTAAACACGCCAAAACTAGCACTCACTGTGCCATACGGCTCGATACATTATATTGAGGTTTCATTTGTAACGATCTTTGGTTGCAGAGCTATAAACTCAAATAAAACAAATTAATATACCAAAGTCAAAAGTCAAAATATTTTTATTCAAAATAGGACCTATCATAAGCTCTCTTTGAAAGTTATTTTATGATCTAAGTACAAATTAAAAAAACTATATATTGACAAAAGGAATATATATGAGTGAAGTGGAAGGGCGGTTACGTAGGGGCCGGCCTAATAAGACATATATGTAACAGTCAGATAGACGCTATATTGAAAAAAGGTGACGTTAGGAGTACCTATAACCGCCGAGAGTGTATTAGAGAATGTATGAATGTCAATGAAGCGAAAGTGGTCTGTCAGGATCGGGACAAATGGGGATCCGTGATCTCTGCCTACCCCTCTACAGGGAATCAGGCGTGATGTGTATGTATGTATGTAAAAAAACTATTTCAAACATGGCACTGAGCATTGTCTTTACATATTTTTACCGAGGTTAGTTCACCAACCATTTCGGCTGCTCAAGATGCCACGTCATGAAGACCACGACCGCTCTGATAAGAGCGTAACGATTGAGAAGAAGAAGTTCAGCGGAGACCCTTGGAGAAGAACTAACAAGAAACTCCAGAAATCAATTTATTATAATCACCCTTAACAAACATAAAAATTACAAAGAGTGGGCAAAAAACACAACGCTGGTAATACTAAATTTACCTTTCATACAAAATAACACGCAATGGCGGTAACGTCAAATTTAGTTCCAAGTTTGGCTACTGCCACCTTATGTGGCGGGATCTCTACATAAATATTCGATACGTCAGTCAGAGCACGGTAATAAATAAAACATCGATTTCTAACATTATCGATTACTATACTGTATCGTTTAATATTAAAAACTTTATACTATTATGACTCCGAATATTATATAACATAGTCATAAGGTAAATAATAAATAAATTAGCTTGTAAATCATAAATTATGTGAACAACAATTACATAATACACAAAATGTGTCAACAAAGCGAAAATCATTACTCAAGATCGGGAAAAACAGGCATTCCTTATACCTGCCTACCCGTTTGTAGAGAGATGGGTGTACTATACGTATGTATATGAATGTTCATGAGAACATGTTACAATACACTCAGATATAAAATAAAATATTGCATTATAACAATCAAACCATCTCGTTTGATAAGAACATTATGTTAAATATACGCAGCTTATTATTATTATCTTTCTATGAAATGACAAGTTTTAGAAAACTTGTGAATCGACTTGCTATATAGTTAAGATTATTTTCGTATCGAATACTATTTCATCAAAGTGAACGCGCCTAGTAAAAGCCATGTAAGCAAATATAAGACTCAATTACACTTTCGTATCTTTTTAAAATTATTATTTATATGCTGTAACTTGTTTGTGATACACTCGATTGATTTAATTACAAGCTTTACTTGGTAACGCTGTACTTAAAAGGGTGCACTTAATTTTATCTTGAATTGGTTCCCGTTCCTTAAGATTTGTAGTAAAAATTCTTTAAATAATGAACTTTCTAGAATTGTATTTTCAACCTCTAATACAGTTTCGTGACGTGTAAGAGGAGCTTATCACTGATAATGTTTACAATATTTTCTCTCGGGTTGATTAATACTGTAAAATGATATAAAACCTTTAATCAATCAAGCCAGTAATAAATTCTATTCATCATTAAATATGTCACTAAGTTTGCTGCTAGAAAAGTATGATGTATCGACTGATGAAGGACTGCAAAGAGCTTTGAATGAAATTGAAAAAGAAGAGGTTAGTATTTTATTTCTACTTAATTTGAGTCAGTTCGAAACTAATGTAATTCCTTATTCTTTTGGCAAATGACGTAGACGTAAAGACGCACAAGCTACAATTATAATTATTACGTGGAGAAAAGTGATTAGGAATTTTAATAATGGTTGGATCTTAAAAAGTGACAACTGTACACCGATTCTATATATCACCACGACTTGTAACTCAATTCATACAAGTATCTAAGTTCTGTTCAGTCTTTGAAAGACGGATTGCATACAAGGTGTTAAGGCTGAATCTGTTCTACGCCTATGTTCTGAAATCATAGTTTGTTATACTGTTTAGATCAAAGCTGGCAAAGCCCTATGTGGAACACTGTTATTATAATCAAAATATCTATATTGAAATGCTGTAGGAAAATAATAATTTTTTATTTATATAAAAATAATAATTTTATATTTTAAAATATAACATTTTATTGTCTAAGTATCACAGATATATAAATCATTTTATTCTCTTAATTCCAGTTGGAAGTAGATGAGGCCTTAAGCACAGCACTGTCCCGGGCGACAAACCTAGAAGGCAGATTAAAAACAGCTAGCCATGCTTATGCAAAACTTGGTGAGGTGCAGAAAGATGCCCAATCCGCTTCTGATATGGTGGAACACACTGCAGCCTTAGCGCAAGTGGTCAGCGCTAAAGTGAGGCAGTTGGACCTGGCTAGGGTAAGTTTCCACGTAATTATGTACTTGAATGGGCGGGCCTGTTGAGAGCACATTGTGCGACAGGATGGGTATGGCGCTCAGGACGGTCGAAGATTGGTGTAGAAATAACGGACTGTCTGTGAATCCGTCAAAGACCGAACTTGTGTTGTTCACCAAGAGGAGGAAAAGGGCGCCACTAAAGCTGCCACGGCTGTTTGGCGAGCGCCTGTCCCTGGCAACAGAGGTGAAATACTTGGGGATAATTCTTGATGACAACTTACGCTGGAACAAGCATTTGGACAAGAAGCTCACAAGGGCCTGCGGGCTCTTCTTCCAGTGCAAACGGCTTATAGGCAAAACATGGGGCCTCAAACCTGAAATTACCAAGTGGATGTACACGACGCTGATCCGGCCCGTAGTGGCTTCTGGTTCAGTCGTCTGGTGGCAAAGAACTGAATTGTCCACGGTGGTACAGAAACTTCAAAGATTCCAGAGAATCGCTACGACCGCAATAACCGGATGCATGAGGACAACTCCATCGGCTGCCCTTGAGGTCCTGGTGGACTTAGCGCCCTTGGATTTGTACATTCAGCAAGAGGCTACTATGGCCGCAATTAGAATCGATAACTCGGGCCACTGGGCTCGCAGCGACTGTCCTCACACTAGGATACTAAAGAGGGCCCTGGCAAGGGAACCGCTGTTGGGGGCATCGTGTGACAGAATCCCTGCCGTGTGGGCAATGCAAAAAAACTACAGCATCAACATGCAGGAAGACGGAGATCGAGTGGACACCAAGTACGTCCGTATATACACGGATGGCTCCAAGACCCATAATGGCACTGGAGCGGGTATATACTCAATAGATCTCAACATAAATATATCACTGTCTCTGGGGGTCCACAGCTCCATATTCCAATGTGAATGTGTGGCAATTATCGAGGCGGCGGTCGCCGTTCTGCGACGTGGACTCAAGGGATACCACATAAAGGTGGTCTCGGACAGCGCTTCCGTCTTGATGGCGCTGTCCAGTACGACAATAACATCAAAGCTAATACACGAGTGTCATCTCCAGCTTACCAAGGTGTCCATTATGAATAGTGTGACACTGCAGTGGATTAGAGGACATAGTGGATCACTCGGGAACGACGCAGCGGATGAGCTTGCAAGAAGGGGCGCGGGGGCGGCCTTGGTGGCTCCGGAGCCTTTGTTGCCCCTCCCCTTCAGCAAGTTCAGATCATGGATAAGAACCTGGACCAGGGAACTACAAAATTTGAGATGGAGGGAACTCGATGGCTCGAGCCATTCAAAGGAAGTTTTTCCAGAGTTGGCCCCCAAATTAACGAACAAATTACTTCAACTAACGAGAAGAGAACTGCGTGTGATGACCGAAAATATCACCGGCCATTGCAGACTAAACGGGCACCTATTCAAGCTCGGAATCACGGATAGCCCTCTGTGCAGGGGCTGCATTGACTCCACTGAAACCATTGGCCACGTTGTCCTGGAGTGCTGGGCCGTGGCTGAAGAACGGGCTAAAATCCTTGGGAAACCGGGGTCGCTTTGGGAAGCCTGTGAAGACGTTAGGCGTCTTCTGCGCTTCTGGCGGGTGCTGGGCTGGCTGGAATAGTCAGCGACATCACGCAAATGGTCCCAGTGGGGACTAATTGCGGAAACCACGGAGCCCTACAAACTAAACTATGTACTTGAATATAAGCGTTGTTTATATTGTAAGACAAAGAAACATTATTTGTGACACATGCGTAAATAGGGTGTACAATTATTACTTAGTCTCAGCATGTTTGTATTGTCATAGGTTAGTATAATAAAGTATAAAAGGCATAGTTCTGTAATTAGAGTATAAGTGCTTCATGGCTACATGAAAAAGGAAACTGTAACTATTGGCACCGATTTATATAATAATAATTTTAAATGATTTTCAGAACAGAAAGGTATCATCTTAATATTTTCCTTTAGTACACTTAGTACAGTACAATACACTTTTGTTTCTCAACTATATGTTCTAATATATATAAGATGATTTTATTGTTAAATGGTAATTATTCCTATATAGAGTTTTGATGTAAATAAAGCAAATTTGCATATTAGCTAATATATTTGTTTTATTGCTTTACAGTCTCGTGTGGCTGAGTGCCAAGGACGAGTGCATGACTTAATAGACCTTCAGCTGTGCAGTGCAGGAGTGGAGGCAGCCATCAAGGCCCATGATTATGAGACAGGTGGGTATTTCAAATATATAATACCCAAACTGAAACACTTTTGTTATCATAGCTTACTGCTCAGGACAATGTAGGAACAGAAGTAATCAATAAATACATAAATAATTTTTGCCCTTTTACTTTAATCCCTTTTGGGATGGCAAACGGCAGCAATATCAAGGGAATAATGATAGCTTCAATGTGGAATATCAGTATCTAGTTGCTATCCCATCAGCCCTAGTCCCTCAGTTGTCTCTTGATGACAATCCAGCATGAAAGACACCGAATAAGCATTGTTTTAACATCGCAAGTTTGGAAAAGACTAATAGTCTAAAAATTTTTACTAATAACCATGGTCACGGGCAGACTGACGATTCATATTTCTTCGTCTCCAATATGAATGTCTCAAATATAAATCGTCAGTCTGCCCGTGACCATGGCTGCTGCAACATAGCCGAAACGTCGGGTTAATAAAGGTAACTTTATTATATAAAAACTTACGCGATAAGGCCCGTTAGTTATTAATCATGAGTATAAATCGCGAATCTCTTAAAACTATAAATATATTATCTATTTTTTTAAGGTGCGGCTCACGTGGCGCGTTTCCTATCAATGTCGGCGGGCGCTGTCGCCGCGGCGCGTGCACGCTCTGCCACCGATCCTCGCGCTGCCATGGAGGCCGCCGCTACCACGTTACGGGAACATGTCAGGAAGAAGTAAGATTCATTTTATTTTGCATCAATGTATGTGCCTATCACAAACCACTGTTGGAGATAGAACTCTACAAAAGTACACCATAAAATACGATCAGTCGTAGGCTCTACCCGGCCAATACCACCGTTGTTTTTCGGGTCTTCGGGTCTTCGGTCCACCTGGATAATCCGAATATTTTGTATCTGTCCGTCCATACTATGATTATTATATTGGCCCATCCTACGAGTTGTTTGAAATCTAAGGGGAAATGCGTCGAAATATCAGCGGTTGAGTGTTGAGTATATTTCTATATATTTGTCTGTTCTGGCTTTATGAGACAAACAAAACGCGACGAATCCTTCGTTAGATGTGAACCGATCCTATTTGTTATACATGTAGTAAGTATTGTCTACTTCGCCACACTCGATGACAGCATTGTGAAAACTTATTATCTCTTCCATACTTGGTAAAAGTATTGTGAGGACTAATGCTATCATCTCCTCTGTCATTTCTATAGGGGTTCTGATGGTATCAATATTGATTATTGGTTACAATTCTTTACCTATTCTGCAGTAAACTACATGGACCCCCGAGACCTTATTTGTTTCCTATAACATACCACGTAGAAAAGCAGCTAGTTAAAGAAAGAACATAGCTAATTCGATCTGCTCCTCACTTTTAATGTGGCTACCATGCATATATTTTCGTGTGGGTAGGATGGGCTCACCAAAGCTGTTTCAAATTTTATTAATAATAATATTTTTATGTGAAAATTTAGAGCATTAAGGATAACCCTGGTAGATAACTAATTCCTAAAAACCCCTATTCAATTCTGAGGTAAAACACAATTACGTAACATATAATAAACAATAGTTGTATGTAAAAAGGTTCGAAGAAGCGTCCAGAAAGGAAGATGACGTGGCAGTGGAGAGGCTGTTCCGCCTCTTCCCTCAGCTGGGGAGGGCTGAGGAGGGAGTCAAGCTGCTCTCGCAGTACGTGGCTAAACAGGTAAGAGTAGATGGATACTATACTTAGTATTATTGTGTATTTGTAAAGTTAGATATAACGGCTGTGTTTATAATACTTAAAACATATGATCAGCAACAAAATAATGCTATAAATACTACTTTAATTGTGTGACCTATAATTCGTTGAAACCCAAAAAATACGTGTAGCTCAACAGTAGAGAGATTCTTTGACTATAAATTAAACAACAACATTACTAAACTAATTGAAAGCTATACTACTATTGTATACTACGGTAAGAAAAAAACATCGTAAGGAAATCTACCTGTTCCCCGAACAGTTAATAGTGCTTGTAAATGGCAATCTGATCAACACGTGGGTTCGAGATGACCATAGAATTACTACCTTCGCAATTGCAGAGATGGGCACCTGAACCTCTGACTACCCCGCAAGGGTTAATGATCGCGAACGCGTCTGTCCTATGTCTTTTGAAAGGTATAGGAAGATCCAGATCTATTTATTATGTCCATATATACCTTACAGCTAGATACATCCCTCCGCCGCTCATGTTCATTAGGCGTGGCGTCGCTACAAACGGAGGCAGCGGTGCTAGCTGATTCGCTAACCCGCCTGCTAGAAGCGGCTGGGGCTGCGCTAGAGAGAGTGCGCAAGGCAGCCGCTCAGGCCCATCCCGCTGTGCCCGGTATGCTGCCTCATGCTGTGGTGGTGCTGCAGCCTGTTGTAAGTACCAGTGTATGGAGTTGGATGAAGATTAAGTTGTAAGGAGGTAGAATAATTATTGGTGTTATGTTGCGTGGTAGTTGATAACTTTCAAAAGTAAGAAGAGTACTATTTGAATTTTATCTTATGGGTGACTAAGTTCGTCTTCTTCCATAGCTTAAAGTTCATATCAACTATAAGAACTTTCAAAAGTTATTTTTTGTACCGATTATTTAAAACATAACTTATTACTCGCAAAAGTGATGTAAGAAAATGGGGGTCCGTGTTCCCTGCTTATCAGACTCTGGGGAGACGGCGCGTGTTGTATGTGTGTATGTACTTTATTATAGTTAGGTACAGCTTCTTTTCCATAAGGTACTGTTAATATTTGTGTATGTGATATTGACAAAGATTAGGGTTCGACCTTATACGGCGTATTAATAGACATACGAAATATAGAAAATGCTACGTCAGTAGTACATTTAACGAAATATTTAAACGTATCCAGAGGTATTTATATTGCGCTTTGTTAGGATTCGCGAACACTAACACCATTGTAAGGAAGTAGGACAGTCTATCCTATCTTAATAGCACTTTGTTTATAGGTGTGCGCAGCCGCAAAGCGTCTATACACGGAGGCGTCGCGGTGCGGCCGCCTGGGCGAGGCTGCGCTGGCGTCGCGGGAGGCTCGACCGGAGCCCCGGGCGCTTGAAGGGGCGCTCTCGGACCTCGCTCTAGCCCATTCCAGGATTAAACTATACTTCAACTTTATAGAGAGGAAAACCCAGGTATGTGAATATATGAAATGATGTATAATGTATGAAGGGAAACTATAGCTTAGTAGGGAATACCTATGACTTCTTATTGGATGCCCTAGGTTTGAATCAATGTTGTGGCATTTACCAGTGAATGAAATTATAAATGTGTTTTTCATTTACCTACATAATTTACAGTCGCTAATGGTGACGGAAAATATCGTGAGAAAACCTACTTATTGTTTGAGATAGGCAATAGTTACTGTATGCGGTGGTACCGTTCACTACCTATCATGTTGGGTGCTGTCTATCTAGTGATACGCGCGCTTTGAATGGTTAATACCTAACTCTCTAACTCTTAAGCACAGATAATAAAATACTACAGTCTTAACTGTATCCAACACTTCTAGTTAATCTCTTCCATGTGATACATATAATAAACAGCTGTGTACTTGTAGCTCGACGCCTCAGCAGCGGACGAGGCTACCCAGCGCGCGTGTGGCGACCAAGTGGCCAAGGTGGCGGCGGAGTGCGAGCTCACTAGAGTGGCTCAAGACCTCCTCGGACACTACTTGAACATGGAGAGGTAATATAAGGGTATTCACTAGCAGTACAGTCAGAATTTGGATCCGTGATATCTGCCTATCCCTCTATAGGGAAAGGGGTGTGATGTGTACGTATGTTAGTACTATAGTAATATGCATGCATAGAGGGAATGTTTAGGCTGCTATTCAACAGAAGTGCTATACATAGTAATATGACGAATATTATTTATAGACAACACGATCATTTGCCTTTTACAGTAACAAGTATAACAGTTCAACATTTAATTCCAAACCTGTTTTGGTATTATCTATTCTTTGAAATACGTCAATCAAACATTAATTTTTTTTTTTTAAATTAATAAAATTTTTTTTTCTCCCACCATAGATGTATGCAATACATAGTATTTTATATGTAATAATTCAGACAATTTTAAAATTAAAAAAGAGTTTCCATATAAATCAAACCAAAAACAACACTAGTTATAGCCGAGTCAATCTTAACATTTCATTGCGTGTGTTAAGATAATAAATAAATAAATAATAGCAATGATTGACAACAGGTACTATTTGGAGGAGAGTGTGAGCAAGGCTTTACGCATGGCGTCGCCACAAGCAAACCAGACTACGTCGAGCCTCGTGGACGATGTATTCTTCATTGCCAGGAAGGTCATCAGGTATGGTCTTATGTTCTTGTTAATCTAAGATAAGCAGTAACTGTTATTGTCCTTACATGGTTTTGGTTCCCATGGTTATGTATCTCTTAATAGGGAATACATAAAAAAATATTCTACTTGTTTATACTGGTAAATATATTCTATTTGTTTTATGTTAGTGTCCCGTGCTAGCTGGGACGTTAAAAAAATGCTTACTAGCTGCTGTTCTTTCAGACATGTCGTAAGAGTTAGTTACTAGATGTAAATAGAATAGAATTGGGCAATGGACTAGCTGTCTGTCACCAATGTTCTATATAACATCACTTCTCGAATATTCATGCTAAAAAGTGACTTAGGTGATATTATCGTGTCTCCAAGATCATGTCTACTCCGAAAGGAATTAAAGGACGTAACTTTTTCTTTATCCTTTACTCTCTTTACCTTAACTTAACTAATCTCTACACAGGCGTAGCATGTCAACCTGGAGCGTGGACGGCGCCTGCGCAGTACTGAACGAGGTAGCCTCCCAGTTAGAGCGAGAGGCAGCTTCTTGGCTGAGACGGCAACTGCGCACCCCTCCCCCCGACCCCCTGCTGCTCCCCGCCCCCGCGACCGCCCCCTCGCACGCCCACGCCGCCACTGCGCTACTCATGCCACAGAGGTTGACTAGAGATCTGGACGCCCAACGGCAGTTGTATCTGGTATGTTCTTTAGTATGGTTTTAATATGTGCCATAGAATTACTACCTGCGCAATTGCGGAGATGGACACCTGAACCTCTGACTACCCCGCAAGGGTTAATGGTCGTGAATGCGTTTGTTTTGTTTTTTTTTAATGTGCTTGTAGTGAAAAGTAGTTATAAAGGGTTTTTGGTGTCGACTAATTAAGTAAAATAATGTGAAAATTGACCGAAGAGATTGTGTATTCAACATATTCTGTACATACACATCGCGCCCCTTTTTCTACATAGAATCACAGATGTCCATTTGTCTCGATACTGACAAACTACTTTCGCTTTATTGTCATTCATAAACCTCCTTACACATTTATTGTATTATCATATGCATAATTATATACTGGTATATGGAGTGGTTAGAGCGTTTCATTCCGTAGTCATTAGGTTTCAAAATCCTCCTATGAAACCTTACTACATCGTAAGTGATTACACCCGTAATGTACATGTATATTGCTTTATTACAGTGCCACGTTAACGAGGCGGAGGCCGGCGCGGAGTGGGCAGAGAGACTGGCACAAGAAGCCTTAGCCGACGCCCAGAAGGCTAACCTCGCCAAAGGTAACTTACAAAAGCCACATTCATAATGTTTGAAATGGTAGATAGAACTTGAGTTGTTAGAATTTTAGAGAAAAACACAAAGGAAACCTGTTCCTAGGACATGCCGTATTATTAGCTAGAAGTTTAATAGAACGCTAACTTCCTTTAAACTCTACTTGTCGTCGGGTCGTTGTTTTGGTGTTGTCGTTCGTCCTCTTCAATAATGTATGATAAAAAATCATGCAGCGTACCCCTGCTGACAATCGAATCTTTATCAATATTACAAAAACTAAAAGACAACATACACGAGTATTCAAAACATTCGATTTAATGGAGTATCTATTTCGTTAAATTCTAATGTCATGGCTGGAGCAGCGATAATTCTGCCGTGGTCGCGTACGATGCTTGTTTTTCAAGCTTGTAGTTAATAATTCGTTGTTTATTTTAGGTTCAGGTCTAGAGAAGTTATCGAGCTGTGCGCTGGGTCTGGGTGGCGCGGCGGCGGCGTTTAGGGCGGCGCACGAGCTGGCCATCGCGGCCTTAGGAGCCTCTTTGCAGCCGAAGCTCCACGCCTGGGCGCAGGCTATGGTGGACGCCGATATTGATGCTGGTTAGTATACAGTCATTGTGATTATTATTTTATAGAAGTTATAGTAATATGTGTTGATTGTGGATAGACGACATATAGAAATATTACTTTAAGAATAGTTAAGTGTGCGCGTATGTCATAATAAAATGCTTGTCAATTTTGAAAACTAGTATTCATGTTTATTTAAGCTGTTGCATATATCTCGTTATTCTCAATAGCTTGCGTTATTGCTTGTTATGATCTAAATATCCACAAGCAATGTCGTAAATTATTCAATAAACAATTTATTTAACTCCAGTAGAATGTTATTTAGACTTATTAAAGAAAAACTCCAGTAACGCGTCACTGAGACTTATTTCTCCTCCCATAGAAGAGCTAGACGAGGACCCGGTGTGTGAGTCCCTGCTCTCCGCCCTGGAGGCACTGAGTGAGGCCGCCCACTCCGCCCTCTCGGCCAGGGCGGCGGAGGCTCTGTTGGGCGCCGCCCTGCACGAGCTCACGGCGCGCGCCCACCATCACATGCTTAATAATACCTATACTAGGGTGAGTATGATGCTTAGAAAATATATATACATACTAAAGTAAGCTTTAATTCAAGTGACTTAGAGTTGAAGTCACTATATACGAATGGTCGCAACAACCAGGGTTGTAATATATGAAATCCACTGTACATTATCCATATATTCACGCCTCTACCGACCCCAACGGAATGGGCAGAGACTATCGATCGCCACCTGGAAAGATCCTGACAAATCTCTCTTGCTTCACTCACACCAATTAACCAACTCATACATCTACTGTTCTTCACACTACGTACACCTACCTTGATAAGAAAGCTTCCATTTTATCTGTATAAGTTCTACACGTATAAGTTATATCACTACATAATATAAAACAAAGTCGCTTTCTCTGTCCCTATATCCCTTTATATGCTTAAATCTTTGAAACTACGCAACGGATATTGATGCGGTTTTTTTAATAGATTGAGTGATTAAAAAGGAAGGTTTATATGTATAATAACATCCATTAAATAGTGGACTAGGCTATATATTTTGTATCCGTGCAAAGCCGGATCGGGTCACTAGTAAATAATAAACCAACCCTATATTTCCAGGAAAGCGGCGCAGTGATCGAGCGTCGTTGCCGCCGTGTTTCGTCGTGGGTTGGTGGCGCCGTTGGGAGCGCCAGAGAGCGGGCGGCGCGACTGGCTCAGGCGGGGGCTTTACTCGCGCTTGAGGCCCCCTCGCATGCTATGGAGGCACTACGGCCTAAAGCTAGGCTGGCTCCTCACGAGGCTAGAGATTTGTTAGCTAGGAGGTAAGTGTGCAGGTAGAACCGGGATATCCGAAAATGTTGAGGCAAACCTGATGTGTGTTCTACGCGGCCTACTCCGTCCAATACTACATTATAACTTGGTTCTGTAAATTCCTTTCGTAGTTCTCACTTCATCTATCTGCTGGATGTGTCCAAATCACCTTAACATACCTTTCGCTATATATTTCAAAGCACTTAGTTAAGGAATTCCACTAACTTGTGCTAACCGTGACGGAGATGTTTTGTTTTTGTGTACATATAGGTAATATTATATTTTAAATGTATCGTTTTCTTGTGTTTTTCATAGATTAATACTGTAACAATGTTATAACTTTCAGATTGGACTTCAAAATGGAGGATATCAAGCGAGTGAAACTCTAGATTCAGCAGAATAATATTTAAACTGAATAGATAGCATGTAAAATGTTATATACTCGTATAATAATATATTTCATTCCGTTATCCAATAAATTGTTTAATCAATGAAACAACGTCGTTTTTTGTCAAACCTTTATTTGCATATAATATTTGTTCAATAAGAGTTTACTTAAAAAAATATGCATAATTGCCTTAAAATAAATTGTGACTATACATTGATAACAATTGATTATCGCTTGGTTTGCATAACCTATCTAATCAAGATCCCTAGTTCAATGTAAACTCAGTCAATAAAGAATTACTCAATAGTGAATTTCTTTCACCAGACGTCGTGAATAGATAGGATATTTAACCGTGCGTATAAGTAACAGTGCTAAGATTTGTGCCTTTTGCAATTACTTACGTATGAATGCATTACATATAAAGAAAGTACACTTGAGGTTACGCATATGTACTTACACTTCCAAACGAAAGTATAACGTATTCTTTTTATCCATGAACTAGCTTTTATTTTATCAGTCAGCGCTAAAAGTGCAGAGCCAGTATCTTTTATAAGGTTTAAGTTTATAATAACAAAAGACAATACTTTAAAACTGGCATTGGTATGGCCACTATACGTTCGCGTGCTTCGAAATGAAAAATATGTTTTTATAAACGTAAACCTTATAAAAAGTTACTGGGACTGCACTTTTAGTGTAGACTGTACACAGAAAAATTATAAGCCTCCAAATAGTTTGATACCTGTCATAGCTTTTTCCGTAGCGTTATTTTATGTGATGCGTCCTATATGTGATTATAGGCTTAGTTGGATCAATGATCACTAAAGAACGAAACCAATATAAACTTACGTTTTCTTACCTTAAATAAAAAGATTTAAAGGTTATAGTACAATTCCAGATAAGTAATTTCTACAATTTTAAAAGCGTAAAATTTAATGAGTAAATAAACTAAATGAGTTATTTAACAAATAAATATTTTACTTTTTTTCTCGTGAATATGATTAGATACAAAGTACCTATGAGTACTAGATATTTTGAATGTGTCAAATTAGCACAAGTAAATCGTCAATGCGTAAATCTTGTGTAATCACTACAATATAGTACCTAGTAGCGACGTATATCAAATTCTTTGTTTTTATACCTTTTTTTAAGCATTCAATTGTACAGACAGGAGATAAAGACTTTCAACACAACCGGTTATCAAAATTCTTACTCAACATAACAGAATTCTTTTCAACAAATGATGGTTTTAAAACAAACATTGGTAATTCGTTGTAATGTTCTCTTATTAACTTATACAGTGACACTTAAAGTTACAAATAAAATGTGTAAGACTAGTAAGGGTTCATAGAAACTCTATAGAGATAAAAAAATGTTTTATATGGACCTCAAATTAAGACATAAAAAATAAAAAAAAGTATGCATCTAATAAAAAACCACAGACTCTAAAACCAAATCTCAGTTCTAATGTTCCGAATATAAAAAACGTTTTTGTATAAAAAACTAGTCACACAAATTCATTACATTACATAGGCATTAAAAAAATAACATGATATTTATTGTAGATCTTATAGGTACCAAAAATACGTAAAATTTGATTAAAAAAAACATAGAATAGGTTAAAGATTAACATAAAAATAGACAAACTTAAAATAAATTGCTTTAAGAAGAGAGGTCATATAAGGCACGATGCATTGACGAATACTATAAAACTTAAGCTAAATACAATGAGTATACAAATATATTTAAGACGTATAAAAATAATTGCACTTGTAAAAATTTTATGAAAAAATATATGACATCGAAAATGAGTACAGAGAATTCTTAGCCAAAACATATAATAGCATTTCAAGAGGAATTCAGATTAGTAAATGCATTTTCATTCAAAATAGTAAAAATTTCACGACAGTTTTTACCTTTTTTATGACAAATGAAAAATGATTAAAAGAGAGCAATTTTGAGCAATATAATATAGTATTGAAATATTATTACTGATCAAAGATTTTTTATTCTTTGGTATACCACTTCAAATTATTGATATAGATTGAAATCAATGATAATAAATTTCAAATATTCAATTTTAAACACGATTTTACAAAACTGTAACCTTAGATCTAATAGTATACGTAAACTATATAAAAACAAAATTATGATATTTACTTGATATTTATTTTTGTGACCTAGTAGATATAATTATTCCGAGGTTCTGTGCACACCATAAGGGATTAAAGGACATGAATGTATATGTTATATGATATTTAGAACTTATTTGTAATAATTGCACTTGAATTCGTGTTCAACTATCTTAATAATTAGCTATAAATTATTTCTTTCAAAAATATACTTGTGTTTTTGACAATACACTAAAAATATAGAATTGTATATAATATAATTCTTAAAATTAAGAGTTTTAAGTTTAATAAGGCAGTATAATGTGCTTAAAAATCGTAATCTCACTTTCAACAGCATGCTTATTCTCCATCAATAATGATCCCGTTGAGCTGAGAACCAAGTATGATGGACCTAAATACATATGTTAAAAGACTGTAGGTCATTTTACTTTAATTTAATATATCATTTATGATGAAATTAGTGCCTACCCAGCACTTACTACTGTTTTTCAACAAATATTGTAACGGTATCTTCCTATACCAAAATATTCGGTATTCGCTTTATCTGGATTCATCAAACTTCAAAATTGACATAGAGAGATTGGTTAATTTATGGATTAGAAAGATACCGAGATATAATGCTGCCCATGATTCGTCTGGGATAGATTTCTCTCTGTTTCTTTATATATTTCGACTTCCAAATGTTTTAATTTTGAATTTGTATCATTTCAATTTCAAACAAATAGTATTAAAAGTCTTGAGAACTTGTCCTTATTCAAACACTATTGAGGTATAAGAAACATGTGATTCACAACAATTTAACTTTAGTATAATTCATTAAGTATCTGCTGATAATAGACTCAAAAATATTAAGGCATCCATAGTTTAAATTATCTTACATTTAAAGAGTGTGCAAAACTTCGCATTGTAGAAAACAGGAAAACGGGTGTGACAAAGAACCTACATGTTGTGCAAATATGTAGAACTGCCTAGGATTTATAATTCAAAATTCTTATAACATCACTACCACTGGTTATAAGTCTGTAGTCTCGTCATATTATCAAAAATCAAATTGTTTCAGCAAGGAATATGACAAATCAAATACTTTACTTGGTAATTTATTAGTTGCATTCAATCATGACTCACTGCATACTCAATGCGAATCTACATGACTATCTATATGACTTGTTTATAACGTAGGTTATTGTTTATTTTGTATGATAGATATATGAAATAATGCATTTTTATATAATCATATAATTTGATTTCATTGATAGTCTTATATCACAAGCATTTTCCTGCCTTTAAAATTTTGTGCAAATAACTCTAATCTATACCTTAATCTTAGTATTTACAGAACTGATTCAACGATAAGACGTAGATATGCGGTGGTTTGTGATAGCTTAAAATTAGTGCTGTGATTACTTTAAAAATTGTAACAAGTTATCTAACAAAAATAAGTATTTTCTTCGTATAATATAATGCAATATGATGTACTAGTCAGATCTCTTTGTCAACAAAGCATTCACTCAGTGATTACCATCATTAGTAAAACATAAAATACAATGATAAAATGCCAAAAAATTTAAAAAATCCTTAGAAAAAACCCTTGTATCCTTTCAAACAATTTACAATTCTAAATTAATTAAACACGTAAAATTTCAAGTTCTAAAGCTTTATCCCCAATATAAACTTACAAGACTTTAGTTAATTTGACTTCTACACCACATTACACTTCAACAAGTAACCTGATATACGTCCTAGTACCCTTGCCTTGGAGGCGCCGGTACATCATCAGCTTCGACCGTAACATCATCTACCTCCACAGTTTTCTTAGAGACAACCATCCGAGTGCTTTGTGGCAAGATTCCACTCCTCACATCCCGCCACTTCAAGACAAAGTCCACCGCAAACACCACCATGGCAACATAGCCAAAGAACTGCCATGCAAGAAAACAAGTATTATTTAACACAGCTGATATTCTTCCCACTATATCTTAGAACACTATAGTCTGTAAAATGCAACTTGATTTGGAAGGTAGCTGTCAATGGTGGTAAAAATAATTTTACTGCTTTATAAACTGATATGTTTTATTTACAAGTCAATTAAATTTGTGACATCCTTTCAAGGTTGATTTGAAGGTTTTGCTGACATCTGTTCTAAGAATCAACTTACATTTTATAAATTACATGAATGCTTAGGTTAACTAGCTACAATATTTATTATAACTGAGAGGTCCTTTTGCAGACGGTTGTTGTGAATATGTATGCATGATATTACCTAATCTACTTTTTACTAGTTAGTAATACTGTTTTTATATAGATACAGAGGCTCTGACATTACTTATGAGTAACATTGCCTACAGTTGGTATGCCAAAAAATAGTTATATCCTTCTAACATCCTTCATCCCTAACAACACACCAAAGATAGGTAAGCAATTACAATCATACATATGTTTACAAGCACACATGCATATTCACACCCTTCAATCTCTTTCGGGGTGAACAGAACCTTGGAGACATGAAAACATCTCCTTGGGTTCTTTATAAGTGAATGAGGTGACAGGTTGCAAACCTATTGCCCAATAGATTCGATTAGAAAGTTTAATCAATTCTACCTAAAAATAATTAGAAATCAAAAAGCACTCACAGTAGCTGCCGAATGGGCATTATCATAAACGGACAACGCCAACGATGACACAATCAACAAGAGCAACGTCCAGGTACCGCAGAAGATCATCTCAATCTTCAGCCACGGGATCTTGTGGAAAGTCCCCACGAAGTGAAAGAGGTACAGCAGGATCTCCAAGGCGATGAACCAGAATGCGATCATTGCCACGTAAGAGTAGAAGGTGCTTTTCCCACTGGTGTGGTTTGGGGAGCATTGCACGCTTATGAAGCCACACAGGCATAGTAACTGTAAATTAAATATTACAGACATACAGAAAAAACACTAACACATATAATCATGTCTCTTAATCTCTGTGAGGCAATAATATCTCATATGTCGCTTTCTATGGTCATATGGTGACAGGTTACTAGCCCCGTGACACATAGATGCCCTCAACCATAATTCTATATACACACATAACCATCACCTGTTTCTCTACAGAGGGGTAGGCAGAGACAAATATCCTCTTTTGTCTTAATCTCAACAAATTACTTTCATTAGCAATTATACACCTTTACTCACCATTTCACCTATCTTGAGATAGCCAGGCAGGGTTTTTAAATAATATATGCTGTAGTGGAGCTGGGTAGGAGTTGTGGTCACCGATGTGGTGGTTGTATGCTGACCAGGTAACGCACCTTCTGGCATCTTGATCTGAAAAATAAGCATGGTGACCTTTAAAATAAGATTAAGTGACCTTCGTTAGAAAAACTTATCATTGATTTGTATTTATTACTTTTTTGCTCATTCCATTAAAACAAATGACCTCTGCAAAGTGATTAGTAAGCCATGAAAGTCCAAGTTAGGTTGCTTGTTAACCCTGAGTGCTTCCCACTGGTAGAAAGCAAGCACCAAATATGATTTTTAATGGGTCTCTTGGCATTATAAGATAGACTATAATAAGTCCTTATTCCGATTTATTCCGTCAATGACTCTTGCTACAAAAGCCCAAATAGCTATTTTTATTATTTTTTATTATTTCTGTAAACAATTTTTTTGAGGAAAGGAATTGAACTTAAAAAATGTGGTTCTGAGTTAGTATTGCAAAGGCCATTTGATACTATGCATGCCCACTTAACACTCTTGGATCATTTGATAACATTCAATTCATAAGTGGCTATTTAAATCGTATCTTACCAGATTGCTGTAGATAAAACAAACAATTTGATGTTATGAATTTAACAATTTCTAAAAAGAACTAGGAAGATATAATAATTTTATCTATTCCTGTCTCTGATTTGCCTAATTGTTAATTAGTATTTAAATCCGCCCCCAAAGCAAGGTCGAAATGCACATACATATATGTATAAGACAAATTATCTATTCGTAATACAAAATTTTTACTTAGATCGGTAATATAAAAAAACGATAATCAATATCGTTTGAAGAAGCTATCGAGTAGAGAGCTCTATAACGCCCCGTTAATTGGGTGCACGTGAAACGTCGCGGTGGGCCGAACATCAGCCGTCACCACCAGAAATAGCGAGGCGTTGAGCAATTCCAATTTTCACACGAAACAACATTTTTAACATTTACTTACCTCGAGGAAATCACTGAGTAATACAAATCTAAGCAAAATCTAACCACTTTCACTTATTAATACTGCTAATTAATTTATGATAATTCATTCATTTAGTAAATTATATAAAATTAATAATTATATGTACACAAAAATAAACTTGAGTATGTTTTTCCAGTTCCAGTCAGCCAATCAACAGCCAATGCAATGCCAGATTGCGAAATCAAAGATAGAATCTAAGCCATTCCGTCAGTCAATGGTTAGATTTGACTTGACATACTATTTAAGGTTTATCTACACTTGCATCACAAGTCTGCAACTAAAATTTAATTTCAAAACCAACTTTCCTACTGAGAGAAAAAGTAATAAAGAGTTTTTATTTTTCAGATTCAATAAAATTTTGATGTGATAATACATTTTTATTAGCAACATACGAACTCGTTGACTTATCAGTAGGTTAGCCAATATAACTGAAGTCCACAACCGACAAGTCAGTCACTCTACAGAGTTGTTGAAGTCGTTGCAGTACTGAATTTGTTTTGTTTGTTTCATTTCGTAATAATTGAGGTGTTTACTCTCCGTTATTATCCACCTGTCCGCTCAAACAATCAATTTCGTCACATATTTGCTCAGTGTATTTGTCTTTGTTAGAGTTATGCAAGTAGAGTCACTTTTGTTGTATTATAATATAAATGCGTTGAAGTGTAAAAATAAATTTTAAAATAGCACTCTATCTTACGAGAAATACACAGAAACTTATAAAATGACTACGTAGTTGTTAGTGCAGTTAATTAAATATAGACGTGACTAAAGCGGTCGATGTGTGATTGGTGGCTTGTGATTTATGCGTAAGCGATGATTCCATCTGCGGATAGGAACTCGCGCGCAGTTCTGACTGTGTCAAGGTAACGTGTTTATCACATATCCAGGAAGGTCCTGCAACGGCGGCGTTTTATAACAGTCCTGAAGTGAGTACTTACTTATTACTGCCATATTATTAATATTACAGAACTGTTAGTAATAAACAATAATTTACTGTTACAAATTTTATGCCACAGTAATGATTGAACAATAGCTTACGTCAATAGTTACTCCTAATTTACTTTTAATGACAATAGCAATGCCATTGCCTAAATGAATAATATACTGCAGTCTATAAAATATAGTTTGATGACTGACAAAACATTGCCTGTTAAAACATTCCGTTCATGTCTTCAGTTTCAGTAGTGGGCATACAAAATACTTAATTTGTATATTAGTTATGTGTAGTTAATATTACTTTTAAAAACTATAATGTCATGAGAAATTAACTAGAGATCCCGCCACATAAGGTGGCAGTTGGAGGCGTCGCCACAGTCGCGTAATTCAGTGTTACCAGTAAACACGCCAAAACTAGCACTCACTGTGCCATACGGCTCGATACATTATAGGTTTCATTTGTAACGGTCTTTGGTTGCAGAGCTATAAACTCAAATAAAACAAATTAATATATCAAAGTCAAAATATGTTTATTAAACTATTTCAAACATGATTAATAATTAACGGGACTTATCCTTCTTATTATATATTACATATATTATGTGTTCCTTCACTCTGTCCGCAATAGACCGTTTAGTGTGTTCGACGTAGGATGTCCCACAGCTGCAATCAATCTTATACACACCCTTATATCTTATATCATGAGTATAAATCGCGAATCTCTTAAAACTATTATTTCAAACATAGCACTGAGCATTGTCTTTACATATTTTTTACCGAGGTTAGATCAGCGGAGACCCTAGCTTGGAGAAGAACTAACAAGAAACTCCGGAAATCAATTTATTATAATCACCCTTAATAAAACATAAAAATTACAAAGAGTGGGCAAAACACACAACGCTGGTAATACTAAATTTACCTTTCATACAAAATAACACGCAATGGCGGTAACGTCAAATTTAGTTCCAAGTTTGGCTACTGCCACCGTATGTGGCGGGATCTCTAAACATATATTTTATATATTTATTTATTTTATATTATTATTTATTTCTTCAAATGGTCACTGAAAGCAAGCTATTTTTAAAAGGTATAAATTCAGATACAGCTGTTTACCATAAATATTATAATATTCCAATTGTGCTACTAAGGAAAACATTGCAAAATGCATCAACTAACAAAACACATTATGTCATACTTCAATAACATGCAAAGGACAAATAAGAAGGATAAACATATAAATGTAATTTAAATTTAGTATTGAATTTATTTTAATATATGATTTAATTGCTAGTTACTGTCAGGGAAAACATATTATTTTTCAAAATAATTATGTTTGTTAAAATAATAAGTACTAAGTTTAAATAAGAATGTATGTATGTTCAATATACATTGATTTAAACATACATTATAACATATATGATTGTTCACATATCACAACATATCTGCAAATCTAGGCTGGACGTGTAAACGTCTGATGCTTCCCTTCTCTGCAATCGATAATGATCAAAAAGACTGTGTTACAACAATATGAAGCTTGTCTATTGTTACTATTTTCTTTCAACCAACTATTGTATGTATTACTTCCAGTGCGCTGATAATCCACAATGTCCGCTCAGCAGCAGCCGCCCCAGAACGGGCTGGGTATGGGATCCAGCAATACAGTGTTCATTAAGCAAACACGCTTTGACCTTACGTACTTACGCACAGTACCTGGCATACTTAAAGTTGCTGCAATTGTAAGTATAATGTTTATTAAAAGATTAGAGCATTAGCACATTGTGGAAATTATCAATATTACAAATTATTTAAAAACGTATTGAAAAAGAGTCAAGTTTGAAGGACCTATAATCAGAGAGTATGTAGAAAGAGGTGTATGAATGTTAATGGAGTTAAAGTGTTTTGTGAGGTTAAAGAAATGGATGTGATGTGTTTGTATGTGTTATTTATTTGGTATTTTTATTTATCTTTTTATAACATAGCTAAGGTATTATGTATTAAAAGAGTTGGACGGTGAAGGCAGCATTAGGAAACATTCTTTTTGAGGTTGGTCTTCTTAGCTTGAAGAATAGACAAGACTGATAATGATAAGATAGTGTGAGCTAGGCATTAGAGCTTTGTCAGGCTCTGATAGTCTATGTCTTGCCATTTAAAATTACTCTAACAATTATTCAGCAGGTTATTGTGCTGCATGCTTTAAACCTAGAACTTATTGTAAGATTAATAAATGTTTTCTTAATTTTCAGTTACTAAACCTTCTCGGTTTTATATGCATCCAGTCATCAGTATTTTGGAGGAATGGCCGAGGTGTATATTTCAACACAGTGGCCCATTTGGGACTGTGGTTTTCGCTCATACTGCTCATCATGTACATTTTCCACATAGTGGAGAAGTTTCACAACTTTAAATGGCTCAAAATAGAAATGATAACATATGTGGTGCTGACATTTTTGAACTTGATTGCGTCTACCATAGTGGTGGCGTTTGGAAATCCTGGATACTCAGCTGCTGGGGTAGGTGTTTTGTTTAAGGACAAATCAGTAAAGATATTCAGGTGGCTAAGACAATTCTATGAATTTATGAACATTTAGAAATTTGACGTTTGTTTTCTAAGAATTTTCTGTTACCATATTTCGTAAATTTGAGTTTCATATTTCTAAATTTTGTTAGACAGTCTCAGCCACCTGACAATCTTTGCAGAAATGACCTTATATATTTATTTATAACATCTTATTATTATAGGCACTTACCCAAAGCTGCTCTATGGCATCATAATATATTAGAAATATAATAAGAAACGTGACAAATGAATATATTACTTAATTATATATAACAAAGTAATCACATCATTCAAAATAATTACTTATGGAATGTAACATACATAAATTTATAATATGGTAACTATTCATTTCTGTCTCACAGTTGCTAAAATGGTAGAAGTCTATGTAATAAGCTGGTCGGGCTAGTAATCAGTCACTAGTAGACCACATCAATGCTAGCACATCGCTTATCAGTTCTAGTTGTCATAAAAATTACCAAGATGTTGAGTTTCTGAGGTACTATCAACCACAAAAAGAGTTGTAGAACTATATGTGCTTTTAATAGTAATAGTTAATACATACATATAACACCCGTTTCTCTACAGAAGGTAAAACAGATATCATAGATCCCTTATAATATTCATCCATTTCTTTCCAGTTCTTTGGTTACCTCGCAATGGTGGTGTATGGAGTGGATGCCTTTCTCAAAGCGAAGGCGCTGCAAGCTGGTGAACTAGCTCAAGGCCAGCGGGTGCTCACCAAGCAGACGCAGATCACCTCACCAGCATAATCAGGAGCAAATGGATGCATAGAGTATGAATACTCCATTTTGTTCACTAAATTTTATATGCCAAGAGCATTATTTTGAGTTATTTTCATAATAATTGTTCAATGCAATTTAATTAGACATTTAGGATGTGTGAAATCAAATAGCTATCTAATACCATGTTGTATGAGATATGATATGAGATGAGGTATGAGATCAACAACCTGTTACCAATATATTGTGTCCTCACAACCTAACTAGATAACTTTATCTAGATGTTCAATCCACTCCAAAGGAAATAGGACATGAGTTGTTTGAAAATGCGTATTTAATGTACCTGTTATTTGAATAAGTAATATATTATGTAATAAGGAATAATTTTCCTAGAGGTTATGATATATAGATAATTATGGTAATTTTATTGCACATGATTAATGTTAATTTGCAGTGTTATGAAACACTTGTTTGGGATATTTGTGTATAATATTAAACTTAACGTTTGTTTTTTTGTTTTTGTTTTGAATATTAAACATTTATTATTATTTAATCGACTCATCTTCAATGTATGACACTCATATATATTTTAAAATCTGTATGTAAATTGTAAAGACATATTAACAAAATTTTAACTTTATTATTAACATGACTCATAATTAACCCACAATATGTATCTTATATATTAAAGAATGGAAAGAAATATTTAATGAAATGTTGGATTACAAAATGAATATTTTCCTGTGATTAATATTCACAGCTATTATTTCATGTGCAATGAATATGTATATTTATATGTATAGTTGTGATTTAATGTACGAAACTCATAAGATGAAGTATTGTAATTATAACTGTAAGATCTTATTTATCACAGTATGAAATATTACTTTTAGTACAATCTAGGGCTTACAGTATAACTACACTATAAACTTTTAACAGTAAATTATTGGACAGATGTTATTCTTTGAGGTTATGTCTACTGTGAAAGGAATAAACTCAAATATAATTGTTCTCAATTGTACAAGTATCTTACTTTATCAAAAGTTGAAAAATATATCTGAAACTGATTTTCTTAAAAATTATATGCCTCTACTGTTGTATATTTGTATTGGGACTTTTTATGTGTATGTTAAATTGTGATGTATTTTACTAAGACTCAAGTTATAAACAAAGTTGTCAGGGTATCTTTTTCCAATAGTCCAATCTAAAAGCACAGGCTGTGTTTGACTATTATTATACCAACAGCATTTATAAGTCATATTTATATTTAAATAAGTTAGGTGTTATTATTATTAAGTTTAAATTCCTAATTAAACTATTGTACCACCAATTTTACTGTAAAGTAGCTCTTGTGGAGATCACATGTGAAATTGAGTATCTGTACCTAACCAATTAACCCTCAGGGGTAAGCTATTTAAAAAAAAAATAGTTTCATCGCCAATATATTTTTTTGTCTAACGTAAATTGATAACTTACTTTGACTTATATACCTGGGTTTTCAAGTATTGTAAGCATTTATAATCATACTCATACATTTACATTTTAGTAAGTATTAATATTACTTGTATTAAACTAAGTTTTGAGTCAGTTTCAATGCAATTTAGCACATGTTCCGTCCTGTATGTTAATATTAAAAATTCACCAGTCACGCTACTTAAAATAATTATATACTCAATTAAGTTTTAATATTTAATACCTTGAAAATGTATTTTTTCTTAATATTGCACTAATTTTGCTCACTGTTGTGTCAAATGTTTATAATAATATAAAATAAAGCTCATTATTACGAGTTTTGAGATGTTTGAACTCTGTTGTTATTCAGGAATAGCTAATGCTTCGGCTATTATAAAAATGCGACAGCAAATAGAAAAGTAATTGAAGGGTTAAATGCCTAATAATAATTATAATAGTTTGTAGGTTATGTGTGTATGTAAATATCGAAAATATTACTATACGTAAGTGAACTATCGTGTAACTAAATTATTTTTTGTGTACCAAAAATTTTAATTAATAAAAAGACTATGTTAATATTTACATTTTATTTCACGTAACAATAGACAATATTTAATATACAGTACAGTATTGTTTTTTAGCCGCCTTGTAAAGAATTCTTTTTTTATACAGGTAGAATGGGTCCTGTCTTACAGGCTAATGAATTCTCGTACGTTATATTACTATAAAAACTACACCACTAAAACCACTTACAAATATTACATAAATTAATACTCAGGTTATTTTAACCACTAATCAGTCAAAAATAAGTAAATTTTATCAAAAAGGTCTAGATCAAAAGAGGTTTTGTACACGATAAAACATTTTACTTAAAGTACATAATAAATAGAGTGAAGGAAATTTATGCCAGAAGTTTCTAACATTATTTTAATTCTCAAGC